>CP139507.1:59403582-59408582 GCA_021014915.2 Artemisia tridentata subsp. tridentata
CATTTATTTATAAGTGTAGTCAGCACGGATCAAGCTACAACATAATACAATGAATGCAATTTAACTAATATACAACGGGGTTAGCGGTTAGAATCTAAAAAAATTAAAAAGAAAAACCTAATTAAAATACTAATCAAATTAACAGATAATAACAATTCACTCCCCGGCAGCGGCGCCAAAAACTTGATGTGTGCGTATGTATTGCTCTAATTTATACCCACGGTATGTCGTTGTGGTTTTAGCAGTATTCAAGTTTTAAATTTATATTTAGCCGACTTATCAATAAAACACACATTTTAACGAGCAGTGTACCCGGTCAGTATGAATATAATGGTAAGTAGAGTATCGATCACTAAGAGTGGAACGTATTATCTTATTATTCTAATCAGTATTTTAATATCTTAAGTTAGCTATACAACCTAATCTAACGCAAGGGGGGTTCAGCCTGAGAGACTGGCACGGTTTGGTTATGATTAAATAATAAACTAAACTAACGAGCACGAATCAGCGATTAGCACACACGTACACAGATAAATACATGAGACAATAAGAAGACCTGTCCTGATAATTAAGTAGCTTGTCACTTGTTTTATTGCTAGTTTTATATGAAGTGTATAGTTCGATGCGACGCACCGAGAGTTAAACCTTTCTCGTTGGCTCTAATCTTATCGGCGAGTAAACCCTTAATGATTACTTATGTCTATCCCACTATCCTAAAACGATAGAATAAATAGGCGAGGAAGGGGCATGGCGACCCAAGCAATGCTCAGCTAGACACAGAGGTTATCAATGCACTAATAAAAGTCACCAAAGACATCAACATATAAACTTTAATTAATGGGAAAGCAATTTTAAGGGGTGCCCATGGTTTTCCGTAGTCACATGGAATCGGCCCATCAATCCTGATGAATTAAAGTGTACTAATACAATAAAACAAAACTACTTAATGAATTGAATACATGCAGGACCTTCTTACAGCTCTTGTATCTTCGTTTTGGGCGTGTCTTGTGCTGCTAATCGTCTGACTTCGTCCTAGGGTTTCTTCTGTCTTTTGCTAAGTCTCGTACTTGGTATATTGCACACAAAATTCGTCTGACTTTGGGGTATTTATAGTTTCTGTCTGAGGGTTAGATGCGGCGCATTGAATAAGTAGATGCGGCGCATTGACTTAACTTCGCGTGGGGTCCAAGATTAATATATTCAGGAATATTCGTATACCGCCTTAAGATGCGGCGTAACTCCATTTATCTATGCGGCGCATGTCCTTTGCCGTCTTGGATTATAACTTGTGAAATCTTGATAGTGATGCGCCGTATGTACGAAGTAGGATGCGGCGTATCTGGAGCAGAATGATCTTGATCTTGTACATTTCAGTAGACTCTTAATATCTTGCTTTTTTTGCTCCATAATTAGTCCAAAATTGCCAAGTTTCACATAGTACTTGCTTTTACCTGAGAATTACAAAAGTAAACATTAACGTATCAATTCTCACAGATAATATAATAAAACAAGTCAAATAAATAGGATAAATGATGGTAATAAAATGTACTTATTTGAGTTCATCACAACCATATCATCTCGGCTCATTCGTTAAACATCTCGTGTATAACCATATCATCTCGGCTCATTCGTTAAACATCTCGTATACAACCATATTATCTCGGCTCATTCGTTAAACATCTCGTATATATACAACCATATCATCCCGGCTCATTCGTTAAACATCTCGTATACAACCATATCATCTCGGCTCATTCGTTAAACATCTTGTGTATAACTAAAGCTCAGTTAATTAAGGGTGAGTGTGTTAAAGCTGACGTGGCATTGTGTTAAAGTTTAAAGCTGAGTTATTGTTGGGAGTGGTTAGAGTATTTTCTTTTATTTTTTCGGTGGATTTTAGCGTGACTTAATCTTAATACCGCCAATTTTGTCCATATAATATTCAACTACGTATGGATAACTGATACCCGCGGGGAAACCCGAAAAACCGATGGATAATATTAATCGGGTATCCGGTGGGATATGGGGCGGGTACGGGTATATTATAAACGGGTTGGGTTATGGGTATACTAAAACCCGCCCCGAACCCGAACCGTTGCCATCCCTATTTACCGGCTATAGCCGGATTTCACCGCCACGTCATCACCATTAGTGTTTTTTTTTTTTTTTTTTTTTTTTTTTTAAACAAATCTTGCCACGTCAGCTATAGTTAAACCAAACCACAAATTCAATATTCAACCAGCAATTAATCCCTTTACCCGGTCATTTGTAAACACACAAAAAAAATCAATAAACCCTAATCAACACACACAATCTTATGGCAAACACAAGCACGCAAACAATGAAACCAAATAACAAAAATGTAATTAGTAATTTGTGTTTTGTAAATGTAATTAGTAAGGGTACAATAACTAGTAATTATGTAAGTATTTTGGTTTGTTAAATGGGTAGTAGTTTGTACTGTTGATGTGATGGTTGCACAGTATGATACATTATTTGCGATTATTAAGATAGTACTCTATAAAATTTGGAGCCAAAAATTTGATTTATTCAAGTTTATGCTTTAATTAACAGGTTCAAAGGCAAAATTTTCAAATAATTCAATTGTTAATTTCAAATTACAACTTGGAGGCAAATTTTTGGATCGAAATTTTTTGAATCACAACGATTCATATTCTTGGTGTATAGCCTCTTTTCTCTCCTTAAAAAAAAGACTGCAAATAAAAAACAAAAATCAAATCTTCTCTCACCATTACTCTCCAAGCTAAGCCATAATCATTTTCTTTTACCCTTTGTTGCTCAAGAGTCATGTAAACTGAACCCATTGTTGATAACCATACTTTGCTTCCTCCTGATCATATTGTACATGATGATAACGCCGTAGAATATGAATTCGAAAAGTCTTCTGATGAAGAAGATATAGATGAGCCTGTAACCAACCAAACACCTGAGATACTAGCTAAGAGGGGCTCAACTAGGCTAGTAAAGTTTCGCGCGAAGCATGACAAACCTGGTGCAATAAAGCTCAAGGTAACCTTCGATGCATTCGGTAGGGTAACAGGGGAAAACAAAGCAGTGTTTGTGAGTTTTTTAGGAGATGTGGCTCGTGAGCAGATAGGTGTGAAGATTCTACACTGGAAGAAGGTGAATAAAGAATCAAGAGATAAACTATAGGATGAAATCTTGGTACATATATACTATTTTGTAACCCAGTACTACATAAGTTTATGTATGCAGTTACATTATGTGCAACTAATTAACAACATTGTGTTAATCTTTTCAGAAATTTTTTGTTGTTGACGTCAAATACAGAAAATTGATAATGATTCGTCTTGGTAAAATGCTAAGGAATTACAGAAGGAAGCTCAAATTCAACTACATTTTGCCCAACCTAAATACACCTTCCAAACTGAATGAAGTCCCGGACTTGTATAATACAATAATGAAATCAGAAGACTGGGTCGAGTATGTTAAATACACGACCACCGAAGCATACAAGGTTTTAATTAGTCATCTTTAATTAAGTGTATATGTCATTTTATTATTTTCAGTTTACAGCATTACCGCATCTAAACGCCTTATGATTTTGTGTTTTTAGGAGAAATCTGAGAAAGGTAAAATGGCGCGTTCCCAAAATATTTATCAGCATAAAATGGGACGAGGTGGATATGCTTATGTCAAAGAGAAAATGGTAAGATTACGCAATGTTTGTTTTACCAATTAAAAGACGATCAGTATGAGAAATGAATCTGTTTACATTGCCCAATTTGCACATTTGCATTAATACCCTCATATTTTAAATTATCTTGGTTTAACTGTACATGTGTAAGCATCCTCATATTTTCGTTTATCTTGGTTTAACTTTACATGGGTATGCATTTGATGTTTATTAGATCGAAAATAAAGAGATTGAAGCGGATGAAGAACCCCCCCCCCCCCCCCCCCCCCGGTGATGTAATGTGGGTGAAAGGAAGGGTAAACAAAGACGGCAAATACCCAAATGATGATATTAAATCAAAGGGAGATGAACTTGTAAGTTTGACTACTAATTCTATTATTATGCTTATATAGCAGCAACATTTAACTGTGTACTAGCAATAGTAGCTTGTATACCAGCAGTTACTCTAACAGCATCAAGAAGACTTTTAATCCCAACATTTCCTATATTTTTTGTGCAGAAAGAATTTGATGACAAGATCAAGGAAGGAACATCGAGTTTTGATGATGGCACTGATGCCATGACATTTGTATTTGGTAAGGAAAAGGGCGGTTATGCCAGAGGAGTGGGAGGTGCAGTAACATACAAAGAGTATTTTGGCCTTCCTCGAAGAAAACAATAAGCCAATGAAAAAATTGCCTTACTTCAAACTCAACTGGATAATGAGAGACGCGAGCGTGAAGAAAAAGATAAATTGATCAAGAAATTGTCCGCCGAGATGACCGAAAAAGATGTGCAGGTCAATAAATTATCCGGTGAGGTGGAAAACACAAATATAGTGCTTTCTCAAATTCTGCAACAGTTGAATGATAAAGGGATGAATATAACTCTGCCAACTGAACCATCGCCAATAGCCTCAGTTGTAAGCCATTTTTTATGTTGTTAACAATTTCATTTTCTAATGCTAACACCACTGATGCTAATGTTACTAGGCATTGAACATAAACTGATGAGTGACTGTATTTCTTAATTTATATTGCAGGTGACTCCAATGGCCATTGACAATATTGCAGGTGACTCCAATGGCACTCAGACAAGTGCTGTTGTAAGTCCTAAAGATGCGGGAATTGAGGAGAAATCCAATGGCCTTGAAACTTCTAAAAAGGTAACGGAAACAATGGTAAGTATAGTAATAAAAGATCGCCATTTCATTTTTGAATTTTACATACATGATCGACTAATGTACCGTGTTTTATATATACGTATAGGAACCTACTGCTAAAACTGTCAGGCCTAAGCATAACCTTAAGTCACGACGAAACGGGTCTCCAGATTCCCAATC
>CP139507.1:59413582-59481451 GCA_021014915.2 Artemisia tridentata subsp. tridentata
TAATATGTCCTTTGATAGCATTAACTTTCTAGTAGTTTATGAGAACTTCATGACATTTCATTTGACTTTGCCCTTTGCTATCAAATTCAGTATATTTTAGTAAGTTGTGTTTTGGTTAAACAAACAAAAGATTTTGGTTCCGATTTAGGTTCGCGGTTCTAAAGACATAACGGTCAAAGTGTTTCAGGTCGTCCGTTAATTAAACACTAACACGTACTAGGTCTAAAAGTGCTTTAATAGCGATTACGAGTGTTATATCACTGAGCCTTTCAGTGACTAGTCGTGAGTCTCGTAAAATCAATGTTATTTGTAAGGGGGGAAAAAATAATAATGTTATTGTAAATATGGGCTTATGGGTTATGGGCTTATAAGTGATGTCTATTCATCATTTCTTAGGGTTTTGTATCATTATAAATACACCCCTAATGTAACCTATTGGACGACCACTCAATAAGAATTCCCCCTCCTCTCATTCTTGTGTTCATTATTGTACTCTACTTATAACACGTTATCAGCACGCTCTACAGTTAATATTTTGATTTAGAATTTTTAGAGATAGGTGTCAATTCTTTAATATGCTCGTACCACGTTTTCTGATGCATGTCAATTCTTTAATACGTTGTCAATTCTACATGTTTACTTGTTTTGTCATTATTGCAAAACTTTAAGTTTGGTATACGCTACACAACCACGTTTTCTGATGCATATTGATACACGAACTACTTGTATGCCAATAGTTACTCATTCAATGTTTTAATGTGTTCGCAATACTACTGGGCTATTAGTTGTACGGTTTTCTTTGTGATAAATTCATGTTATATAGTGATTACATAAAAAGAATTGCGTTATTATTTTTTTTTACTTTCATGTTTATGAAAGAAAAAAGAAAATCATAAACTCATGTTATGACTGAAAAAAATATAGAACCTCAAAGTTCTAATATGGTTCTTTCAGGAATCAATATGAAAAAAAATAAAAAAATAAAAAATAATAACATGACTTCATGTTATGATTGAAAAAAAAAATTAGAACCTCAAGTTCTAATCTTGCTCTAAAATATGCATTGAGCAAAATTTAATGATTGACAGTTATGCATATATAAAAAGATGTTTTGATGTTGCTCGCTATTAATTCTGAGTATGCCTTGCTTACTAATCGCCGGTTGACTATAACTTTCATACCGACGACTAATTTTATGTTTGATCTTGCTTTTATGTTGAATTTTCACTAACTTATAACCTACGTGCTAGAAAGAATTAAGATGTGCCTTTTATATGCTCGACGTACTTGCTTATATGAAAATTGAATTCAAGACGTGATGACAAGCAAAAGGCATGTGATATAAACACAAAAACGTTCTACTGTGATTACATAAACAAAATCAAGTAATACAACATTGTGTTATTTTTTTTAAGATCTTCAAGTAATATGCATGTTAAATAAAATATACTATATGTATGTTAATACAAGTGATTGTTATCATGTTAATATATTGTCTATATACCATATTTAAGAAGATTCTGTAATAATTATAAATATAATGTCCGCGCACGCGCGGGGTTTTTTCTAATCATTTAAATAAATTATTATTTTTAATTTCGGGTTTTAATTATTATAACAGGACCTTCAAAACCATTGTACTTTGATTGAGGTATTGAATTAGGGTTATTTACGAATGTATTGGGTTTTAATATTAATTAGATTTGGAGGAAATGTTCTTGCGTCAATGATTGTGCGTGAATGAATGATAAGATATCGAGTTTGATTGATGGAGGAGGAATTTGGGAATGTTGGGACTTCAAATATTTAGTAGGAATGATACTGAATTTTAAGTTTCAGCCCAAATCTTTGAAAAACTTGCTCCACCGTTTTCAAGTTTTAATTTTTTATATTTTGACACATATATTTTTGTAAGTTTTTATTGAATGATTACAAATCACATTCTTTTTTTTGTAGAATAAGGATAAATTTAGAAGTATTTAGGCTTTTCTTATTTAATATTTAAGAAAATAATAATAATAATAATTTGATTATTACTTAATAAGGTATGATTTGATTTTTTTGAAATGTAAAAGTCCCCACTAGAGGTTTTGTTTTATTATATAAAAGATTAAGTCAATGTGGTTGTTATGCGAGTAATCTGTAAGATTCGTAAACTTGTGTGATACGAAAAAAAAAAATATGTTTGTTTAAATATGGTGATATATACAATCTTTGCTAAATGATACACTTGCTCCTTTTTTAATGTAGTTAAAATGTCAAACTTAAAGCTTTCGAATATCGATTTTGCTGTTCTTGACATTTCTGGAAAAGACTATCTCCCTTGGACTCTTGATGCTGAGATCCATTTAACTGCAAAAGAATTGGGAGAAACGATCAAAACTGGAAATATGGCCTCTGCACAAGCACGTGCCAAAGCCATGATATTCCTGCGTCATCATCTTCATGAGGACCTGAAAAAGGAATATCTAACGGTGAAATACCCGTTAATATTATGGCAAAGTTTAAAAGAAAGGTTTGATCATAAAAAACAAGTAATCATTCCTAAAGCTCGCTATGACTGGATGCACCTCAGGTTGCAAGATTTTAAAATTGTTAGCGAGTACAATTCCGCAATGTTTAGCATCACATCTAAACTAACATTGTGCGGAGAAAAGATTACTGAAGAAGACATACTAGAGAAAACTTTCTCTACTTTTCATGCTTCAAATATGCTCTTACAGCAACAATATTGAGAACGTGGCTTCAAAAAATACCACGAACTAATATCTGTTCTCCTTGTTGCTGAACAAAATAATGAGCTTTTGATAAAAAAAAATCATCAAGCACGCCTCACTGGTTCTACTGCATTGCCTGAAGTGCATGCAACATCAAATGTGAGGGGTCGGGGTCGTGAACATGGGAATAACCGTGGAAATGAACGAGGTCGTGGTCATGGCCGTGGACGTGGTCGAAATATGGTTTGGCATCGCGATGGTTATAATCCTAAGCCATATGATTTCAAGAAAAAAGATGATAAAGGCAAAAGGATTCAACATCAAGCTCCTAAGAAATCTGGAAATGTGTGCCACAGATGTGGCATGAACACTCATTGGGCAAAACAATGTCGCACCTCCAGACACTTTGTTGATCTTTATCAAGCATCACTAAAAAAGAAAGGAAAAGACATTGAAACAAATTTCATTGATAATTTCAATGATGATGAGCCAATTCCCAATGTGCGCTTCGACTCCTCAGATTTCTTTGATGATGTCGACGATGTTGTTGCTTCATTTTCCAACGATGGAAATAATAACTAGCTATCTAGTTGCATTTTTATATTTTCCGCAATAAGTGTTTAAGTTTAAATTTTGTGTTGAATAAGCTAGGTTTGTTCTAGCATTGTTACTCATGTTTTGAATTTTAATTAATGAAGTATTTATGTTTACTTTGAATTGCTTATTTATTTATTTATTTTTATTCAAGGATATGAAACGCATTTTGGAAAACGGTGAAGACGAGTGTCTAGTAGATAGTGGAACAACAAATACTATTTTGAAAAACAGAAAATACTTTTATGAATTTCGTATAGCAAATGCAAATGTCAACACAATTTGTGGTACTAGCAACTTGATTGAAGGCTCTGGCAAAGCCTGCATTGTGTTACCTAAAGGTACACAATTAATAATAAATGATGCGTTATATTCTAGTAGATCCAGGAGAAATCTACTAAGTTTTAAAGATATAAGACGCAATGGTTATCATCTTGAAACCATGACTCAAAATGAAATTGAGTATCTCTAAATTACATCCATTGAAAATGGAAAAAAGACCATAATGGAAAGAATGAAAGGTCTATCTTCTGGATTGTATTTTACATATATCAATCAGACAGAAATAAATATGGTTTCTACCCGAAAGGATATAGATCCCAAAATATTTACCCTTTGGCATGACCGATTGGGTCATCCGGGTGATATTATAATGAGGAGAATAATTGAGAGCTCAAATGGGCATCCACTAAAGGATCTCAAGATCATATTATCAAAAGAATTATTATGTGGAGCATGCTTTCTTGGAAAAATGATAACTAGGCCCTCAATTAATAAACTTGAAAAAGAATCTCCTTTTTTTCTAGAAAGAATTCAAGGAGACATTTGTGGGCCAATTACTCCTCCGTGTGGACCATTTCAATACTTTATGGTATTAATTGATGCATCATCCCGATGGTCTCATGTCTGTCAGTTAGCATCAAGAAATGTTGCTTTTGCGAGGCTATTAGCCCAAATAATCCAATTAAGAGCACATTTCCCAGATCATCAAATCAAAAAGATCAGACTTGATAATGCAGGAGAATTTACATCTCAATCATTTAATGATTTTTGTATGTCACTTGGGATTACGGTTGAGCATCCTGTAGCACATGTGCATACACAAAATGGTCTAGCTGAATCTTTAATAAAAAGATTACAACTTATTGCTAGACCACTACTTATGAAATCAAAATTGCCATCCTCTGCATGGGGACATGCTATCTTACATGCTGCTGCTCTTATTAGATTAAGACCAAGCGCATCTCATAAGTATTCTTCACTCCAACTGGTTTATGGAAGAGAACCAAGTTTGTCTCATCTAAAAGTCTTTGGTTGTGGTGTCTATGTCCCAATAGCACCACCACAACGAACAAAGATGGGACCTCAAAGAAGATTGGGAATTTATGTTGGTTTTAATTCTCCATCAATCATAAAATATTTGGAACCATTAACTGGAGATGTTTTTACTGCACGCTTTGCTGATTGCCAGTTTGATGAAACAATGTTCCCAATCTTAGGAGGAGAAAATAAAAAGTTGGACAAACAAGATGTAACTTGGAATGCATCACAAATATATTTTCTTGACCCTCGGGGTGGTCAATGTGAATTGGAGGTTCAAAAGCTCATTCACTTGCAAAGAATAGCAAATGAATTGCCTGATGCATTTACAGATACAAAAAGAGTTACAAAATCATATATTCCAGCTTTAAATGCGCCTTCTCGAATTGATATTCCTGAAACTCTGAATGAGTCAAATGTACACAGAAAGCGTGGAAGACCAATGGGTTCTAAGGATACAAATCCACGAAAAAGGAAAAAGCAGAATACAACTGGCAAAGCCCAAGAAGTTGTTATCAATAAAATCCCAGAAGAGATTAATAATAACACAGAAAATGTGGAAAAATCTCTTGAGAAGGGCCATGTACCTAATGAATATGAGATCTCAATAAATTTAGTACAAAATGGTACAACATGGAATCGAAATGAAACATGTGTTGATGAAATCTTTGCATATGCTATAGCAAGTGAAATAATAAATGATGAAGTTTCTGTGCCAAAATCTATTGGAGAATGTCGACAAAGAAAAGATTGGCAAAAATGGCAAGATGCCATACAAGCTGAACTAGATTCACTTGAAAAGCGCCAAGTATTTGGCCCTATGACATTAACCCTAAATAATGTAAAGCCGGTAGGCTATAAATGGGTATTTGCTATAAAAAGAAATGAGAAAAATGAAATTGTGAGATACAAAGCAAGACTTGTAGCACATGGTTTCTCATAAATACCCGGGGTAGATTATGAAGAAACATATTCACCTGTTGTGAATGCAACGACTCTCAGATTTTTAATTAGTCTTGCAAATGTTGAAAGGCTCCAAATGCGCCTTATGGATGTTGTCACAGCTTACTTGTACGGATCACTTGATAGTGACATTTACATGAAAATCCCCGAAGGATTGAAAATGCCGGAAGCTTGTAAATCTAAGCCCCGTGAAATGTTTTCAATTAAATTGAAAAGATCTTTATACGGTCTAAAACAATCAGGACGAATGTGGTATAATCGCCTGAGTGAATATCTTTCAAAAGAAGGATACAAAAGTAATCAAATAAGTCCGTGTGTTTTTATCAAAAGATCAAAGGGGAGTTTCACAATCATTGCAGTGTATGTTGATGATCTAAATATCATTGGAAATATTGATGAAATTGAACATACTGCAAATTTGTTAAAGAATGAATTTGAAATGAAAGACCTTGGTATGACAATGTTTTGTCTGGGCTTGCAAATTGAGCATTTGTCAAGTGGAATATTTGTCCATCAATCAAACTATACGGAAAAGATATTGAAACGATTCAATATGGATAAAGCTCATCCACTAAGCTCACCAATGGTCGGTCGTTCACTTGACCGGGAACTTGATCCGTTCCGCCCCAAAGAACATGATGAGGACATTCTTGGTCCTGAAATACCATATCTAAGTGCGATAGGGGCTTTGATGTCGCTTACTAGCAAGATATAGTTCCGAGCCAACACGCCGACATTGGAATGGAATCAAACACATTTTTCGTTATCTTTGTGGTACCCGTGATATGGGATTATTTTACCAAAAGAATTCGAAATCAAAGTTGGTTGGATATGCTGATGCTGGTTACTTGTCTGATCCACATAAGGCACGATCCCAAACAGGGTATGTTTTCACATATGGAGACACTGCAATTTCTTGGAGGTCGACAAAGCAATCTTTAACTGCAACATCATCAAATCATGCTGAACTTATTGCACTTTATGAAGCTGGTCGAGAGTGCGTTTGGTTAAGATCGATGATTCAAAACATCCAAGAAGAATGTGGGCTCGAGTCTATTAAAGGAAATCCAACCATGTTATGTGAAGACAACGCGGCATGTATAGCTCAAATCAAGGAAGGGTATATCAAAGGAGACAAAACAAAACACATTTCTCCAAAATTCTTATTTACATATGATCTACAAAAGGATGGAGTTATTGATGTTCGTCAAGTTCGATCAAGTGACAATTTGGCAGATTTATTCACAAAGTCTTTGCCAACAAGAGTTTTTGAGCTACTGGTTCGGAAGATCGGCCTTCGACGCTTAAAAGATATGCATTAATTTGAGGAGGAGCATTATGGCGTGTAAATGAACGATGAATATCCAAGGAGGAGTATTATAAATATGGGCTTATAGGTGATGGCTATTCATCATTTCTTAGGGTTTTATATCATTATAAATACACCCCTAATGTAACCTATTGGATTACCACTCAATAAGAATTCTCCCTCCTCTCATTCTTGTGTTCATTATTGTACTCTACTTATAACAGGGGGATGCCATTTGTATTTTTTGGAGGGGTTCGGATAGGCCATGCCTATTTGTAATTGTCTTCTCTCCTTTTGCATATTCCATACTCCACTAATCCATGATTACATGTACTAGCCTTTAAATCTCATTTACGTGCAGGTAAAAAGTGTTTGAATATCAACGTCAACATGTAAAAGAGTAAAGTTTACGTATATGACACATATGGATGTCACGCCATTTATTTAGTTATGTAGTGATGATGTGACTACCACCTCGAATACCCACCATTTTTGTATTCTCCGCAAGCTCCACTATCTTATCCGACGTCTTCGAGGATACCCCAAATAGTGAAATACCAACAAATCACATTTATTTTAATTTCATAAAAATCATACTCATCAACAAAATAAAAAGTCAAATACGAAAGTCAAAGTCAAAGTCAGATATCTATAAAAAAAAATCTAATACAAAAGTCAAAGTCTTCAAAATACTATAGCATGATCGTTATTTCATAAATATGACCAATGAAAAAGGTCAAACCACCTCGTAACCGTTGCCCACTTCCACGTCATTAAACCCATCTTTGATTTAATGCCCGATAGAAATGTGATCCCTTGCACTGCGATAATCGCGTGTTATATAAGGTTTGGGGACGTGGGTTATTTGTTTTGGATGTTTAGTGAGATGGGTTATGAAGGGATTAAACCGAGTTTCATGAAATTCTTTGATTTCTGCTTATGGTTTGACTGATGATGTTGGAGAAGCTAGTTTTACTACTTTGTCTAGGATGTGTTCTAGTGGATTGCAGCCTGATTAGCGACGTTTGGGACGTTGATATCTGCTGCTACAAAACACGAGAATCTTAGAATTGGGAAGGTGGTGCATGGGAATGTAGTCTGTAGTAGTTTTGATTTGCATGCGTCCAGCTAATCAGATTGTACAAAACACGGGTTTTGATTTGTAACTTAAGTGTAAAGATGTAATGACTGCTTATCGAATATTTGTAACAGTTTCTGATAAGAACATGAATCATGTGATATGGGGGACTGCAATGATCTCTAGCCTTTTAACATGAACTTAAACTAGAGCATTGTGCTTAATTGCATTATTGATCAATCTCTTGTGTCGATCTGGTCGGATAGTAGATGCATACGACTTCTACAAGGACTTGTACGTTTTCCGAACTGGTTGTTGGTGATTGGGCATTCTTCTTGATGCTTCTAAAGACCCTTTTCGATGATCAATTCGGTTCAAAAGGAAGTCTATGGTGCAGTAGGAGTGCGCCAGATTCCTTGAGTAATATAAGTGGCCAAATGAGTGGGTCGGGTCGGGTCGGGTTTGGTCACGGGTCTAGATGGGTCCTTTAGGAACATGGGTCAAATGGGTCTCAGGTTCTGGTTGACCTCCAAATATCAAATCCAAGACTGACCCGGCCAGAACCAAACCCAGATGAGTGAAACCAACAATGGGTTGGATTGAAAGGACTCCTGCTCTGCCGCGGCAATTAAGATAGGGGGGGGGGGGGGGGGGGGGGGCATTAGCTGAGTCCATGTTGCTACCTATCTAATGTATCTTACTTAATTTTGCCTTTTTTTTTCTACTCAAAAAGTAAATTTCATTGCTTGATTGTGTCATTTTTTTGTGACTCGAGATATAGGTTTCAAACATTTTAGATAAAAATTGTAGCAGGCTTAATGAAGATGAGTGCTATATTGCGAAGATTGCTGCAGAGTAAAGAAAATATAGGTTTAAAGCGAATTCTACAATGATGTATATCCATAACTAAAATCAACCATTAAATTCTAATTAAAAAGTTAAAAGTCTTCTACTGGTTCCTTTAATGATTTGACATAATGAAGGTTGCCAACAAACATTTCACTTATTGAATTACATATTAACTTGTGAGCTAAACACAAAGAGGAAGTGATGAAGATACTTAAGTAAAATTAATACAAGAAACATCGATTTGTTGGAATGTAGGTGATACTTAAACGACTCTCAAAAGGTACATATGCAATTTGATGTTAGAACCCTAATAGGAGTTCCCTTTGCCCTTCAAATTCTTCCAAACAAGACTTTCACTAGCTGACCGATGCAACGTACCAAAATTTTGACATGATCCAATTTTGTAGCCTTCATTTTCTAAACTTTCTTACTGATCTCTGAAAGGGAATTCATGACTTGTTTCATATCAGGTCGATCTTTTGGATCCATTCTTGTGCAAGATAACGCCAACTTAAGAAGCTGTTCTACAACAACCCGAATCTGGGAGAAGTTGGTTAGCAAATAAGGATCTACAATTTTGATCAGCTCGTTGTGTCCATCTGAAAGTGCTCGATCTACTAGCTGTGGCAAAGTGATTTGGGTCCCCTTCACTTCAGTGAGTCCGGTTGGTCGTTTTCTAGTGATGAATTCCATCACTATTATTCCAAAACTAAAGACGTCTACTTTTGTTGTCACTTTTCTCATATATGCAAACTCTTGTAAAATAACAAACAGAAATTCATTAGCATGATATTTAATAAGGTCCAAAGTGATACAACTCAACATCAGATTTTATCCAATTTTTTCAAAGATAAATTGGCTTAATATATTGGCTATTTGAATATTATAGAAGGATGAATATATTTATTACCTGGCGCCAAGTAACCAATGGTGCCTACGATTGCGGATGCAGAAGAGATGGAGCTTCCATCATGCTGATCAACTCTAAGGATTCGAGCTATCCCGAAATCGCTGACATGAGCATTCCATTTATCGTCCAGAAGTATGTTAGAAGGCTTTAAGTCACAGTGAACTATTGGGGAATCATGGTCTGTGTGCAAGTAAATCAATCCTCTAGCAACAGAAACCAAAACATCTACTCTCTCAGAAAGGGTCCATCTTGATTGATAGATCATGGAGTTGTGTATAGCATTGTCCAAATTACCATTCTCCATGTATTAAATCTTGTAATATCTAACATTGTGGTGTAATCTGCTTCTGCATTCTCTAGGTCTCTCATCTTCTGTTTTCTTACACGACAACAACATAAAACTACCCATATAAGTATGAGAATTAAACCAAGGTATGAGACCGTTAGAAAACTGACAGCACCTACTTGAAGTGCAGTATTTTCAGTTTTGAACAAGGAATAATGTGATACAACTGATGAGGTGCTTAATAATCTAATTTTTGTGGGAAAACGAAGAGATGGGTTTCCTAGTAATCCAGTTGTACCACTGTTTCTGAAAATGCCGGTATCTGGAACTTGTCCTTCTAGCTGATTAAAAGAAAGGTCGAGGTACTTCAGTGTCGAAATGTTGGCAATCTTGCCTGCAGGAATTATACCAGAAAGTTGGTTATGGCTCAAGTCAAGAAGTTGTAACACTTTCAAGTCGCCAATTCTCTCTGGTATTGTACCATTGAGACTGTTCTCCTGAAGATGAATTTCTATCAGGGAATGACAATTACACAAGCTCTCTGGAATGGTACCAATAAGTTGATTATGTTCCAAGTGTAGTACCTCCAGATTCTGGAGCATTCCTAGTTGCCACGGGATCGGCCCAGAAAGAGAGTTGGCGCTAAGGTTTATTGTCACGAGCTGAAAACAATATTGAAACTGGGAAGGAATGTTTCCGTTGAACGAGTTTTGGCTCAGATCAAGAAACTTGAGGCTGGAAAGTCTTCCAAGAAATTCGGAGACTTCACCTTTAAGCTTCTTTCCCTGTATAGAAATAGAAATGACACGTCCTGAAACACGATCACATTCAATCCCAGTCCAGTTGCAATGGTGGATGGAACCGGATCTCCAATCCAGGAGTTCACCAGGTGTGTCTTCCGTGATTGAGTTCTTGAAGTTTTCCATAGCATCAGCTTCATCTTCCAAGCTAGGAGCTGCAGATAGAACACCAAGAACCAGGAAAGGTAAAAGTACTAGAATGCTTTTAAACAACATTATTGGGATGATGTATTGATGTTTAAGCAAAGCTTGTACTGATAAGCAAAGAATGCAACTAGCTAGAAAGAGTCAATATATAATATAGTTTTACAAAAGCATGTGTTTGAATTTTAAACACCAAATATGTCGTTTCAATGTAGAACACCTAACATATTTCATCAACTTTTGGATAAATTGCAACCAGAAAAAAAAAAAAAAAAAAAAAAAAAAAAAAAAAAAAAAAAAAAAAAGGAAGCTGTACTTTACACGCTTCATTTAATAGAGAGGAAGGTTCCCTTCTAATCAAACGGGGGTCGGGTCATACATACATTTCAGTCTTACACAGTTACACGCTTCAATTAATAGAGTTCCTAAAAGTCCACACTTACAAATTGAGTAAATTACAAAGATGGTCCTTGTGGTTTGCGTTGACTCACACTCTTGGTCCCTTGACTTTTTTTTTCCACTTACAGCCACCAACTCTGAAACCCTTAACACCTACGGTCTCTTGACCAAACGACGTTAGGTTTGACTGTTAAATACCCCTCACGTGACTTACACATGAGCGCAAAATAGTCTTTTAATGTCTAACCAAAGGGACCAAACCACCACACCACCACCAAATCGCCACCACACCACCATGTGACTGTTAAATCGCCATCAAATCACCACCACACCACCACCAAATCGCCACCACACCAAATTTTCCAGATTTACATTAACAAATCACCATCAAATCGCCAACACACCACCACCAAATTGCCACCATCACCTTCATCAGTCCACCACTAAACCCTCATCCCCGCCACCATCAGTCCGCCACAAATCTAATAACCATAAACCATTAGCACCAATCACCATCGTTAACCCAAATCACCATCACCAAATCGCCAATCACCATCGTTAACCCGGGTAAGTAAACTAACACAAACACCCCCTTAAAAAAATTTAAAAAAAAAATCACTGTGATCCAAACACCCCTAAATCACATAAACAAAAAAGGTCTAATCCTCAAAAGTAATTAATTGAATCAACAAATAGTTAAATAAAAATTTATAAAACTGAGTACCGTGATAGCTTTAGGATGATTCATATCAGCAGTTGAAATCAAACCTTCTGAATATTGGAATTGTAAAATCAGGGCTAAAGAAATTACGAAATTGAAAACCCTCAAATCCATAATTGATTTTTGATGGTTTAATTTGTGAATTGAATTGATTTGTGTTTTTGATTTTTCAGTTTGAATTGAGAGAAACGAGGTTTGCAACCCGCGCGTTGCCGCGGGAGGTTTGCATATGCATGTTTCTTTGAGTTTGTAGACATGTTTGTTTTGCAAAATAATTGTTTCCTAGTTTGTACCAGCAAATATTTTACAAAAGGAATACATAATATTGCATAAAACATAATAGAAAGACAGCTGGTGCTTTCCGCCAAAAAACGGGAAAAGACTTTGTAGTCTACAACAAAAGGTTGATGTTTGTGGCTGCTATGATTATTTTAAGTTCACTTTGATTTCTGCTTTTGAACATTTTTGGATTTTGGAGGTTCTTCTGTTGAGGTCTGTGTCATTGCTGCATGAATCAAAATCAGAAGATGTAATTAGGAATACAAAAGTGATAGATAAGATATACTGTTAACATTTAGTTGTTTGAGTATGTACCGATTAATGGCTGGAATGTTGTTTGCTCCCAGTTCTTGGAGTTATCCACCTGCAATAACGATCAAATCAAGTGTTAATAGTGGACAAAAGGTATCAGTGGACAATTCATATGCAACGGTTTCTAATCTCCAAGTAAAAGAATAGCAGCCAATTCAATACATCTTGGAGTCATAAAATTAAATCAATTTTCACATGCAGTCAACCATTTCCTAATCTCCAGCAGCTGAAGAACAAAGATACTAAATCTGCTAAATCAAATATTACACCTGCATACTAATAACATAACCTAACTTTGAACAAATTTCTAAACCTATATGCAGAACATGGCAAGATATCAGACATGTTCAAATGAAAATTAACCTGATACATTGCCTTTTTATCAGTTTCAGCAACTCTTTGGGATGGTTTCTGATCTTGTTTGTTGCAAACTTTCCTTCTTTATGAAGTGACCTGATTCAAATGCACGCTGTAGTTGTTATGTAAATGCACCATAATGTTGCCCACATAAAGTTTGTAATGTGCCTAAGTTCATAATATTCTTCAATGAGCAGCTTATTTCGAAGACCTTAGTTTAACATACAACTAAAATTATCAAAAAACATAAACTTTTGGCATAAGCTACCTAATGCACCGTTTCGCCTATCTCCACAAATTAATACGCCATCATACAATAATCTAGAAACCATTCCCAAACATCCTTAACAATTTCTAAACAATAATAATGAAACACAAAAAAAAAAAAAAAAAAAAAAAAAAAAAAAAAAAAAAAAAAAAAAAAAAAAAACCAATCTTAATACAAAAAAATCCTTAAAAGTACTTACCAGTTAACCGGTGCCATATCTACACCCCAAATTCAGGCATGTGCAAAATTGCAACAATGTATTCTAATCCGCAATATTCTACCAGCTGAAAAATCGCACTACATCAAACCATATTTTGCAGGTTTCTTGTAATATGAAAATGACACAAATTGCTACGCAAACCTGTTTTGACATCAACGGAAAATCAGCCATTTATGTTTTATAGTAGAACTGCTCGCAAATTATGTTTCTGAACAATTATGTTCAAAAAAGGGATACTTTTTGTAATTGACATTTTTTTTGGCGTTTGTGAAGAATAATAGTGAAAAGACTTCACAACTGGATTTAATAGAACAATATAGGAAGATCTCGACCGAATAAACCATGACCATATTATTAATACATTGACAAAAACTAAGTTTCACTTAAAAGCATATACGTAAAAGTCTACAAACTGATGCAATTTTGGAAGAGCAACTGACCTGTTCTTTTCAATGCCAATAAGAAATCCAGGTTCTGCTAATGCTATCAAAAGGTTGGCGCGAGGAGTGTTATTGTAACTGACAGCGTACTCACCTACAAAAGCCTAAAAATGAATGAGTATTACAGCGTTATGAGAAATATCTGCTTTGTAAGATATTTGTTTCAATAAAGGCTAGTGTGTATGTGAGGCAAATGTATGTTGATTGTAAGATATTTTATTAAATAAAACTGAGAATTTCAGTTAAGTGAAGGTGTGACACTTACCTTTTTGTTTTTTTGGATTGTGTGTTTCTTCTTGAAAAAGCAGTCTTTGTTATTGTGAGAGTCGCTTTTTTTCTTTCTTGCCTTCAGTTGCAAATATCTTGCTATTGACTGCTGGTCAGTAGTGTAGTGTTCTTCATTTAACTGTCAAGAGGGAAAAAGAAAAAAACAAATATAAAGTGAGCTTGAAACTGAAGGTGAAAAGCACTAAGGATACACACATATATCATTGAAATAACAGTATGATATGAGAGACAACATAGGAATCTTCTATAGTAAATTTACCTATATCTAATTACTGCGATGGTACTTTTATGAAAGCAAAAGAGAGTGAAGGGAAAAAAGTATGCAGATAGAGAGAACGAAAGTAAAAAGTATGCACATATATAATATATTATTATACACGTAAAGCAAGGAGGCAAATTTAAAGTTGGTTGGCGTGTATTTTTTTGAGAAAGTCTTTGTAAACTATGTTTTTTGTGACATTCGGTGGTAAATTTTCTTGCTGTTTTATAAGAATTTTTAGACCGTGCGGGGAAGTTGCTCTGGACAGAGCCACATACAATTGGCCATGGCTAAAGATTGGTTCTGGCAGATATATGCCAATTTTGTTTAGGGATTGCCCTTGGCTTTTGTTGATTGTCATAGCGTAACAAAGCTTTATAGGAAATTGGGTTCTTTTGAATATGAAAGGAAGGTTAGGATCTTTATGTACTAAGGTGATTCTGTGTATAAAAACCTTTTCGCCAACTTTTGTACCAGTAATGAGCTGCGCTTCAATAAGCTTTGACATCAAATGTGTGACTATCATTCGTGTACCATTGCATAAACCGGCTGCAACATTCACATTTCTTAATAGCATGATTGGCGCGCCTACTTTTAGCTCAAGCTGATGTGGAGGAAACCCAGAGAGTTTAAATGTGTTTAAATGCTCAGCCGGGGTATAACATTTCTGTTTCAGCTCCACTGTTTCCAGATGGTATTGCTACATCATAACTTGCGTAGGTTGTCATGTCACGCTTAACCATTGAAAGAACCTTTGAGTTTATAATGTCTGCAGTATCATTTTTTGGACATACAATGGCTTTTTGCTGAAGAGTTGTTGCTGAAGGTGTGTGTAGTGTGGGCTGATCATAAATGAATTGTATAAGATTCAACAAACCTTCATCATTATCTTCAATGCAATAGCTTGCTGGAATATCAATCCATGCTGCATCTTCTTCGTCTTCTGAAACACTGTCTCCAAGTGCACCGTTTCCAACATCAAGAAGCCATGATGCAAATGAATTAGCTGTGCTCTTTTCTTCTTCACTCAGATCTGGTCTTAATAACCTCATGTTTTGTTTAAGTGTGAGAAGACGAAAGGATGGCCAAAGGTATGAATTTGCAATAGATGATGTTATAAGTTCCATTTTTGGTGCACCCTTCTTTACAGGGAGTGTTTGCCTAAAATCCCCCCCTAAAATAATTGATTTACCTCCAAAGAACACCTCTGGCTCGTCAAGCAAATCTCTCAAAGTTCTGTCCAATGCCTCAAAACATCTCCGATCATTCATAGGCGCTTCGTCCCAGATAATGAGATCTGTTTCTACCAATAATTTTCCCAATTGAGTGTTTTTTTTAACTTTACACAATGTCTCTTCTGTTAATTCAAGTGGCAATTTGAATCTTGAGTGGGCTGTTCTACCTGCTGGAAGAAGCAAAGAGGCAATGCCTGAAGAAGCGACTGCTAACACTATGCTGCCCTCCGAACGTAAAGCGCTAATGATAGTTTTCCAAAGAAAAGTCTTACCTGTTCCGCCATGACCATAGACAAATATAAGTTCTTGTTTTTTTGCTGTGAAAGCATTCAAAATAAGATCATATATTTGTCGCTGGTCATTATTCAACTTTGGCACGTTCTCTTCTTTTTCTTGTTTCAATTCTTCACGGTTGTAGTTTTTTTCTTCCATCAGAAGCTTGTTTTCTAACTTACGAAGCAATTCTTTGGGAGGCGTTGGCAAACCAAACTCTTTCAATGATTTGCCTAAACTGGTAAAAAGCAGTTCAAGCTCAAAGAGTATGTAGTCTTTTAATTCAGGGTCATTCACATAATAATTTCTAATCCCAACACTCCGCGACACGATTCTTGGTATGTCGTGGCCCATCTCTTTCCAATATTTATTCCATAGTTGGATAGGGTTAACAACTTCACAATAAGTTAGAATATGAACGAACACAGATCGCAACTCTGACGACGACGCAGAAAAGCATGCCTCTTCAAGCGCTGTGTCCCATTCTTTATCATCACCAAGAAGCCCCAACGCTTCACATGCAGCTCGGTATGTGGGATACAACACTTGGTTAACTTTTCTGACTTCTGTAAATCCTCTGCACCCTTTTTGATGGCAAAGAAGCATTCTAAAGTAGAAGAGCTCACCTGAACTTGGATGTATGTATGTGAGCCGGCCAACAGATGATTGTGTCGTTTTTCTACGTTGCCAAATTTTCTTGTCTTGATACCAAACGAATTCTGAAGGAAACTCTAAGTAAGTTAAATGGCGGCCATCTTCATTATTAGCGTTGTAAGCAAACCACTCTGTAAGTGTTGTAACTTTACGGTCACGACGATTAACAACCGATTCTAAGTTATCGTTGTCGCGAAAGGTGACGTGTTGCATATTTTCTAGATGCACTGAAAGAATCTGAACTGCAGGTTCTCGGACATGTATCTTAAAATTTAGAATCCTCCACATTGCTTCATGAGGACATATAAAACGACCATCTTGGAAATTCTGGATTTCATCTATCTGTGAATGGTGATCAGTTGAAGAAGTAGACGCCTCACCAATAGATCTAGTAACTTTTGCAAATATCCGATCCGTGCCTTTTGAAATATATTTAAATAGATATTTTATAAGCATGCTCCAACCACAGTACTCAACATTTATGTGAGCTTCGAATGCTAGGCATAAAGTCCGATTGTATGGCACAACATACGTGTTGTCTAACTTCATTTGCCTTTTAGTTGTGGATACTTGTGTTTGTCTTCTCTGATAGTGAACTTGACCATAGCTGTCAAAAAAGGTTTGGGCATTGTATTTTTTAGGGAAATTTTTTGTGCAGTTTGTGCCTTCCATACAGGGTGCATTCAAATTAGCTGACCCACATGGTCCATGAATCATCATGTCTGATACTATTTTATATCCTTAAGGATCAACTACTGGGTCTGGCAGCTCTGCGGAGATATATCGGTCAACATCTTGTGCATCTTGTATTTTGTCGGCTGAGCTAATCCAGACCAGTGTATGACAATGTGGCAGGCCACGTTTTTGAAATTCAATTGTATACAAAACTGTTTCAAGCAAAAAATATGTGTTAAAGTTAGAATAACTGAATGTTCATATTTCTTTTGAAAATCAACTTGGAAGAAGGCATGGATAGTAAGTTACGTAAGCTGAAAGTATTTAATACACTAAGAATAAGGTTAAATTGTATAAAAATATATAACGTACCTCCTGTGACGTATCCAAATGGGCGTTTATTTTTTAGAAAGTTGATAAACGATTTTATCTTTTGCTCGAAAACTCGACATACCACGTCTGCTCTATCTGAAGTTGTCAACTGTGGATACTCTGCCATATATCTCTGTATCTCTGGCCAATTGACGTTGCATGTGAATGTTATGAAAAACTGTGGGTTACCAAGTTCTCTGCAAATTGCTAATGCATCCAAATAATGGCTATACATATAGCGCGGACCACCTGTGAAAGACGAAGGAAGAATTATTCTTGAGCCAGCTTCAGAACCATCACGATCCCCTCTTGAAAGAGCGTCATATAATCCTGATAAGTAGTCACCTCTAATATCACTTTGATGCTTTCTGTAAAAATCCATTCTACTTTGCTCAATACAACAGTATACACCTACAACATATTGCTGGAAAAGGCGCCCTGTTCGGAATAGTAGACCATACAAATCAGGTCTTGGATGCAGCTGATATGTATAAAACGCGTTCAATGAGACACGCCTTCGTCTTTGAGTGGGGTCTGCAGATCTTAATGTTAAGCCTGTGTGATAGCCAGGTTCACCGTAAATGAAAATCAGCGGAAATTGCAATGACATATAAGATTGATGTAGCTTGTTGATTCTTTGCGGCTGACCACCCTTGTATTGAATAATGACATCGTAGTTTGACTCACTTTCAGGACCACTGTCAAAAACTATCGCTGCAAGAGTGTTAGATGTTGGTAATTCATAGCCGCGTGCTCTTTCAGCACTGTAAAGCTTTAGTTTAAATTCTGGTATGTTTGTTTCATTGCACAAATCTCTTGCAGTTCTTAATGTCTGGACCAACTTATTGTGAGCATCCAAGAAGTTTATCAAACCCTGAACAATTTTAGGATCCAAGGTAGCTTGTTCAGAAGGTTCAAAATGGCTCATTCTATTCTGCACTTCATTTTTGGTGTCGTAAATATACAGCTGCAAGAATCTTGGTGTATCATTGTTGTCAACAGGACATAGTGAACCAATCCAATGATAGATCTGACCCGATACTCTAAACACATAAGGCCCTCGCCCATTGTTCACTGACTTATCAATTGTTGCACCGAATGACGTCATTGCAAACATTTGATTATAGGCTCTGATATTCTCCATGAAATTTCTGTTTGAAAGAAGCTGTTTAATATACTGAGGAGGATCTGGTTGATGGTCCATGATGAACCTTCCATTGCCACAACACAGATGGTATTCTGTTGTTGTGTTTGTAGAACTTCTTTTAACACGCTCTTCATACCAAAAAGCTGCACCACAGTGCCGGCATCGTTGATCACAATCTCCTAAATCTTCATATGAAGGAGTTGTATCTGCACAAACCATTTTTTTTATATAAATAAGTGTGGCTGGCTACAATAATTGTTACACAAAAAGCTGTATTTGCCAAAACTATAATGTCGATGAATGAAGATAAATGGTCACCTGGATTCGGCGGAACAGTTGGCCCTTCAACATCTGGTTTTCGAGAAGAGGCGAAAGTGTTGAGCGAATTCTCTGCTTGTAAACGTTGTCGTATATTATGTGTTCTACCTCCAGTTCTTGGCTGTGATGCGAAAGTTTGACGACTCTGTTGATGCAAGCTTTTTGGAAACCTATCTTCATAAAGTCGTTTGTGATGTGAAGCATCAGATGCTGAATCTGGTTCATGGGTTTCTGCATAAACATTGAGAAAACCAAAAAAATTAGAAAGGATGCGTTAAAAAAAAAAAAAAAAAACACACTTGGCGAATTCATTATGAGAAAATTTGCATTTGATACACAGTAACCCAACATATTGGCATAAAACGTATCCAATAAGTTTACCTACCATTTTGCAAATTGTTTGTTAAAATAGTGATATCTTGTTGGGTACTGAGATGCATCTCACAATGTGCATCACCTACACAAACATAAGCGTATTAGCATGGTTCTTGCTTTTGGCTATTTAAATTATACAAAGTAGCTGTGAAAAACCAAATAGACTGACCTTCACCATGCCTAATACCACGCGATTGCAAACATTGCTTATTATTCGGGGCTACACTTTGATTCTCCTCAATATCACTGCCCCTCAGATCAGGTGCCTTCCTTTTATGGTGCATATTTTTTGATTGACAAAAATTATTTTCAATATGCATCTTGTCCTTAGAGTCCGTGGGCAATTTCATAGATGCCGAACCATTGTTTGGTAAAATGGATTGTGAAGCTGGTAACTGAACATGGGATTTGACATTTCGTATATTATGTTGATGGTTTTCTGTGCTATTGTGCACAACAGCGTCTGCCTTTCTTTTGTGGCCACCATTTTTTGATTGCAATGAAGAATTTTCAGAAGTGTTATTTGACACAGAAGATTGGCCTGTAGAAAATAAGCATGAATCTCATTTTGACAATTGATATGTGCTATTAACAATACGACAATAAGATTAGAATAAACTAACCTGAATCCATATTGGTACATGAATTCTGATCTCCATCAATGTGTGAACCGTAGGTAAAAGGAAACCATGGGCTTTGAAGTTTGTTTAATGTTTCGTTATCAGGTGGTTGAGTATTAAAATTGTTAGAAAGACACCGGCGTTTTCGTGAAGAATCTTGAGAAGTGTTATTTGACACAGAAGATTGGCCTGTAGAAAATAAGCATGAATCTGATTTTGACAATTGATATGTGCTATTAACAATACGACAGTAAGATTAGAATAAACTAACCTGAATCCATATTGGTACATGAATTCTGATCTCCATCAATGTGTGAACCGTAGGTAAAAGGAAACCATGGGCTTTGAAGTTTGTTTAATGTTTCGTTATCAGGTGGTTGAGTATTAAAATTGTTAGAAAGACACCGGGGTTTTCGTGGCATTGTTGAAAACAGCAAGAAAAGTGAGTGCGTAACCAATAACAGAGCAAACGAAAATGGCAAATTGCATTCTTTGAATTTCAAATATTAAGAACAATAGTGATATTATGAAGCAATATTGTGCAGCAGTTTTAATCCAAAAGAAATCGTTAGAACTTAATATGAAAATAATTGGCAACATATTTTGAAAAGAATGTTGATGTTTGTAACGCATATCCATATTTGGACGAATTACTAAAGGGTTAACTACAAACAATAGGCATATTCTCAAATAAATCGTGCAAACGGCAATATTCTTTCAGCCAATAAAAATACCAATTTTAGATAGAAGGCAGCTGCAACACATGTTTCATTTTGTAAGGAACATGGATACCCTGGTTGCAACAACTAAAAAAAATTTACCAAGCAAGTTTACAAAGGTGAACACGAATATTTAGCTGTTACTTCCCAAGCATAAGACATCGCGCGAGGCATTTTAGCGAACTAAGCATATCAAAACATCAGCTGAAACAAACATCCCCTTGAAAATCGCCTTTTTTTTTTTTTTTTTTTCCTATACTTGGATTTCTTATTTTAAATACAACCAGTTAACATAAAAAATAAGCAATCTAAACACTCAAACTAAAAGGAGTCTATACTTGGATTTCTTATTTTATTGAACTGTTTCGAGCAGCCCAAACACCCCTTATACCAACCTCAATGAAGTACAGATTTACAAATTCAACATAAAGTAAATATAAAAAAAACCTTTTAAGAAGAGGAGTGTTTTTTCATGCGTCACTGACTCACTTGGCTAAGACAAAGAAGGCGCTTCTTCTCCATCACAAAATCAACCAACCATATAAACAGCCTTTTCTGCAAACATGGTTTCCGAAAATCAGATAACCACATAAATTAGTGCCAAAAAAAGATATACATATAAGGAACTACCACATTTAAATTTATATATTTTCCTTCAATAAATAGAAAAACTATCAGCACATGAAATAAAGAAAATCAATAAATTAACAATTCATATTCATAAAATATGTAATCAAAAATAAGAAGAACAAAAAAAGGGTAAAAAAATCAACCTTATGAAAGCGAGGAAATCGTAAGCCTCTAGGAAAGAAGAAAATAGCAAATGAGCTGAAAAATGGTGATAAGGTAAACCTAACATGTGATTGTAAAAAGGGCCAAGTGTCCATTAAAAAATTATTTTGGTGGTTCTGTAGCAATACTCAGAAGACACACTGTAGTTTGGTTCTGTAGCAACACTCAGAAGATGTACTGTAGTTATAAGTTGGCCGGATCGGGGTAACGCCGGTGTTGGATCGGTATCGGTGTCGGATCTTAAGTTGGGAGAGGGAGGAAGAGTACACTGTGAGGTTGGAGACTAGAAAAAGGGCTTTCCTTGACTCGCATTTTATGACGCACACTAAAAGATGACGCGCAAATAGCAGAGTCATAAAATAAGAGTCATAACGAGTAAATTTTTTATCGAAGATGACTCGCTTTAAAAAGCGTGATAACATATGGGTCATAATCAGTTAAAATTTAGCCTGCTAGATGACGCTCGTTTTGCTTCGTCATAAATAGGGGTCATCTCCTTCGTTTTTTTTTTTGCCCAAAAACACTTCCCGCTCTTAACACTAAAACTTCCCTCTCAAACCCCTCTAAAATTATTCAAAACACTCAAAACACTCCCGCCCCCTCTCAAACCCCTCTAAAAGTCTGCACCCACACCCATATAAATACCACATATAATAACCCCTTAGGGTTATTCAACTTCTCTGTTTCTCTCTCTACGCCGACAAACACACCCACCCACATCTCCTTTTTCTCCGATCACTTATCCGGCGAGAACTCCACCACCGCTGCGCGTCCACCTACACCTCCACCACCATCATTCACCATTTTTCCTTCCCGTCATTTTAAGCTATCAAACGCGCCATTTGACCTACATTAACACCACTTCAATCTAAGATTTATACTCGAATCCGAACACCTTTTTCCTCTTTTCGTGTTTCTTGTTCGAGCCGAGCATCAAGGTGGGTAAACCCACCATTTTTATCAAGTTATCACCACGGGTTTGTCTCAAAAACCCTCGGGTTGCGAGATAAACAAATAAAAACGTGTAAATAAATAATAAAAATGAGTAATAATGTGGTTGGTATCAAGTTTGGTTCATGGTTGTGTATGGGTTTGGTTCAAATAGGTGGTGTCGAGTTTGAAGTTTGGTGATGTTGTGGATTGTTTTGATGGTAAAAGAGGCCGGGCCATAAGGTAAAAATGATTATTATTGTTTTGATAACTTTATAATCTGCTGATTTGTCTTACTCCTCGGTTAATTAATCGAAACAGATATGTATTTACCAATTTTAATTATACTGCAGGATGCTAACGATTTCAGACTGAGGAGGTACTTACTCTACCTCATATTATCTTTTGAGTAGTGCTTATTTCAGTCTAGTTAAGTTAGTTGATTATTAATAAGTCTGATTCACAGATTAATTTGGTCATTATTAGTTTTAAACTTCAAAACAGTTAACTTATAGGGTGTTTGGTTCATGGGTTAAAGTGGGTCATTAGGGGTGTTCACTGTTGCATTACCCTTTCATCAGATTCAATTGGGCTTATCTTAACTTGTATAAGCTGTTTCAACATCTCTCTGCTTGTTTTTCATCTTGGACTAATAGTTTTTAATAGACTTGCTGCGAATTGCATAAGTTTGTTTGTAAACAACTTAATATTAACTTTGTTATTCATGATCTTTTGTTTAATTGTAGGGCGTAATCTCGATAGATCAGATGGACCTTCTAGTGGAGAAAGTTAAAATGCTTGCAGGAGAGATTGCTTTCAGTTCAAGTACAATGTTGCTGGTTATGATGACAAAGGTCCCCAACTTTATCAGGTAACTAACTCACTTGGGTATCCAGATTTTCGAATAAGATGATTTTAGGAGATTTTATGCAGTAAATATGTACCTCACACGACTCCATGCTGCTGATCATTTCATCATTTAGCTTTACATATCAGTTTTAAAAATGAAATGTTAAGATTTTGCTCTCTTCTTGGATAAGGATCATGTGTTAAGAAACTTTCTAACAAACCTAAGCTTGAAGACAGTAGAGCGACAAAACAAGTTGTTGCACTTTTGAGCGCTCCACTTGAAAAATACAGTGATATCGTCACTTCCTTGACGCTGTCTAATTATCCTCGAGTAATGGATCACCTTGATAATGGGACTAATAAAATAATGGCTATGGTTATCATCCAAAGCATAATGACCAACCAAGCTTGTGTATCTTCTGCTGACAAGGTATTGAACATCTTTACTGTTTTACTCATCATTCCGTTGTTGAGGTGATTGACCAATATTGTGTTACCTTCATGATTGGTTATCTGTTGCAGGTCGAGGTTCTTTTTGAACTAATAAAAGGGCTTATAAAGGACTTGGAAGGAGATTCAGAGGATGGGGCGTTGGCTAACTTGCTCTTCTTCGTGTTGCTAAGGTTACTGGTGGTGCTCCCAACAAGCTCTCCAGTATGCTATCAAGGCGTAATTTGGTAGCTATGAAGGAGGAGATTTAGGTACTTAAGTGTGTATATCTCTTTCTAGTTTTGAGTTTTAGTTTGTGAACGACTTGGTCAGAAATCTGAAATCTATGTATTCGATAGTTTTATTGTAATGACTTACAAGACAGTTGATGTTGGAGCTTGTTTCTTGGTGTTAATTTTGATATTTGTGTTTTTAATTTTGTATTATCAGGTTTTTAATTGTCATTTAATAGAAAATTAGGAACTGAAAAAAATTAATTTTTTTTAAAAAAAAAAATTAGGTTATGACTCGCAAAAAGGAGAGTCATAAAACGTGGGTCATAAATGCGCGTCATAGAGGGATGACGCACATATGCGAGTCATGAAGATTTATGACGGGTCTTTCCTTGACTCCAATGTGCGCGTCATAAGGTCTCTTCTTGACTCGCATCTGGAGTCAAGGAAAGCCCTTTTTCTAGTAGTGGTAAAGTGTGAGGTTGGAGGTTGGAGATCCAAATAAGGTCCGCTGTGCCGGGTAAAAAAAAAAAAGAAGTGGATGCCTATAAGCCTATGAGCTACAGGACACGGGCTTTATATATATTGTATAATGTGAAATTGGGGAAGATGGTTCTGGATATTTGGTGGGGAGGTGATGGCGTGGAAGGTTTTATTGGTACACGTAGTGTTTGATCTCGTGGAATTTTGGTGCTGGGATTACGTGGCATAAGTTATTAAAATACTTAAAATAACTGATCTATGTACTAGGAAGGAAGCGAGGTACTGAGGTGGTGTTTGTTTTTCTTAAAAATATCTTAACAGGCTCTGAATAACCCAAACATCTGATTCGGTCAGAGGCAAACACTAAAAAGAGGGTTTGTTTTTTTTTTCTTCGTTCAGATGCGAACAGATCCTAAAACATCTGACCGGATCAGACTTTGAGGGGCAGTCTTAATGCATCTTAACCTTTAAAAAACAAAAGAACGCTGCATCTTCCTTGTATTTAAGCCTACTTCTTTCACAAACTCAACATAAAAAGAAAAGAAAAACCATTCATAGAAGCAACAATTTGCGGGCGGTGAAAGTCCCTGCAGCCGGAAAATGGCCGGAGAGGCGCCGGAAAAACAATAAAACCTCCACGCAGGGGCGCCGGAAAAACAAGAATCCCAGTAACATACAGTCACATCCTTAACCACCCATCATTGATCTTGAACTATAAACGAAAATCACACCTACCTGAGACCTTGTTTAAAGATCTTGAAGTCGAGACCTTGTTGGTTCTGTTTCACGTTCGTATAACAAGAAACATATCAATTGTTTGGTGTTCGGTTATTAGGCAGAAGGAATAAAGAAGCAAAGTGTTTATTGGGTATGGTTTATGAGATAAGAAACCAAAGGATGAGAATAAGGAGAATAAGGATGAGATAAGGTTTGACTGCCCAAAATTGTTTTGCTTATCAGGAGTGAGGTCATGAGATAAGGTTTGTAAGTGGAATTATGACGGTAGTTGGTGTATGTATTTATTTTATTTTCGTTGTGTATAGAAAACAAATGGTCTTGTTGTATTCAGATTCAGACATTTACGCTTCAGATTCAGGTTCAGATGTGCGAGTCAGATTCAGATTCAGAGCCTCTTAATAAACAAACAGCACCTGAGTTTAGCGTCGACAAGACAAGTAGTGGATCTTTATTATAATGATATGGGAGACAGTCAAAGCATCAGTCTCAGCATCAACAGAAGAAAAGGACTGACCGACCGCCGTTCAAGAGAGATCCCGAAGGCTCGAACTTTTTGCTAGCTTTGAAACATGGGTCGAAGGAAAGAGGAAGACCAAACAAAGTCGCGGTCAAAGCAAAGAAAAAGATGCCAAAAAAGAGGTTAGACATTAAAAGACTATTTTGCCTTCATGTGCAAGTCACATGAGGGGTATTTAACAGTCAAATCTAACGTCGTTTGGTCAAGGGACCGTGGGTGTTAAGGGTTTCAGAGTTGTTGGCTGTAAGTGCAAAAGAAAAGTCAATGGACCAAGAGTGTGAGTCAACGCAAACCACATGAATGTGGAGCTTGATCAAAAGCTTTTTACTATTTGAAAAATCTTTTCAAAAGCTTTTTACCATCGAGTGGAATGACTTTTTAAAACATTTGGAAGAATGACTTGGTTTGTGCCAAGCGGTTGGAAAAATGACTTTTTAGTTTTTACTCATTGATATTGTTATTACTAATATTATTAAAAGGCGTACAAAACGATGCCGTTTTGGTCCCCAAATAACAACTGTGCTACAGTTGCCTTTCTCCTGTTGCTACAGTTGACTAAAGTTATTTGTACAGTGCCAGAACAAACGACGTCGTATTGGGCATAAAGCTACAGTTGGGAGGATAAATTACAACCGCCTCTGCCCCATTTTCCTTTTGTTTCACCTTTTTTTAGGTACTCTAGATTCTACCAAACCTATACAGAAAATTGGTGCCCCCAATTTAAAGACAAAGTTCATTGATCAATTATCGCTGATCAATTACTCTTGGTATGCATTCTTTTCCCTATTAATTATGGTTCTGCTACCTACTCCATACACCAGATCAATGTTTCTTGAAACCAATTCGTTGCCAAGCTCAATAGCAGCACCTTTATAGTTGTTGTTCTTGCCTTGCTTTTGAACTTTGATTCCTCCATTTCTTGAAAACAAGAATTAGAAAACAAGCAACTTGAGTTGAGAATTATGTTTTTGGAAGTGACAGAGAATATGTGGGATTAGTATAAAATGACAAACAAATATTTTTTGGAACGGTCTAATCAATCTCAATTTGTACCCATACCCTAATTGAGTACATGGGATCAGATATGTAGATATGCCCCAATTATTTGGTTGTTATACATATACATTTAAGCCTCAAATGCACCTATATGATCCCTTTCTTTGTTTACTTACACTTTTTATGCATAAGTTTCATTCATTATATCTGCAATTTATTATTTGATATTGTAAAATGGAACTAACTAAGTTTCATATCTGTATGATGTGTACGCCCAAAAAGTTAGTAGCCTTTACTTTGTTGCATACCCATTTTTGTTTGATCAAATATGAGAATTAAAAAAAATACTAGACCATTGCCCAAAAGAATTGGACATTTGTGATGCTGCCGAATAGAGACGTTCATATAATGATAGTACTAGATTAACTGATACAACTGCGCAAAATTATGCCCAAAAAAATGTGTTGCACACACCTTTTCACGGCACGCAACTACAAAAGCCTCCTGATCCATATGTAAAAAACAAGGGTATAGTCTTTAAATCATTAAAGGATGTCAATGTGGCAAATGATTACACCTATATACCGGAAAATAACAAACATGGGATACCAAGAACAAAGCGGAAAGACAGAGGTTTATTATTCAGACAACCAAACGGCGCACACAAGCCAGCTGAAGACACCTCTAACAGCAGCTCGGCATCGAATGCTGACATTCAGGGACATGGTGTTGGTAATAAAGAAGACACCAATCGCTTATGTAAGTACCGTTGTCTTCCAACAGTTTTGTATCCAAATGTATGTTAAAAACTTCAATTATCCTTACTTATTTTGATATTCGTATGTTACAAACTGTATGGTTACCCTTGTTTTATCATGCACAGATACACCTACTGAAAACATATTTACCAGCAATAAGAGGCAAAAACTAAACAATTTTACCGACAATTGTGTTACCACAAACGATCAAGTACATAATGAAACTGCCTCTATCCCTAAAATTAATGAACAAGAGATCACCAGAACAAAGTAGAAAGACAAAGGTTTATTATTCAGACCACTAAATGCCGCAGAAATGCCAAGTGAGGCTGCTTCTAATAGCAGCCCAATATCGTTTGCTGAGATTCAGGGACGAGGTTTTGCTCATAATGTAGACAGCAACCGCTTATGTAAGCACCGTTCTTTGCTAACAATTTTGTATTCAAATATATTTTAGAAGCTTCAATAATACTTACTTATATTGTTATTGCTATTATATGAATACCACCTCCAGATACACCTCCTACAAACGTATTTAGTAGCAGCAAGAAGCGGAAACTAAACAATATTACTGATGATTGTGTTACCATAAACACTGAGGCATACAATGGAAATGCTAACATGTGTGAATTTCATAAAGGTGTAACTAATAAAGATTACAAGTGTATAAGTAAGTATCCTACTCCGAAGACAGAATAGCATTACGTGTTACGTTAAAGTGTCTTAATATTATTATGTACTTTTCTATTGCAGCAAAGGTTATGAATTTATCAAAATCCAATGACAATTCTAAAGGAGACAGTACAAATAGTGCATCAATAAACTATGCAGGCTCTTCAAGAATAGACAATATATCAAGACAAAATAATCAAAATGCATGTGCGTATACATTATAATACACCTAACTATTTTAACAGTATTTAGAACCTAAGGATGCCATAACAATTTTTTTTCCAGGTAAATCACAAAAGTCGGTTAATACATCTGGTTTGCAGTCCAACCAAAACAAACGTAAACGGCGACCTACTCAGAGTAAGTAAAATGTATATTTGTTACCATCGTACTCATTGCTGTGTGGAATTTATATTATGCTAAATAATTGTTGCACCTATGTATTTCAGACATACAAGAATGCCCAAGTTCTCAGAATACAAATTCTAATAAAATAAAAAAATCCGGACAGAGTAAACCACAAGGTTAGCAAAAAAAACAAATTTTCATAATGTATACCCTTTTTTCCACAATCCAGAATGTCACTCCTTTTTGCCCTTACACTTTCTTTGACAACACAGGTCCACCTTTAGAATATGTTCACCTAGGAAGGTGCAATCAGGTTTGCGAACACTGTGGTGCCAAATTTTGGCTGGAAGAAAAATTGGCAAGGTATTGTACAAGTGGACATCCTGCATACCATAAATGCTGCTTAGGCGGCCGTGTTGTGCTGGAACAACAACAGGATTATCCCGAATACATAAAGCAACTATATGAAGACAAGCACTTCATGGAGAACATTAGAACATACAACCAGATGTTCAGTATGACATCCTTTGGCGCCAAAGTAGATGATTCAATTAATAAAGGCTCAGGACCGTATGTCTTCAGAATTTCAGGCCAGATATATCACAATATTGGGTCTCTTTGTCCAGAAGAAGAAGAACGTCCATGTTTTCTACAGCTATATATATATGACACAGACAACGAGGTGGACAACCGTATGTTTCACTTTGGCGGTGAAGAAGCAAGTGGGTTGAAAAGAGAAATAGTAGAAGGATTGATTGACGTTTTGGATAATAATAATGCGCTGGTGCAGTTATTTCGGACAGCAAGGGACAAATATATGGATGCCAGTATACCAAAATTTAAAGTGAAGCTGTACAATGTTGCGCGAACACGAAGGTATGAACTACCAACTGCTGAATCAGTAGGCGCAATTGTATTTGAAGAATCTGAAGATGCGAAAAGTGATTTCGACGTCATTATTGAAGAACATTCAAGAACTGCTCAGAGAGTTAACAAGTTACACAGCTGTTACATGTCTCTTCAGTTTCCGCTTCTATTTGTTTATGGTGAAGAGGGTTATCATATAAACATCCCATTAAATGACGAACCTGGTAGGTCTTCACGCAAGGAGAAGAAGGTGTCAATGAAAATGTATTATGCATACCAGATTCATGAACGCGTGAATCGTTACAATTTATTGCCAAGAGGTGGCCGTCTGTTCCAACAATATTTAGTTACAGCTTATTGTTCCATTGAGCAGAGCAGAATGGACTATATTCGGGAGCACCAGAATGATATTAGAAATGAATATCTTTCTGGCCTATATGATGCAATCATGCGCGGAGACCGTGACGGAAATGATGTTGGCACACGAATTATACTTCCAGCATCTTTTACAGGCGGCCCGCGCTACATGTATAGCCAGTACCTAGATGCGCTCGCCATTTGTCGTGTACATGGAAACCCGTCGTTTTTCATCACTTTCACATGCAACGCGAAATGGCCAGAAATTCAAGAATATTTACAAGAATTCCCTCAATTGACTGCTGCAGATGTCATAGTGCGTGTCTTTGAAAGGAAGGTTCATGTAAAACCCTAAAATCTGAAAACGTGTAAAATGACCAAAATGCCCTTAAAATCTAAAACTTTGATTAATATGTTTATAAAAGTACCGAATTAACCCCGAATCTCTGGAAACGAACTACAAATCAAGTAAAATAATTATGAGGCAAACTCCCAATATTTTCACAAGTACAAAAGTGTATTATTTACACCAAAGTAATACTTGGCCGATTTAATTTAAATACAAATTATAGTTTATGTTTTTAAATACATTTAACTTTCAAAATTAAATCATAAAATCATGTAATTAAGGAAGATTGATTTGTGGTCAATTAGGACCGATTCTCTAGCCTAAATCACTCCCTAAGAACTCGGCAATTTCAATTCCTATAACCATCCCATATTTCTTCCTTGAGTTAACCTAAAACTTGTAGCCGAAAAACTCAAACTCTCTCTAAATATCATTCCGATTTTTCCATAGCCAAGAAGCATTTTTCTGGAGTCAATTACATTGCTAGGAAGGCTAGAAAAATAGCCATTCGATTTGTGGAGTCCTCGATCAAGCTTTGTCGAATTTATTCCATTTTATTCATTCGTAAGGTAACAATTCTAAATTAATTCATGCGACCTCTGTAAAATTCTTTTCCTATTTTTCCTGTGTTCCTCACATCTTGTATGACCTGCTAAAAATGATTCCAAGGCTTGTGGATCGCGTTTGTGCTCGTGGAGGATTATTGGTGTCGATTTGAAGAGATCGTGTAACACAAATTCACAATCATCCATCCACTCGTTCTATATTTGATCTGGTATTTTTCTAAGCTTCTTCTGATCCTATTAAGCGTGGGAAAAATAAGAAAACCCAGCCATGCATGGTATTCTGATCGAATGCTAATTATTGATTTCGAAACCCTAAAAACACAAAAACTCAACATAAAATAGATGCGATTTTTCTGGACCTTATATATAATTTTCGTGGCTTCCATGTTCATCATATAACATCAGAAAAATAAGATTTCGAATTGTTGTGGCTTAATTCGTGGGTTTTGGGATTATTGGTTATATCAGATCTAAATTAAAACAAGAAAGAAAAAGAAATAAAATGGAACGAATTAGGGTTTAAGGATTTAGGGTTGTTCTTGGATAATAAATGATGTTTAAATGATGGTATAATGATTGCATAATGATTAGTATTGTTAGGGTTTGATTTTGATTTTATTTTGTATATATCGATTGGAGAAATAAAGTAAAGGGTATGTTTTGTAATTTTTAAAAGTCATGGATCATTTTTGTAATACTCTATAAAACCAGGGCAATATGAATAAAATATATCTTGAGGGTGCTATTTGTAAAATATGGAAGTTTTGGAATTAAAATGTAAATTGTTAATTATGTATTTATCGAATTGGAAATTAATTTAAATGAGGGACTAAAAGTGTAATTTCTGAAAAGTGAAAGGTTTTCGAAGTAAATAATATTATGAAGGGTAAAAGGTGTAATTTTGAGTATTTAAGGGCTTAATATGTAATTATGGTTAAATATATAATTTGATTTGTATTTTAAATAAGTACAAGGACTAAATATGTAAATTACCTAAACTTTGAGGGCTGTTTGTAACATATTTATATTGAAGGGTATTTTCTATAAATTGAATAAATAAAAGGACTTGATGTGTAATATGAATACTGTAAAGGTTAAATTGTAAATTAAATATGTATAAGGTTTAAATTGTAATTAATAAAGTAGAGGGGTGTAACTTGTAAATTATGGAATTTGAAGGCTAAATATGAAATTCTGGAAAACATAAGTGTTTGAATGGTATAATGATAATATTTCTAATGTGAACCTTGAACTTTGGTAAATTTGCATTAATAACCCTAAACTATGAAAGATTATCATTTTGGTCCTAAATTAGTATAATGAGTTAAAATGAACGTTCCTTCCATAATAAGTTAACAAAAGACTTAACTTAGTTCGTATCACTTGAATATTGATAAATATGGGAACTTGCTAATTCGGGAAACCTGCTAAAAATAGAAAGTTGCTAATCTGGAAAGTTCTTAAAATGAAAAGATAATTTAAGATGGTAATCTGAACTTGAACCCCCTTAGTAATTTGTCTTCTACTTTCTCTAGGTGTAAAGAGGGAGAGGTCCTGATCTGTCTCAGTACTTTCTGCTTTTGTTCTTTGTGCTTGCATTTGAATAAGGTACAGATACTCTGCCCTTTTTCAGTAAGGGTGTCCTATTTTCCTTGACATGATATGATTTCTGATTTGCATCTTCTGATCTGTTAAAATCTGATTTGGACCTTGATACTTCTGAAAAGATTTGATTTGAACCATTTGTTATGAGCCATCTGTTTTGATCTATCTGTTTTGAACCTTTGGATATGACCTTCTGATATGATATGATTTGTGACTCTTAGTTTGATACCCGAGCCAAAATTTGTGACCCTAGCCATGAAGGTAACATGGCCGTGTCTGTGATGCACCACTGGCATGACTAGTGTGTAGCCCTAGTGATTTGGTTACACCGTCCCTTTGATTTGGTCTGCATGTGATTTGGGTAGGGGCGTATGGATGCATCCTAGATCTGTTCTGTTTAGTGGATTTGACTGTATATGATATGATATGATTTGTCTAGTGATTGGTACTGTGTGCTATACATGCCCTTCACATTTCTGAGAGGTCGCTCCTCTATGGTTACTGTATATGATATGATCTGATATGTTTCTGGGCTCGTGGTGGATTACTATCCTATATTATTCTTTCCCTTTTATTTACTGTACCTTATGATACTTCCCATTGCACCATATATTATATCTGTTTCGTTATCGTTTAACTTTGCCATGATTCGTACTTCCTTATCTTTGCTTTGTATATGTATCTGTTCACTGAGCTTTTTAAGCTCAGCCGCACGTTTTCTTTTCGTGTGCGGCAGGTATCTAAGCTAGGAGCTGGGGACTTCTGCTTTGGGATTGAGAGATTAGAGCTTTTGGTTGGAGCTTTTACCTTAGATGACCACCCTTATATTATGACATTTGTTTCGGGATTCTGTTTCTTTTGTTTATTCCATTGGTTTATCTTTATCCTTTGAACTCAAGTAATTTGGTTTAAGCCGTGCTGGCTTGATTTTCTTATTGATTTTGGTTTATGGCTTCCGCTGTGTATTATGTATGCTCTGATTTGTCACCGTGATGTGACACCTTTACCCTTGTCAGGTTGGGGTGTTACAGTTCAGGACTACATAAAGTTCCTTCAAAACAACAGACCATTCGGTCATGTTACAGCAGGTACCAGCTTTATGAAATTACTTATGTTGTATTTCATTTGTTGTTGATACAATTTATGACTATCTTAAGTGTTAGGGACCTGTTATTTGAAACTTCAAATTACAATTTCCTCATTACAAAGGTTTACAGCATATACTTATTTAATCTTTAAAAAAAACAAATAACATTGTTTAATTCTTCATATTTCAGTTTTATATACAATTGAATTCCAAAAACATGGCCTTCCGCATTGCCATACATTGTTATGGATCTCAGAGTCAACCAAAATACGCAATGACCAAGAAATTGATGCATACATTTCAGCAGAAATACCAGATGAAACACAAGATCCTGAAGGCCACAGAATCGTTTCAGAGTTCATGATACATGGGCCATGTGGCAGGGCAAATACAAATGCTCCATGTATGCAAGGTAGTGATAAGTGCAACCGCAATTTTCCAAAGCAATATTGTGATGCCACATACACTGACAAAGACGGATATGTCCACTATCGAAGAAGAACTACATGTGTGAGCATCCAAAAGCATAATGTCAAGCTTGATAATGCATATGTTGTTCCCTACAATCGGCTGCTATGTATGCGATATTATGCACACATCAATGTCGAATATTGTGGTTGGACAATGCTCATCAAGTACCTTTTCAAGTATATTTCGAAAGGAACTGATCGTGTAGTTGCCAACATAACAAGACCAATTGGTGAGTCACCTTCTACTGTTGACCGGTCAAGCATAGAAATTGATGAAATCAGAAACTTTCTTGAGGCAAGATACATTGGCATGCATGAAGCTTGCTGGAGGATTCTGCAATTTGATATACACAGTAGGGTACCTGCAGTCCAAATACTAGCCGTACACTTAGAAGGCATGCAACGAGTTGCTTTTCGAGCTAAACAGAGCTTAGAGTCAATTATTGCAAATCCTTGCAACAAGAAGACAACACTTACTGAATGGCTAGATTATAACTCCAAGTGGACTGACGGACGACATCTTACATACTTGAATTTTCCTTCTGAATTTGTCTGGTATAACGGTGACAACTACTGGCAATGGCGAAAACGGTCAACCAACTCATCAATTGGTAGGCTAACATACATACATCCCAACTGTGGTGACTTATACTATCAAAGGATACTCTTATGTCATCAAACAGGCTGCCAATCTTTTAGGGACATACGAACAGTTGACAAAAAGGTCTATCCAACAAATCGAGCTGCATGTGAAGCAATGGGCCTGCTCGGTGATGACAAAGAATGGAAAAAAGCTTTAGAACACAGCTAAGAGCATTGTTTGTGCAAATTCTGATCTACTGTGATGTCTCTAACCCAGTTTCTATATGGAAAGATTTCTGGAAACAGATGTCAGAAGATGTTCCCAATATACTGTCAAAAACACTTGGGATTCCGACAATTCAAAAAAATGATGCAGAATTGGAGGCCTGCGTTTTATGTGAAGTTGAAAGCCTTTTAAACGGATACTCTAGATCACTACCAGAATTTGGCCTTCCTTTACCACCCAAAGACCTTTTAAATGCATTAAACAACAGACTTTTGATGGAAGAAAGAAACTATGACCGTGAAATGTTGAAAAAAGAAAAAGAATTACTCATTCCAAAGCTCAACAAAGATCAGAAGATTATATTTGACCTCATTGTGAATGCATCAGCAAACAACAAACAAGAGTTGGTCTTCGTCTATGGCCATGGAGGTACAGGGAAGACATTTCTTTGGAAAACGATAATATGTACTCTGCGTTCAGAAGCCAAGATCATATTAGCAGTTGCATCTTCAGGTATTGCCTCATTACTTTTACCAGCAGGACGTATGGCACATTCCAGATTCAAGATACCGTTAGATGTAACTGATGAGTCAATGTGCAATATAAAAAAAGGAACTCATATAGCCAGTTTACTAAAAGAAACCGACCTCATAATATGGGATGAAGCACCAATGAATGATCGTAGGTGCTTTGAAACATTGGACCGTACTCTTAGAGACATTCTTGATGCTCCAACCACTTTATTTGGAGGAAAGACAGTTATGTTGGGTGGTGACTTTCGGCAAACGCTTCCTGTAAAGAAAAATGCTACAAAAAATGAAATCATCTCCTCTTCCATCGCTGAATCATATCTATGGAGAAGCTTCAAAGTATTTTCACTTCATGAAAAGTATTTTCACTTCATGAAAACATGAGACTCAGAAAACAGAATATGCTGGAACACGAAAGACTGCAACTCAACAATTTTTCACCATGACTCCTTGACATTGGAGACGGAAAAATTGGAATACCAGATGAGGCTGAACCTGATTGTTTTTTCTTGGGTTCAAATTCCAGATGAATTTTGTATCCGTCAAACTGAAGATGCAAGATTACAACTGATACAATTCATATATGACAACGAAACCTTACAGAGACCTACTGCAAAATCTTTACAGGACAAAGCAATTGTGTGTCCCAAAAATGAGACAGCTGATCTCATAAACACACAAGTGTTACAAATGCTTGAGGGTGAACTAAAGTCTTACAATAGTTCAGACGAAGCCATACCTAAAGAAAATGATGGTGGAGAGACTGAACTCTTATATCCTACGGAATACCTGAATAGCATCAGATTTTTCGGATTTCCACCACACAAACTGCAAGTTAAAATTGGAACACCAATCATCCTTCTCAGAAACCTTAACTTAATTGGTGGTTTATGCAATGGTACAAGAATGACAGTTACACAACTTTTGAACAAAGTTGTTGAAGCTCAGATTATTACCGGCACTAGAATTACAGAAAAAGTCTTCCTTCCCCGAGTTGTCTTAATCCATAAAGACGAAAAAATGCCCTTCCATTTCAAGCGAAATTAGTTTCCCATAAAATTTTGCTACGCCATGACCATCAATAAAAGCCAAGGCCAATCGCTGAACAAAATAGGAATTTATCTTCCTGAACCTGTTTTTGGGCATGGACAGTTGTACATCGCATTGTCAAGAGCAACATCGCCACAAGGATTGAAGATTCTCATTAACCAACAAACAAATCAACCCCCAAATACTACAAAAAACATAGTCTATAAAGATTTTTTGTCAAAAATTAAAGGCATTCAGGTTCATTTAACAATTGTTGTCACATATAACACCTTATATGCCTTACTATCCAAATTGTTAGTATATAGAATTATCTGAAACTTTGTACTTATAGTTTTACATATCATTGTTAAAAAACAGAATGCATTGCCTTGACTTTTTAGTATTACTTAATGCTAATTGTGAGTTCCTTTTTATTTTTGTCACAGGTACGTAGAACGTGAACATTAAACAACATGGCATCACCAACAAACCCCAACCCAATGTCAAAAAACAGAGGTAAAATGATAATGCAACAGCCCGAACCAATTAACATTGCCGACCTAAAACCAACCGACTGCAACAAAATGATTGAAGTTAAAGTCTACAAAAAGTGGATAGCCAGAAATCCAAACAAACCTAATCCAACAGGTTTATGTTGTATCTTGGTAGATCATGAGGTATGAATACCAGTTTTGTTCAACAATGTTTTAATATTAGTTGATAAAAGAAAGTTAATGTGCTTGGGTAATATTCAACAATGTTTTAATATTAGTTGATAAAAAAAAGTCAACGTACTTGGGTAATAAACAACTGATTTATCTTCTAGGGTAATGCTATACAAGCCAACATGGCTGCTAAAGACATCGACTTTTTCAACAGAAGGCTTCAAGAAAATTTTGCCTATAGAATTTCGGCTTTCAGCTGTGAGCCAGCAAGAAAATGGCAACGTGCTGTACCACATAAAACATCACTTATCTTTGGGCATGCGACTGACATTAGCATCATTGCAAACGACAACTTTCCAGAGTACTACTTCAACTTTGCCGGATACAGTGAACTCGAACCTAGAGCTGATAACAATGATGCTATACTCACAGGTACCTTCCTTTTGTATATTACACTTTTGCAAGCTTCAAATAACTAATGTTTAATAATATTGCCTAAAGATTATATTGGAACCATCATACGAGTAAACAAGACTCGCACAAAAGGTACTGCAACAGGAAGCAACACCAAATGGAGAGTAGTCGAAGTGCAGAACCTCGAGTAAGTTTAAACTATAAGTTTATACCTTCTATAAAAAAGCACCCCCCCCCCCCCTTTATCTAATACATACTTTTTAAACAGCGGTCTGCCAATAAATTTCACAATATGGAATGAAATGGCAACTAAATTTGAAGAGCATAAATATGAAACCCTTGAGCAACCAGTTATTATTGCAATCAGCTCATGTAGAGTGACACGCAGACACAACAGTAAATCTCATACAAAATTTTTTTGTGCCAAATCTATTAATCACAAATATAAAAAAATAACAATTGTCCTAAATCTGTGCAGAATTACAACTTTCAGCAACATCTGCAACACGTTACTTTCTGAATCCAAATATCCCAGAGGCACAAGAAATACGCAGCGTGTAATTAAGTTGAAAACAAATATTTGTAGCACAATAAATACAGAATTACAAACATATCCTTAAAAACATTTACTATCACAGGTATGCAAATCTGCTTGGCCTACCACCTGTTCTCCCAATTCAGCCCCAAAAATTTGATGACACAGAAGAAGAAAAAAAACGGAATCGCTACTCGCTCAAAACCTTGCTGGAGATAGACCCAAAACACCACAGGGTATGCAACAAACTTTTTTATTTTCGTATTACTTTTTGCACAGTGTGTTAACCAAAAAAAATGAACCCAGTATGCACGGTTTACCAATGAAGCCACTATCTCTTCAATCAATCCCAATCAGCCATGGTACTACAAGAAGTGTAGTGAATGTACTCAAAAAATCATTGAAGAGGTCCCGATACCAAGATGCATAGACCACGGAGCACAGCCTATTCCAAATTACAGGTAAGCAACCATAAAACTGCTGCATACTCTTTTGCTTAATAATAATAGTCTAACAACAATCATTCATATCAATTATAGCTACTGTTTTAGAGCAACAATTGATGACGGAACAGGAGCCATAACATTAACATGTTTCAGTCCTAAATCTGACAACCTCACCATTGAATGCAACCAAATTGTGGAGCAACTTGAAGACAAAAACCCATACCAACTGCCACCAAATTTGATCTCACTCATTGGCACACAACACATCTTCCAATTCCACTTTGCAAAGGAAAGCGAGCTCGGTCGTGCAACCTTCATTTTAGACAAAGTGTACCCAAAACCTTTGGCTATACTACCTCCTGACGCTGAAACAAGTCAAGCATACTGATGAACTCAAATAAGTACATTTTATTATCATCATTTATCCTATTTATTTGACTTGTTTTATTATATTATATATGAGAATTGATACGTTAATGTTTACTTTTGTAATTCTCAGGTAAAAACAAGTATTATGTGAAACTTGGCGATTTTGGACTAATTATGGAGCAAAACAAGCAAGATTTTAAGAGTCTACTGAAATGTACAAGATCAAGATCATTCTGCTCCAGATACGCCGCAACATACTTATTACATACAGCGCATCACTATCAAGATTTCACAAGTAACAATCCAAGACGGCAAAGGACATGCGCCGCATAGAGAAATGGGGTTACGCCGCATCTTAAGGCGGTGTACGAATATTCCTGAATATATTAATCTTGGACCCCACGTGAAGTTAAGTCAATGCGCCGTATCTACTTATCCTATGCGCCGCATCTAACCCTCAGACAGAAACTATAAATACCCCAAGGCCAGACGAATTTCGAGACACTTAGAGTTTTTAGAAGTCGAACAGTGCAAGATACCAGAGCCGAATTCAGACGTGTTAGCAGCACAAGACACACCCTAAACGAAGATACAAGAGCTGTAAGAAGGTCCTGCATGTATTCAATTCATTAAGTAGTTTTGTTTTATTGTATTAGTACACTTTAATTCATCAGAATTGATGGGCCGATTTCATGTGACTACGGAAAATCATGGGCACCCCTTAAAATTGCTTTCCCATTAATTAAAGTTTATATGTTGATGTCTTTGGTGACTTTTATTAGTGCATTGATAACCTCTGTGTCTAGCTGAGCATTGCTTGGGTCGCCATGCCCCTTCCTCGCCTATTTATTCTATCGTTTCTAGGATAGTGGGATAGACATAAGTGATCATTAAGGGTTTACTCGCCGATAAGATTAGAGCCAACGAGAAAGGGTTAATTATATACACTTCATATAAAACTAGCAATAAAACAAGTGACAAGCTACTTAATTATCAGGACAGGTCTTCTTATTGTCTCATGTATCTATCTGTGTACGTGTGTGCTAATCGCTGATTCGTGCTCATTAGTTTAGTTTTCTATTTAATCATAACCAAACCGTGCCAGTCTCTCAGGCTGAAACCCCCTTGCGTTAGATTAGGTTGTACAGCTAATTTAAGATATTAAAATACTGATTAGAATAACTAGATAATACGTTCCACTCTTAGTGATCGACACTCTACTTACCATTATATTCATACTGACCGGGTACACTGCTCGTTAAAGTGTGTGTTTTATTGATAAGTCGGCTAAATATAAATTTAAAACTTGAGTAGGCATTAATACTGCTAAACCACAACGACACACCGTGGATATAAAAGAATTAGAGCAATACACGCACACATCAAGTTTTTGGCGCCGTTGCCGGGAAGTGAATTGTTATTATCTGTTAATTTGATTAGTATTTTAATTAGGTTTTCTTTTTGATTCTAACCGCTAACCCCGTTGTATATTAGATAAATTGCATTCATTGTATTATTTGCATATTTTCTGTTTTTGTGTGTTTTTATTTTCTTTAATTTTTGTTTCTTTTCGTTTGTTTTTTATTTTTTGTTTTTCTTTTTATTTTTCTTGCATTCTGCTATCGTTGTACTGTGCTGATACAAACGATACGGCGCATCTGTTTTCACAGATACGGCGTATTGCGTTTAATTTTTATAAAAAACAACGCATTTAATAAATTCGAGTGCGACGCATCTTTCCCCAAGATACGGCGTATTCTGTTTTTAATAAGAAATTTTTTCTAAACCCTAACGCCATACGACGCATCTGTTTTAACAGATACGGCGTATTTATTATTTTTAATTAAAAACAGTTTTTCAAATTATTAAACAGATACGACGCATCGATTTTTATCGATACGGCACATCTTTTGAATCAAAAATCTTGTATTTTGAAACGTAACGAAAATACGGCGCATTAGCTTTTGTTAATACGACGCATTTAATTTTAATAAATATAATCGATTTTTGATAAATTAAACTGATACGGCGCATTCTAAAATTATAAGCGACGTATCTTCTTTCTGAATAAAAGTCTGATTAAAATTTTAACGTAATAAGATACGGCGTATCCAACTTTTTGGATACGGCGCATCGCTTGCAGATATCAGCAACTTTTATTTTTCTTATTCCCGAACGGAAAATATTCTAACTTACCCTTACACTTGGAAGTTTTTACTTTGAAATCTACCTATCTTTAATTTTCAGGAACAATGTTCGATATTTTCCCCAGCTGGTTCGGAAGACCCCAAAGAAACCTTACCATGGAAGAGTTTGCACTACAAATCGCTCAAGCAAATGAAAAAGAACATCATGAAGCAAGAAACTTTATTAATGAATTCAAAGGCAGTCATGAGCTGTTACTAAAGGAACAAAACAACATGATTAATGGATTGGCAATTGAAGTGCACCAATTGTCAACGGTGCTTAACAAGATTCTTTTGGTAAAACACGATTTAAAAGGGATTACAACTAGAGGCGGAAAGTCAACCTTTCAAATCGGAGAGACACCCGAGGATAACAGCACAAACAAAATTTCCCCTGAATCTATATCATCTGAGCAAGAGCAACCAAAAGAGACTAATCCAGAACCCGTTATTAGAGAAGAACCTTCTGTTGAACCTAAACGATCAACACTACCTTTCCCACATAGGGTAAGGAAGGAGAAAGAAGATGCCTATCAAAGGAAGTTCCTGGAAAATCTCAAGCAGCTGCTGCTAAGCATACCATTTATGGAAGCCCTAGTGCAAATGCCTAAATATGCTAAATATCTGAAGAGCTTACTTACAAACAAGTCCAAACTTGAAGAGGCTTGCACTGTAACAATGGGGGAAAGAAGCTAAGCAGCATTGCTCAACAAACTTCCATCTAAGGAAAAAGATCCAGGGAGTTTCACTATTCCTTGTCAAATCAAAAATTTACATATTGGAAATGCTTTATCCGACCTAGGAGCTAGTATAAGTCTTATGCCCTCTTCTATGTATGAAAAATTAGGCCTTGGTGAACCAAAACCTACTAGGATGTGCTTAGAGCTAGCTGATAGGTCCATACAATACCCATTAGGAATAGCTGAAAATATATTAATAAAAGTTGATAAATTTGAATTACCTATTGACTTTGTTATCCTCGATATGCCCGAAAATTCTAGAACTCCTATAATATTAGGACGACCATTCTTAGCCACTGCTAGGGCCATGTTTGATGTTTTTAATAAAAAGATAACTCTTACCATAGGAAAAGATGAGGTTGAATTTAATATGGAACAATCTATGAGTAAAACTAATTCTGAAGATGATGAATGCTATAATATCGATGTTTCTGATGACACGATTAATCAATTTACTCAGAAATTGTTAAAAGGTAATTTGCTTGATTCTTTTCTGCTTAAAAATTTAGAAAACACAATTGCTATAGAAGATCAAGTTGATGAAAATACTATTGATAATTATTTCGCTGTTGATTCCGCTGTTTGTAACGCCATACGGCGCATCGGAAATATCGATGCGGCGCATTTATCTGATGACAGCAACGACGTAATAAAAGAACAAGTTTATTCCGCTAGTGCTAATGAAATTGATGATGTTAAACCTGTGCTTAAGGATCTCCCTTCTACCTTGGAATATGCCTATCTAAATGGGAACACTAATTCGCCCGTTATTATTGCATCTGACTTAACGCCAAAAGAAAAAGAATCCCTTTTGCAGGTACTATATAAACGAAGGGAATTAGCCCGTCATTCTGTACACATAAAATCCTCATGGAAGATGAATTCAAACCAACTATCCAACCCCAAAGGCGTTTGAATCCAAAAGTCCAGGACGTGGTGAAAAATGAAATTGTGAAATTACTTGACTCCGGACTTATCTACCCAATTTCCGACAGCTCGTGGGTCAGTCCTATCCACGTTGTACCAAAAAAGGGAGGAATGACGGTAGTACTCAATGACGACAATGAGCTAATCCCTTCAAGAACTGTTACTGGATGGAGAGTTTGCATCGACTACCGCAAACTCAATGATGCTACGCGAAAAGATCACTTCCCTCTTCCATTTATTGATCAAATGTTAGAAAGACTATCAGGACATGATTATTATTGTTTTTTAGATGGTTTTTCATGTTTTTTCCAAATACCCATTGCCCCCGAGGATCAAGAGAAGACGACTTTCACCTGCCCTTATGGAACCTTCGCCTATAGGAGAATGCCGTTCAGACTATGCAACGCCCCTGCTACTTTCCAACGTTGTATGACGGCTATCTTCCATGATATGGTAGAAGACTTTATGGAAGTCTTCATGGAAGACTTCTCGGTGTTCGGTAACTCATTTAGTGATTGTCTCTTTAAACTTGATAAAATGCTTGCTAGTTGTGAAGAAACTAACCTTGTTCTTAATTGGGAAAAATGTCATTTTATGGTTAGAGAGGGAATTGTGTTAGGACATAAGATTTCTGGGAAAGGTATTGAAGTCGACAAAGCTAAAATTGATGTAATTGCCAAACTACCTTACCCCACTAATGTAAAAGGTGTTAGAAGTTTTTTAGCGCATGTTGGATTTTATCGTAGATTCATAAAGGATTTTTCAATGATATCTAGGCCTATGACCCAATTATTGCTAAAAGATGCGAAGTTTGATTTTTCTGAAGATTGCAAAAAGGCGTTTAATATACTTAAAGAAAAACTAACTTCTGCACCTATTATAATTTCGCCGGATTGGAATCTGCCTTTTGAACTAATGTGTGATGCTAGTGATTATGCTGTTGGAGCTGTACTTGGCCAAAAGATAGAAAAGAAATTTAAGCCAATTTATTATGCTAGCAAAACATTAAATAATGCCCAAGAACATTACACCACGACGGAAAAAGAACTTTTAGCAGTAGTTTTTGCATTCGATAAATTTAGGTCATATCTTATATTGTCAAAAACTATGGTTTACACTGACCATTCTGCTTTGAAGTATTTGTTCAATAAACAGGATGCCAAGCCAAGACTTATTAGGTGGGTTTTATTGCTCCAAGGATTCGATATTGAAATTAAAGATAAAAAGGGTGCCGAGAATCTAGCTGCTGACCACTTATCTAGACTTGAAAACCCTGATATGGAGGTGCTTGATGAAAGGGAAATCGCTGATGACTTTCCTGATGAACACCTTATGATGGTAAGAATTAAGAGCAATAATAATAGACCATGGTATGCCGACTATATAAACTTTATTGTTGCAAATGAAATTTCAAAAGGGCTAACATCCGACGAGAAAAGAAGGTTTCTAAACCGTGCTAGTGAGTATATTTGGGACGAGCCTTATGCCTTTAAATTATGTCCTGACAATATTATACGAAGATGCGTAGATGGAGATGATGTCCCAGCAATATTAGCACATTGCCATTCAGGGCCGACGGGGGGACATCACGGTGCAGTTATTACAAGAAGAAAAATCCTTGATGCAGGATTTTATTGGCCCACTATGTTGGATGATGCAAAAGATTATATAAAAGGATGTGATGCGTGTCAACGATCCGGAAATATAACATCAAGAAACGAAATGCCTCAAAACTATATCCATGTATGTGAAGTTTTCGACATATGGGGATTGGACTTCATGGGACCGTTTCCTGAATCTAAAGGTAATAAATATATTTTGGTTGCTGTTGATTACGTATCAAAATGGGTCGAAGCGCAAACATTACCAACAAACGACAGCAAGGTAGTACTTATATTTTTGCAAAGTTTGTTCGCTAGGTTTGGAGTTCCTAAAGCATTGATTAGTGATAGGGGAACACACTTTTGTAATCACCATCTGGGAAGAGCCTTGCAAAAATATGGAGTGTATCATAGGGTTTCCACTACATACCATCCTCAATCCAATGGGCAAACTGAAGTAACCAATAGGGCTATAAAGCGGATTCTTGAAAAAACGACTGGATATAATCCGAAAGGGTGGTCTGACAAGTTAAATGATGCTTTATGGGCATTTCGTACAGCCTATAAGACACCAACAGGATGCACTCCATTTCGTCTTGTATACGGAAAAGCATGCCACCTACCGGTCGAAATAGAACAAAGTGCATATTGGGCTTTGACGAAATGTAACATGGATATGGAAGCTGCGACGAAGAACCGTTTCATGGAACTTAATGAACTCTACGAACTAAGAGATGAGGCCTACAGAAATACTAAGATCTACAAAGAAAGAACTAAAAGATGGCATGACTCGAGGTTACATGGGGATAAAACGTTTACTATTGGAGAGAAAGTGCTGCTGTTTAATTCTCGATTAAAAATGTATCCAGGTAAACTTAAATCAAGATGGACGGGTCCGTTCGTTGTCAAGAAAGTATATCCATACGGGACTATTGAAATATGCGATAAAAATGGTTATATATTCAAGGTAAACGGGCAACGAGTAAAGAAATACTTTGATAATAAAATTGAGGATACTGAGAACGAGGTGGTGGAGTTTGAACCCGAAGTATTGGAATAAGGAGCTGAACGTGAGTCTAACTTGAAGACTCTGGAATAAAGACAAGTGCTGACCGGGAGACAACCCGGAGAATTTTTACATTATGTTCTGTGTCGAGTCTGTCAGACCTGCAGAAGATACGGCGCATCTCAATCCTAAGATGCAACGCATCGCCTGCACTGGTCATATCTTATTTAATTTTCTGCATTTTTATTTTTGACTTTAAAACTTTCTGTCAGTTTATTTAATGCGGCGCATCCCTGGTTAAGGATGCGACGCATCTTTTATCCTGATTCGTATTTATTCCAGGCTCGATACGGCGTATCTTCTTCCATAAGATACGGCGTATCGACTGACCTGATGATTTTCATTTTAATTTTTTAAGTTTTATTTTTGCTAACTACTAATGTATTATGCAAGTTTGAACCTTCTTAACTCAGGTGTGTTAAAGTCTGAATGGTATTATAGATTCCTGCATTCTTGTGGATACATCATTTTTGAAGCTTAAACGTTCTCATCCACAAGAAAGTTGATTTTTGCTCTTATACAAATGGAGGATCATACCGAGCAAATCTCAGGGGAGTTTTTCTGTTCTAATTCTTTTATTTTCCAGTTTTTAACCTTTGTTACAAACAACGAGGACGTTGTTTAACTTAAGTGGGGGGATTGGAGAATTAGAACACTTACTTGTCCTAAACTTTTTCAAAATATGCTTAAAATGCGCTTAATATATCAAAATTTAAAATTTTTAGCATGTTTTTCTTTAAAGTCTAAATTACATAGCTGCACACATAACATTATTTCCAAAATTGTGAACTTATCAAAATTCACAAATCTATGAGTGTGCCGGTGACTTGTAAACTTTAGAACTTGGCTTGTATACTATTCGAGACCACCATAATAAGTATTATCTATATAATTGGAATGACTTGTCTAACTTGGTAAATTTCTAGGATTACACCCAAATAGCTGTTATATGTTATGTGATATTAACTAACTACACTGGTTAGTTAACCCCCGTATAAAACCATTTCGTTACTCTCACTTTTAGAGTAAGATACCCCTAGAAAAACACTCAGAGCCATTCCTTTCATTTCTTACACCTTTGTTATAATGTTTCGTTACACCCTTACACCTTAGCCTACCCTGTAGATTAAAATCCGTGGTTGGTTAATTGCTTTAGGCAAAGTGTGTTTCCTTACATTACCTGTGTTCGCGTGCGTAATTCATTATCTTTGGTTGAGTCGGGAAATTGCACAATGCAATTGGTATGAAAGTAAATATTGTATATCTTTGAGTTTATTTTTTGTGTGTTTACTACTTTCGCTATTACAGTTATTTCTGAAAGTATGAAGAGTATGGAAAAATTATCCGGAAAAATAGTGATAGTAAAGTTGTGAAATTTTACACATATATGTTAATGTCAAAAAAAAAAAAAAAAAAAAAAAAAAAAAAAAAAAAAAAAAAAAAAAAAAAAATCGAAAAAATAGAAAAGAAAAAGAAAAAGGAAAAGTTGGAAGTTTGTTTTAACCAACTTATGTAAAGTTTTGTATTAAGTGGCCGATATCACCACTATTTGTTGTATATTATATTTATGGATTGAATGGGAGTTGGACGTTATGGGAACACCAACTAAGGTTATTCTTTGATTGAGATCTTGTTGAGTATAATTCGTGTCTACCTAAAGCGTGTGTTTCAAGTGTTAAAGCGTGAGTTATTCAATGATATGAGTCTTATTCATGGGATGGTTGGGAAAGTAATTTACCACACTTAGGATTTTAATTTATCTGTTTTGTTTATTTTTCATTTTACACCAATTTGTATCCCAAATATTATCCATACCCTATATTATTCTTTATCCAAACCTTTGATTTATTGAGATTAGGGATTTGAGCAATCTTAAGTATCGTAGTCGTGGATTCGGCTATGTATTTATGATTTTGTCGCCCTTTTTGATATAATATTATTGGTAAAGATTACTTGGTCCTATCTTTAGCCTATTCGAGTTAAGGATTTGAGCAATTGCAAGTATCGTGGTCGTGGATTCGATCATGTATTTGTGATTTTGTCGCCTTTTCTGGAATGTGAGATCGATAGAGATTAAAAATGATGATTAACCCTTAACCAACAAACCCCTTTTACCGCTTTAGACTTGTTATTCCTTAGCTTTAGTGGAGGAGATGCGTATACTTGCCAAGCTTATGATAGAATATTCGTCACGACTGGACAGTTAAACGATTAGATTTGCTTTTATCGAAATATTTTATTTTATTTCTAATTCGTTAAGTGTTTGGTTGTGCAATTATGACAAAACGAATACATGCTTAAATATAAAAATAAATCCTAATATCTTTTAGGATACATTTTCATAAGATTTATTCTAAGGTTTACTTGGGGACAAGTAAAGTTCAAGTGGGGGGATATTTGATGAACTCAAATAAGTACATTTTATTATCATCATTTATCCTATTTATTTGACTTGTTTTATTATATTATATATGAGAATTGATACGTTAATGTTTACTTTTGTAATTCTCAGGTAAAAACAAGTATTATGTGAAACTTGGCGATTTTGGACTAATTATGGAGCAAAACAAGCAAGATGTTAAGAGTCTACTGAAATGTACAAGATCAAGATCATTCTGCTCCAGATACGCCGCAACATACTTATTACATACGGCGCATCACTATCAAGATTTCACAAGTAACAATCCAAGACGGCAAAGGACATGCGCCGCATAGAGAAATGGGGTTACGCCGCATCTTAAGGCGGTGTACGAATATTCCTGAATATATTAATCTTGGATCCCACGCGAAGTTAAGTCAATGCGCCGCATCTACTTATCCTATGCGCTGCATCTAACCCTCAGACAGAAACTATAAATACCCCAAGGCCAGATGAATTTCGAGACACTTAGAGTTTTTAGAAGTCGAACAGTGCAAGATACCAGAGCCGAATTCAGACGTGTTAGCAGCACAAGACACACCCTAAACGAAGATACAAAGCTGTAAGAAGGTCCTGCATGTATTCATATTCATTGTAACAGATAGTTTGCTTATACTAGATAGGTAACACTGTCAATGTCACATTTATATTCATTCAGTCGTATTAGACTGGCATTTACCATTGTATATCTCAAAAATCATCACTTAAACAAAAAAGTATCATAAACTCAAGAAGAGTGTCTTATGAGATATCATAAGTACATATAAATTTTTTGTATCTATTTATATATTTTTACCTAAATAAATAATTTTTCAGTCCTAATTTTCTATAAATGACAATTAAAAACCTGATAATACAAAATTAAAACACAAATATAAATAACGATTCATATAATATATATAATATATATAATATATATAAATATATTTATATATATAATATATATATATTATATATATATAATTATCAAACATGAGGTTATTCAAGTACTAATTCGATAGTACAGTTATTAAGACAAAAAATTACATTCGATAGTAATTCACAAGTTAGTTTGATACAGGAGCTAACTATACACTGAATTTGGATCAGTTGATTGAATCATGTCAAACAAGACCTCAAAGATGAATGCAAACTACCTTGATCAGCGATAAGCCAACGACACGAGTTGTCAGCAAACATGTTATCTTTTCAGTTGCTTGATTCAATAACTCGTAAACCTTCGGAAAAATCCAAAACGTCCTGCTCCACCTGCAAATATCAAAATAAAGACTAAAGGTTATATATCTTCTTCTGCAGGCCAACAGTTAATATTGGAATATCAAAAACGAAAAAGATGGAAAAAGAAGTGGAAAAGAGAAGAAGACCTGCTTGTAGGTCATATTAGTAGGAGGGTCATGATGTGGATCCACCAATGCAATCCGATCACCAAACTTTTCTGCTGAGGACCTCCAAATATCCGGAATTGTTTTGAATTTTGCAGTGGATACATTGTTCTCTGACACTAACGGGCTCTCAAGAAGAGGCGAGTACTTTTGAACTTGCTTTTCTTCCGTCTACAAGTCAGCAGGAAAAAGTCATTATCTTTTATCAATGATGCACAAGCTTACTATATCATCCTGCTGCATTTCTGAGAATATAAATTATCATTTACATGTACTCTTATCTATATCAGTGAACCAAATTGAATCAAGGCAGATTAATCATTTAGTCAAAACATCATCAAACGGACCATCATAATCATCTAAGGGTATTTTGAATAATGACACTAAGCTCTAAAATGGCTACTTGACCACAAAACAATCTGAGTATGTACCTCTAACACCAGTTATCCAACTTTCTAATCAAACAGGGCCACGTAAACAGAATTAGTTTTAAATCACAAACATCAATTGCCTTCTGACTGTAATTTAAAGACATGCAAACAAATTGTCAACCAACTAATTAGACCGATAACAAGCTCAACAAGTTACTCAAATCAGTCCTGTGCTTAACCAAGATTTCATTGAATCTATTACTTATGACTACTTAAACTAAAGCATAGTAACATTACCATAACTGACGTTAAACCTCACAACAACAATCAATATTGTAACACCCCAACCCAGCAAAGGTAGAAGTGTCACATTAATGGCTTCATATCAGATCAAACAAAGCATACATTCAATAGTAATACAAAGATTCTCAAAGGTTACAAATGAAATACTGAATACACAAGGATACAAAGGAAACAAAAACTAAATACTAAGTCTGCAAATGCAATCCTTCTAATGACTTCTACTTCAGAATAATTATCAAGGTCTTCTAAGTCCAAAAGTCTCTTCCCTCTTACCCAGCTTCCAACTAAAACCTGCCGCGGGAAAAGAAACGCGGCTGAGCTTAAAAAGCCCAGTGAACAGATATATAATAAACGGAAACGAAAGTAAACGGAAATGAACAGAAGTAGCAAAATGAATAAGATATAAGTAAAGGTATAAAGAGTAAAGGTTTAGGACAGTCATCCACCACGAGCCCAAACAAATCAAATCATATCATATCGTAACCACAATCTTCAAATCATATAGAGGGGAGACCTCTCAGATAATCAGATAATATGAGGGGTGTCCTCATTCTTCAAATGGAGTAGCTAGCTCCCAAATTTTGTGAAAGACGTGGATTGCACCCATCATCAGTCACCAAATCAAATCATATCAAAACGAACTGTCCACGAACACGGACTCGAACCTAGGATGCATCCATTCGCCCCCCGAACAAATCATATTGGCCATAACAAAACATATCATAGTGTGCTAGCATATCATAATCAAAATGGGGACGGTGTAACCAAATCACTAGGGCTACACGCTAGTCATGCCAGTGGTGCATCACAGACACGGCCATGTTACCTTCATGGCTAGGAAACGAACTTGGCTCGGGTATCAAACTGGGGTCAAAGGTCAAAGGTTCATATCAAAGCAAAGGTTCATATAATCATAGTCCAAATATCAAGGTTCAAATCACAGGGTTCATATCAAAAGGTTCATATGCCAAAGTTTCAAATGTCAAAGGTTCATAGCAAAGGTCAGGGTCACATCAAATCAGAGTTCAAGAGACTGAAGGCACCTTATTAGAAAGGGCAGAATATCTGTACCTTATACCGCAAGTGCAAACATAACAGAAACATAAAGATCGGAATCAAACTCCTTCTTCAGCGAATCTACACGAATACATGATCGTCTTATTATTAATATGTTATTTAAATCATCTTACTTATTTAGTCGGCTTTTCATTTTTAGTAACTTTCCTTTAATAGCTTCCAAAAATAGTAACTTTCCAAAAAATAGTATGTTTCCTCTTTAAGTAGTTTAACCATTTTAAGTAACTTCCATTTTAGGAGGGTTTCCCGAATTAGTAAGTTTTCCGAAATAGTAATTTTATACTTTATGGTTATAAATGACAATTTAAATAATATCTAAGGGTTAAAATGACCAATTTAATAGTTTAGGGTTTAATGCATCAATTATCCAAAACCTTTACACGGCTCAACATATATACGACAAGTGTTGCTTCTTATTTTGACACAAAAACATAAATGTGACACAATGATTCTCTACGTGCTATCTTTTCCTTTAATGAAACAAAAACAAATTTTGGTTTTCATGTATACTAGTTGTGTTCTTACTATTTTAAGTGACAAAATACATTTAATCCTCGCATATCTTGTTAGTAAACGAACAAACATATTAGTGATCGCCTATATACGAGTCGATGACACACCAACTCACAGTCATGGATACTCTATAAAACCACATTCCCATCTTTTAAATCCGAACCAACAAGACTCTTATTAACCCGTTTATCATCACATATATATACATTCATCATTTTAACACACTTTCGTCACCGGCCCATTCGACCATTCACGACACAAACAGATACCATATTTACTCACCCACGCCACAACTAGCAACTCGACATCTACACTTAACGAGATACACACATTTATTATTATTAGTTTATGAAATTTTACAATGCCATACATGTGCATGAAACATTTTCAGATTCAAGATCGCATGAAGCGTGCATGGTTTCCCAGATTTGACCCATGCGCAAGTATACCCATCTCACATATTTGTTTGTTACAGTATCAATTTAAATGTTCCTTATTTTAACTTTGCAATATCAGTCCCATACTCACTCGAACAACCCTACTCCTCCCATGCACTCGCCCCATTTCATAACCACACGCACGCCCAAACAAACCCACTCGACACCCATTTCATTAACAGTCATAACGCAGCCCAACCAGCCCTAATTATCCCTGTAACTCTACCCATTTCAAAGCGTAATACATGACCAGACGCAACAGATTCACAGCCCTACTTTATTCCCATTCGACCCATTGAATTAATGTTAAGTATATTATGCTATTCGTATACTCGTGATTTGCGAGACTAAAAGATTAGTTTTCATGTTGTAATGTATATATATGTGCGTGTTCATTTACAGATTTAACGACACATTGATATTCACATAACATGTTTTCATTTATGGCCTCGTGTACTATATGTGTGTGTCGAATGGAGGAAAACAAAGTGGTAGGGATTACCTTGGACGAATTCAAAACGGATCAAAGACACAAAGATCAACGAACCGAGACCTTTTCGAACCAGACCACTCACGATCAAACATGTCTTCGACACCCTTCGAACAGCCCTAGGGCACACGATCAAACACCCACACGAACAAGAGGACAAGGCACGTCTAACACTACTTTGACGCTTCACAACAATCTCCTCTTTGGTTGCCTTTGGATCGAATCAGCCGTAACAAAAAGAGGCAGCAGCAGATCGGCAGTTTTGGGAAGAAGTTTTAGGGTTTTGTGTTTTAATGAGAGAAGCAACAATATAAAAAAAATAGGGCATGATCCGGTTATAAAATAGGACGTGTGATTTGGGCTTTAATCTTGGTAAATGGCTTAAATGGTGGACTTGATTTGAGGTCAATCAAATGTTGGCATATTTTCTTAAAATGAAGATTTCAATTTGTACAACATTTCCATACGTGATTTCTTATTAGGTTAGCTTCTAAGTAATGAAAATTCAACTATGTCATTTCCTTTTAGGCGTGTGATTACTTTGATACATGTGTACATTTGGTTTTGTTTGTTCAATTATAATTAAAGTTAAATACTTAAGGTATAACCATAATTAAATGTCTAAATGCTTTAAACGTTATATATGAATTTGAGATCAAGGGTGATTTGGGTATTTTACGTATTCAGAAATTCTGGGTTTTACAAATATTCTCAAAAATAAAATGCACACCATTACTTTTTAAGTTTGTGAACAAACCAAAGGTTACTTAACCACATTGAGAGCACCAACAGTTTGCAATAAAGTACAAAAAAATGTGGGTTGACTAAGTAATTAAATTAAGTAGACCTGAAATGCAGACAAGTATTGATGTGAATCATACTTGCTTATTACCTTCCAGTGGTACATGGACGAACACAAGAAGCGCCATAATGAGAAAAGAGCCGAGTGAGAGTATCATGAGGAATAGCCTCAGGAAGACGACGTATCAATAGTGTGGTTACTTCTTTCTCAGGTGGCCTTGTTGAAACTTCACCCACATTTTGATATGCATAATCATACATCCCCTGAGGATACCATAACGGTTGAAAAGGTGGAACATTCGCCATTATAGCATCTGCAGTTGTTACGCGATATAGGCTGTAGCAGGACTATTCTGTACAAAGATTAGTCAATTCATTAGTCATCGTTTTCAAGGCTATGGTTGAATCCTGGAAATGAAAAAGAACAGTCAAATATGAGGTTATTTCTACAATGAAGTGGGATAGTTACAAACACTGGTAAAGCCAGGATCAGTTTAGCAGGTTTAAGCAAGTTTCATCAGTAAAGCCATAATTAAAGGAAATACTAGCATGTAACGATTTCGAAGAACACGATGATACCAAATGCATTACATGATCACAATTGCAAAATAGACAAAATACTCCAATACATGGTCACAAAAGTGCAAGATTACTTGGGAGCATCCATGGGGTTGTTGTCCATGCAACAAGGTGAGGCAAGGCATCAATAATTGACAAAAATTTCAGCCGAATAAAGCAGCATGAACATCAAGCGAATAATAGTTAATACAAGAATCAACCTTAACAACCATATTAAATGGCTTACCACGATTAACAACTTACGTTCATTAATATCAACAACAGCAGCATAAGCTATGGAAATTCCATAACCAAACAATCGATGAAAAGTTGCAGCATATTACACATCAACTTAGCTACAGTTGCGCATAAACTTAATTATCAACAGGACACTTCAAGCAGAGCCAGAAAGAAGCAAAGCATAAAATTAATCCATTTAAACATCTATACATCATGTAAATTATCCAAAAAAAATAATTATATTAAAAAAAGAAGCAAAAACACACACAAAATAGGTCTAATATCCATACAATATAAATAAATATATATATATATATATATATATATATATATATATATATATATATATATATATATATATATATAGATAGATATAGATACAAGAAATTATACATACAAACCTTTGGGTAAGGAGGCATCCTCTTTAGCTTTACCAACAAATATCCATGGGTTCCATTTTTGATTCTATAATAATTCCAAACAAAATTAATACTTTTAATTAATCAGATCTATATCTAATTTCAATTAAATCAAAATCATATAATCACAGATCTTAACAAATATATATATATAAACAAAAAATAATTAAAAATTAAAGAGCCTGGAAACTCACCGAGAAGATCGGAATCGGCGAACTTTATCGAGGGGGTTTTTGGTGGGTTTTCCGTCGAAAGATCGAGAAGAGGGTAAGATGGATGAGAGGGTTTCAAAAATATGAAGAAGGGAGATCGATTGTGGGTTTGTTGGTGAATTTTTTTCCGGCCGAGGCTATAATTGAAGAAGAAGAGTTGTGAGAGGGTTTTGACTGGCCTTTTTTTAGCTATGCAGGATATATGGCGGCCTACTAAAAAAAATTGAGGGATATTAGTTTCAATTTTTTTGGTGAAAAGTGGGCGGGGTTTCAAAATTTGAGATATGCGTGTCATCTAGCCTTCAGATTTCATAAGTTATGACAGTTTTTTTATGACTCACATTTTTGCGAGTCATCTTGAAGCGTGGGTCATAAAAAAAGAGTCAAGGATAGCCCTATTTCTAGTAGTGAAAATTGCTTTCCCATTAATTAAAGTTTATATGTTGATGTCTTTGGTGACTTTTATTAGTGCATTGATAACCTCTGTGTCTAGCTGAGCATTGCTTGGGTCGCCATGCCCCTTCCTCGCCTATTTATTCTATCGTTTCTAGGATAGTGGGATAGACATAAGTGATCATTAAGGGTTTACTCGCCGATAAGATTAGAGCCAACGAGAAAGGGTTAATTATATACACTTCATATAAAACTAGCAATAAAACAAGTGACAAGCTACTTAATTATTAGGACAGGTCTTCTTATTGTCTCATGTATCTATCTGTGTACGTGTGTGCTAATCGCTGATTCGTGCTCATTAGTTTAGTTTTCTATTTAATCATAACCAAACCGTGCCAGTCTCTCAGGCTGAAACCCCCTTGCGTTAGATTAGGTTGTACAGCTAATTTAAGATATTAAAATATTGATTAGAATAACTAGATAATACGTTCCACTCTTAGTGATCGACACTCTACTTACCATTATATTCATACTGACCGGGTACACTGCTCGTTAAAGTGTGTGTTTTATTGATAAGTCGGCTAAATATAAATTTAAAACTTGAGTAGGCATTAATACTGCTAAACCACAACGACACACCGTGGATATAAAAGAATTAGAGCAATACACGCACACATCACATACGCAGCTAACATTGTAACATCTGAAGTACCACATGATATAAAGTTCCCGAGTTCGCAGCTTTCTACACCACCAACAGAACATCATATGAAAATTGCAGCAAAGGAAACTAAAATCACCAAAGCACAAACAAAGACAGCAAAAAGAGAACTGTCGTTTGAAGTTAACCCACAAGAAAAATCAGAAACAAACAACAAAAAAGGAAAGCAAGAATAGAAAAGGAACAACGGCACCTGTCTTTTGTACAAGTAAAAAAAAAAAAACAAGTAATGGCATCCTATCAATGCATGTAAATATTTTCCTATGTGTTATGTAGTAGAAGTGAATGATAACTGCTGGTAGTACTAATTGTGCCACAAATGTACAAAAGGCACTAGCTTTTGAACAATGTTAGCTGTATTAACAAACTTGATTGTGCTACACCTACAATTGTGGCACACGTTTTGTAATAATGTAATGCTAACGTTTAAAGAAGTTGATAACTTTTACTGCTATAATCTGCTTAATCTACTTTATTTTAAAACCATTTTAGCATTCACCCTTTTTGTGACTTTGGTGTCATAGGATGGTGCTAACCTGAGCATGTACTTTAATAATGAAAGCTAACTATATTAAAAAATTACGCTAAAAAATCCGCCGCAGCGCGCTGGCCGCCATACTCGTTTTATTTATAAGTGGATATTGACTCTTGTTTGTAAATTAGATACTTTATGAAAAAACTATTGCAAAGTTTTTGATTTAGCAAACTTCCATAAACACTTGTATATTCAAATATAATTAGTTAGTTGATGTGTCGGGTTCGTGCAAGTTTTAAATTTATAAGGGTGAATTACCGAATCTAAGAACAACACATACGAGCAAGTATACTCGTCCGTTGTAGCAAGATTTTTATGGTAAGTCGGGATCGTTCGCAGGGATTTGTGTAGTGAATCGAATTGTAAGTTAAAAGCAAATTTCTCAAACAATCAATAATAATAATAGGAAAACTCAAATGATTAAAAACTACACTTGCTTAGACTAGTGTACTACAATTGACTAATATGATTGTGATAACTTTGGATAACATGTTGGTTGTGATAATTAGTTTGGTGACTAATCTATTGTTTCTACAAATTAAACCTTCGTCAAGATCTTAGTTTATAAAAACAAGCATTACGTTTAACCAATCAATTCAAGATCAATTCAAGGTTCATAAGTGGTGTACCTTAAACACAAAAACAATTTTTTGTTCTATCAAACAAGCTTAAGAAATGGTCAATACGAAAGGTAACCGATTATAGACAAAAGGTCACAATTGATAATAAACTATTAATCTCTCGACCCTTGAAATGGTTTACAATCAATCCGTTTTGATAGACAAAAGCATTTTCATTACAATCACGATTAAGTTTCTGTGTTTAATCAAGAATAGTGGATGACAACAATCATTCATAGACAAATGATTATAACTAGTTGAATAACAATAGTTCTCTCGACCCTTAAAATTACTAGCAACTAGTTAAACTTGACCAACAAATGTCACTATGAAACTTGATCACAATTGGTTCTTAGAATCGACTTGAAATTGAATTAAATCATGTTATCACAATCATATGCCAATCAATAGGTAATACACATCATATAAGCAAGTGCACAAAGGCACTAGCCACTCATAGCAAACATAAACATAATCTTAAAACCTTGAACATTAAAAACCATGATTGAGAGTCTTACAATGATTGAAAATAAGATTACAAGTGAAAAGGCAATGATTCTCACAAGGAATGAATTCAACTTCGACTCTCCTTTGTTCCTGGACTTTTTTTGGACGAAATTAAGAGTATGTGATGAGTGGTTGATGGATTCTACTTGTCTCTCTTCTTTTCTCTTTGGATATATGTTAAATACTCATCAAATGGTCCAATTAATACTCCAACCAAGGGTCTTGGTTCATTAATGCTTCTCTTGTCCTCCAAGTAGTGTTAATTAGACAATAATTATGATTAGAAGGTCCTAGAACCGGATGTGTAGCAATCACAAGAATTAATGATGAAGATTTGGAAATCAGACGACATCCAACCGATCGGTATTTCATCCAACCGATCGGTTGGTCTTCAAAGCTGACCTCCATCCGAATCAGATGCGGGCTGCATCCGATCGGATGGAGCTTGCTGATTTACTCTTTTTGGACTTTTGCCGTTTGACTTGTTTCTTGTTCGTAGCTCTTGGTTCTTTGATCTTTTCCTTCATCTTTAAACTCATTAACTTGACTACATGGACTTTTACTCTTCTAAGTACCTTTAGGTGCGGGACTTGCCACAAGAATCTTCATGAAATCATAAATATTTCCATCTTCCTTGTTTTTGCATTATTTTCATCATTTTTCCTGTTTTTGGCTACATAAACTTCGCAAACACACTTTGGTACGATTAAGTAACAAAAGCATATAAATATAACCACAAAACACATATAAAAACACAAATAACGCTACTAAAAACATGTTAGATTTAAGCGTTATCAAATCCCCCACACTTGAACTTTGCTTGCCCTCAAGCAAATCTAGCAATAAAAACTATTATCCACATGGTATACAAGGATGTTTAAAAAGATGTGATGCAAATCTACCAAGTACAGGTACATGTTAGATTCATCATTTTAAGCTTTTATGGTTGAAGCATCGAGATGTTTGAGAATACCCAAATGATTTTCTTGCTTGATACACATTACTAAACACCTCACGAAGGGAAATGAAATATAATTCACTCAAAGCACTCATTTGTATGGTGGAGTATATAAGAGAAATCACACTCATTTGCTCAGTCATGATTTAAATATTACTATAAGCTTGTACAAGAAACAAAACTACACCGAAATGGCGTGAGCGCCAAGTATACATGTCAAAGAGGGCTTTTATTTGGGTTTGAGATTTCGAGGGATAAGCAAGACTGATATGCAACTACCTTATGCAAAACATAATAGATCGCTAACAACGAATTCTCGCATCACCAAATAACGGATGGTCACTAGGGTATATCTTAGATCGCTGACAACGTTACTTGCATAACGGATGGTCACCAAAACACACACTAGATCGCTAGCAACGTTATTTAATTCTTCAAGAAATTGGATGGTCACTACATGTCCATACACTTGATAATTTCACAAAGTCAAAAGGGGTAGGAATAAGGCATGGGATATTATATATTTAGAAAAGGTTGAAGGGAATGAAAAATAGTCAAAGTCTACTGCCCAGATGTTACTAGCTATTTTGAACCGCTATCATGCATTCTTGAAAAACTCCACACTTGATTGCACTTTACATTATTTCATAGCTCATTGGCTATTCTCGTCACCTTATAGTTGCGATGACTCTTTTTCTCTCTTCTTTTTATTTTTTATTTTTTTTATTATTTTCTATGACTTCACAACTTTTGGAGTTTGCAACTTTCTTTGAACTTTCATGATTTCCCACATAACATCCATCTTGCCAAATAGCTAGCAACCAACCAAGACTTGACTAGGGGTAAGGCTAGGCTAAAAGGTGTAAAATCTTTTTGAATTTTTCTAGGTTTTATCAAAAGAAAAAGATAGGCTCGGAGGGTGTAACTAGGGGTATCTAGCGCTAAAGATAAACGCTAACAAATGGGTCCATATGAGTGGTAAACTAGCCAATGTAGCTAGCTTAATATATCATTATATGTGAATGGAAGGCCATTTGGGTTAAATCCTAAGGTTGCCTCTTATCACGCATATATACTTATATCACAAAAAATGTGATCTCACAACGGTCTCGTAATGATTTACAAGTACAAGTTCTAGAATAAATAAAATCACCGGCACACTCATAGCAAAAGATCTAAGCATAAAAGATGTATGCTATATACGAAACAGGCTCAAATCCTCACAGTTTAGTGGAAAGGGCTATAATATGTGCTAGCTAATGTTATCGATCCCAGAATGGATTGCAATATTAATCGGGACACATCTCGAATTTTCAAAAATTACGGGTTTCACCATTGGATAAATATATAATCTTTAAAATGACAAACAACTAGATTACAAGGGCAAACAAAATTTAAAATTAAGTTCAAAATATACAATCTATTCTTATTTTCCTATTCACCCCCCCCCCCCCCCCCACACACTTAAGTTAAGCATTGTCCTCAATGTGATAAACGATTTCAAAGAATGAAATAGGGAAATAAGAGAATAAACCGTATTTTCTGCTCAGGGTGATTCTTGATCCTAGCATCCCAGCTTCGCAGTCATTACATGCAGTAATCTTAAAAACAAAAAGAAACACACACGAAATATTTCTTCGTTTTATTAAAAGCTAGTGATACACCCCCACACTTAAGTTCAACTAAGCAATTTAGAAAAACTTTGGGGTTTAATCACTTGAAAATAAAAATAAAAATGAAAACACACGGGTTGCCTCCCGAGAAGCGCTTGTTTTATTAGCGAGTCATCAGCCGGACTCGAACTTCCTTCTTACGTTGGTGCAATTTCTGGATTCTTCTTTGAGAATTTTGGAACATACACCACATTTCCTATCACTATTCCTTCTCCAGTTTCATCTATGTCTTCCAATTTAATTTTCTCCCATGGTCTAGGAAGAACATCATAGATATAACCAGAATCCTCGGCCCACAGAGTGTTTTTCTTGAAATCGGCTGGGAAAGGTGACATAAATGTTATAGCTTCATATTCCGATTCAGGCGGAATCTCTTTGATAGAAACTTCATTCATTTGCTCCTTGTCATAGTACAATTTAATTCGGTGCCCATTAACAATGAAACTTCCACCATGTTTGTCATGCAATTCAACATATCTAGATGGAAATCCATGTTTCACTATATATGGTCCGAACCATTTCGGTTTCAGCTTAGGAGCTTTGAACTTGTATTTCATATTAAAAAGCAGAACTTTGTCTCCAGCTTTGAATTCTTTTCGGATTCTTAGCTTTCTGTCATGATAGGCTTTGGTTCTAGCTTTGTAAAGCTTGGAGTTCTCGTAAGCTTGGAGTCTTAATTTATCAAGTTCATGCAATTGCAAAAATCTCTTTTCTCCAGCTATTTTGAGATCTGGGTTACAGCTTCTCAGTGCCCAGTAAGCGCGATGTTCGATTTCGAACGGCAAATGACAGGTTTTTCCATACAAAAGTCTGTATGGTGTTGTACCAATTGGTGTTTTGTAAGCCGAGCGAAATGCCCACAGAGCATCATCTAGTTTCCTCGACCAAACGGCGGGATTGTCTATAACCGTTTTTTCGAGTATCCTTTTTAAGGCTCTGTTGGTATTTTCAACTTGACCACTGGTCTGTGGGTGATAAGCTGTAGCGAAACGATGATGAACTCCGTATCGCTTCATAATTTTCTCCATTTGTTTGTTACAGAAATGGGTTCCTCGATCACTTATTAAAGCTTTAGGAATTCCATAACGAGCGAAAAGCTTTTTGAGAAAATTAACAACTACTCGTGCATCATTGGTGGGTAAAGCTTCAGCTTCTGCCCATTTGGAAACGTAGTCAATAGCAACGAGAATGTATTCGTATTTGTGTGATTTAGGAAATGGTCCCATGAAATCAATTCCCCAAATATCGAATAATTCACAGACTTGAATGCACTTTTGTGGCATTTCATCTCTTCGAGAAAGACTACCGGATTTTTGGCACGCATCACAGTTCTGAACAAGAGTATGGGCTTCTTTAAAAATAGTTGGCCAATAGAATCCAGCATCAAAGACTTTTTTAGCGGTGGTGGAAGGACCATAGTGTCCCCCAGTCGGGCCATGATGGCATTCATCAAGAATTCTTCTCGTTTCAGAACCATAAACACATCTTCTTATCATCCCGTCGGGGCACATTTTGAAAAGATAGGGTTCTTCCCAATAGTAATGTTTAAGTTCTGAAAAGAATTTACTTCGTTGGGCATGAGTTAATCCTTTCTTTAGAATTCTTCCAACGAGATAATTTGCATAATCTGCAAACCATGGAATTTCGTTCTCATCAACTGTATCAACAGTCATGAGGGTTTCATCCGGAAAATAATCGTCAATCTCATCTTCTTTTAACTCTTCCAAATTTGGATTTTCTAAACGAGACAGATGATCAGCAGCTAGATTTTCTGCTCCTTTCTTATCTTTGATTTCGATGTCGAATTCTTGGAGTAGCAAAATCCATCTAATGAGACGCGGTTTGGCATCTTGTTTGGCAAACAGATATTTTAACGCTGAATGATCAGTGAACACGATTGTTTTTGAAAGCACAAGATAAGATATGAATTTGTCGAAAGCAAAAACAACGGCTAACAATTCTTTCTCCGTAACCGTATAGTTTTGTTGAGCGTTGTTGAGTGTTTTGCTGGCGAAGTATATAGGACGAAAATGTTTCTCTTCTCGTTGTCCTAATACTGCTCCAACAGCAAAATCGCTTGCGTCGCACATGAGCTCGAATGGTAGTGACCAATTAGGTGAAACCATAATGGGTGCACTAGTCAGTTGGGTTTTCAACGTTTCGAATGCCTTCATGCAATCTGCATTAAATTCGAAAACGGCATCTTTTTCAAGAAGTTTCGTCATTGGACGAGATATTTTAGAAAAATCCTTAATGAAACGACGGTAAAAACCAGCATGTCCTAAAAAACTTCTAATGGCTTTAACGTTGGTTGGGGGTGGTAATTTGGTTATGACATCAATCTTTGCTTTGTCAACTTCCATTCCTGCGCTGGAAATCTTGTGTCCTAGCACAATTCCTTCAGTCACCATGAAATGACATTTCTCCCAGTTGAGAACAAGATGTGCAGCTTCGCATCTTTCAAGCATTTTATCTAGATTAGAAAGACAAGCTTCAAATGAGCTTCCAAAAACTGAAAAGTCATCCATGAAAACTTCCATAGACGTTTCAAGCATGTCTTGGAATATAGCAATCATACATCTTTGAAAAGTCGCGGGGGCATTGCATAATCCAAAAGGCATACGCCGGTAAGCGTAAGTTCCAAAGGGACATGTGAATGTAGTCTTTTCTTGATCAGCCGGGTCAATAGGAATTTGGAAATATACTGAAAAACCATCAAGGAAGCAAAAGTATTTGTTCCCTGCTAATCTCTCAAGCATTTGATCCATGAAAGGCAAAGGAAAATGATCTTTCCTAGTGGCTTTGTTCAATTTTCTGTAATCTATACATACTCGCCATCCTGTGACAGTTCTAGTAGTAACTAATTCATTCCGTTCATTGGTCACAACAGTCATTCCTCCTTTTTTCGGAACACAGTGAACAGGACTCACCCAAGGACTATCCTCGATTGGGTAAATAATACCAGCATCAAAGAAGTTTGATGATTTCTTTTTTAACAACTTCTTTCATGTTGGGGTTGAGTCGATGTTGTCTTTCTACAACTGGTTTGGCATCTTCTTCGAAGTTGATTTTGTGCTTGCAAAAATCAGGACTGATTCCTGGGATATCAGAAGTTTTCCACGCAAAAGCTCTTTTATGCTTCTTGAGAACGGAAATGAGGCATTCTTTCTCATAATCATTGAGCAACGAAGATATGACTACTGGAAGTAGCGAATTATCTCCCAAGTAAGCATACTCAAGATTTTCGGGAAGTGGTTTCAGCTCAAGATCAGCTGGTGGTTCTTGAAGTGATGTTTTGATCCTCAATTGATCATTAAAATCGATTTCCTCAAAATCTTCTTCTATTTCTCCTTCTGCAACTTCTGTTTCTTCTTCTTCTTCAAACTTTACTTCCATAAAATCAGCGAATTCCTTATCAAAGTTTGTTTCACTAATTTTCTCTGAAATAGTCATGAATGGATCCGAATCTTCAAGTAATGCATCCAATTCTTCCTCAGTGACTTCATCGATTACATCAATGTTAAAACAAGTGTCATCACTAGAATATGGATATTGCATTGCTTTATCGATTAAAAAGGTGATTCTATCATCTCCTACTCCAAGATTCAGTTCTTTTCCTTTTACTTTGATGATCGCGTCAGCGGTGTTTAGGAAAGGTCTTCCTAAAATAAGGGGTACTCTACTATCTTCCTCCATTTCTAAGATCACAAAATCCACGGGAAAAATGAATTTACCAACTTGGACAAGCATATTCTCAGCAATACCAACAGGATATTGATAAGAATGATTTGCTAATCGAATACTCATCCTTGTGGGTTTCAAGGTATTGATGGAAAGTTTCGAATACAACGAATAGGGCATCAAATTGATACTTGCACCTAAATCGGCTAAAGCATCGCATGTGATGTTGTTTCCTAATATGCATGGAATCAGAAAACTTCCGGGATCTCCGAGTTTCGGTGGAATTTTGTTTTGAACAATGGCTGAACATTCTTCATTGAGAAAGGTAGTAGATATTTGCTCCAACTTGTTCTTGTTATTAAGAAGTTCCTTCAAAATTTTCCCATAATTGGGCATTCCGGCTAGAACATCAATGAGGGGTACATTGAGTCTAACTTCTTTGATTATTTCAACAAACTTCTTATAACGCTCCTCCATTCTTTCTTTCTTAAGGCTCTGAGGATATGGAATTTTTGGAGTGTAAGCCTTAACTGGTGGGATGGGTTTGGGTGGTGTTTTTGGTGTATTTTCCTTCTTGGCTTCTTCATCTTCATCCTCACTATCATCATCGATGATCGTGGTATTGTTTGGGTTGGGTGGTGGATCATAAGAAAGGCCACTTCTTGTGAATACAGCATTGATATGCTCATTTTAGTCTATGGTGGACGATAAGTTTTATCGTTTGATCCATATGATGTTGGCTTAGGGTTTGTTTGGGTATTACTTGGCAACGAACCTGATGGTCGGGAAGAAATTTGATCAGAGAGTCTACCAAATTTGTTTTCAAGATCTTGAATAGATGCTTGATGATTTTTCTGTCCTTGCTCAACTTTGGTTTTGAGATTGAAAAATTGATTCTTTACAAACTCGTTGGTTGATTTCTGAGCTGTAACGAATTCTCTCATCATTTTTTCAAAATCAGTTTCTTCGGGTTTTTTGTCAGAGTTTTGTGTGGTCTGGTTGTCTACTCTTGGTTGAGAATCACGGTTGTTATCCCGTTGTTGACGATCTTGCCAACTAACAGAGTTTCGTCCGTAATAATTTCCACGATATCCACCTCCACGGTATCCTCTTTGGACATAATTAGCTTCTCCTTCTTTGGGTTGGTCCATTGGTTGATCGTCGCATTCTGAAGACGGGTGATTACCTCTACAGTTGTTACAACCATCTCGCATTTCTTTCATCTCTCCTTTAAGATCTTTGTATTGCGAATCGATTCTGGAAACCAAGGTTTCCATTTTCTCCATGAGTTTAGATGAATCGGAGCTTTCAACAAAAGCAACGGTTTTTCTTAAAGGTTTGGTTTTGGCATCTTTCGACCAGTCGAGTTTGAGAAGAACTCGGTCTTCAAGCAATTGGTATGCCTGGTTAGGGGTCTTATAAAGAAAAATTCCTCCAGCATCAAGAATTCCTTGAGATGCTTCATTAAGTCCATGGTAGAAGATTTGGATAATGGTTCCTCGTCCTAAACCATGTCCATGACAACTTCGAAGTAGATCTTTCATACGAAGCCAGGCTTCGACGAGCGATTCGTTAGGGTTTTGTGTGAAAGCATGGATTTCTCCCATGAGTCGGTCAAACATGGCAGGTGGAAAGAATCGGCTTACAAAAGCTTGCCTCATCTCCTCCCAAGTATTGATGATTCCGGGTGTTAATTCGTTATACCACACTTTTGCATCTCCAGCAAGTGATGACGGGAAAAGTTTGAGTTTAATGGCATCCACATTGGTGTCGCCATATCGGAACATGCCACAGATTTCAATGAATTCGGCAATGTGTTTGTGAGGATCGGCCCTCAAACGGCCATCGAATTGACGGTCTTTGATCATAGAAAGATGGTGACCTTTCACGGTGAAATTGTCACCTAGGTTGACAGCAACAATAGCAGCTCCAGGAGTGGGTGCTACGGCTCGGTTGGCTTCCCACATGGGTCTATCGTCAGCCATGGGAAAAGGTTGATCAGTGAATGGATTATAAACGACTTTGGCTTCAAAAAGGTTTTCAAACGGTGGGTTTGGTACTCTCGGTATTCGGTTGGCTAATGGAACAAATGGTTTTCTTTTCTTTCTTTGTCTTCGGACTAAACGTTCGGGATCTGAAAAAGGTGAAATTGGTTCTATTCCCGTTGATCGAGTGTTCATACAATTCCCCAGAGAATCAAGGCAATGTCTAAACAAACGAGCGAAGAACGAAAACAATTTAAAAGATCAGAACTGACCAACCGATCGGATAGAATGGTCTACCGATCGGATGATGCTCTCGGTAAAATTGGGTTTGAAGGAACTAATCGGATGGAAGTGCCTACCGATCGGATAGATCTCTCGGTAAAATGAAAAACTGGGCAACCGATCGGATGGGTGTGAAACCGATCGGATTCTCAGCTCGGTAAAACTTTTTTTCTTTTTTTTTTTACGAAAACTAATTAAGTGAGAAATGGACTAAAACTTACAGAAACACAATCAAAATCCCCGGCAGCGGCGCCAAAAACTTGATGTGTCGGGTTCGTGCAAGTTTTAAATTTATAAGGGTGAATTACCGAATCTAAGAACAACACATACGAGCAAGTATACTCGTCCGTTGTAGCAAGATTTTTATGGTAAGTCGGGATCGTTCGCAGGGATTTGTGTAGTGAATCGAATTGTAAGTTAAAAGCAAATTTCTCAAACAATCAATAATAATAATAGGAAAATTCAAATGATTAAAAACTACACTTGCTTAGACTAGTGTACTACAATTGACTAATATGATTGTGATAACTTTGGATAACATGTTGGTTGTGATAATTAGTTTGGTGACTAATCTATTGTTTCTACAAATTAAACCTTCGTCAAGATCTTAGTTTATAAAAACAAGCATTACGTTTAACCAATCAATTCAAGATCAATTCAAGGTTCATAAGTGGTGTACCTTAAACACAAAAACAATCTTTTGTTTTATCAAACAAGCTTAAGAAATGGTCAATACGAAAGGTAACCGATTATAGACAAAAGGTCACAATTGATAATAAACTATTAATCTCTCGACCCTTGAAATGGTTTACAATCAATCCATTTTGATAGACAAAAGCATTTTCATTACAATCACGATTAAGTTTCTTTGTTTAATCAAGAATAGTGGATGACAACAATCATTCATAGACAAATGATTATAACTAGTTGAATAACAATAGTTCTCTCGACCCTTAAAATTACTAGCAACTAGTTAAACTTGACCAACAAATGTCACTATGAAACTTGATCACAATTGGTTCTTAGAATCGACTTGAAATTGAATTAAATCGTGTTATCACAATCATATGCCAATCAATAGGTAATACACATCATCTAAGCAAGTGCACAAAGGTACTAGCCACTCATAGCAAACATAAACATAATCTTAAAACCTTGAACATTAAAAACCATGATTGAGAGTCTTACAATGATTGAAAATAAGATTACAAGTGAAAAGGCAATGATTCTCACAAGGAATGAAATGAACTTCGACTCTCCTTTGTTCCTGGACTTTTTTTGGACGAAATTAAGAGTATGTGATGAGTGGTTGATGGATTCTACTTGTCTCTCTTCTTTTCTCTTTGGATATATGTTAAATACTCATCAAATGGTCCAATTAATACTCCAACCAAGGGTCTTGGTTCATTAATGCTTCTCTTGTCCTCCAAGTAGTGTTAATTAGACAAGAATTATGATTAGAAGGTCCTAGAATCGGATGTGTAGCAATCACAAGACTTAATGATGAAGATTTGGAAATCAGACGACATCCAACCGATCGGTATTTCATCCAACCGATCGGTTGGTCTTCAAAGCTGACCTCCATCCGAATCGGATGCGGGCTGCATCCGATCGGATGGAGCTTGCTGATTTACTCTTTTTGGACTTTTGCCGTTTGACTTGTTTCTTGTTCGTAGCTCTTGGTTCTTTGATCTTTTCCTTCATCTTTAAACTCATTAACTTGACTACATGGACTTTTACTCTTCTAAGTACCTTTAGGTGCGGGACTTGCCACAAGAATCTTCATGAAATCATAAATATTTCCATCTTCCTTGTTTTTGCATTATTTTCATCCTTTTTCCTGTTTTTGGCTACATAAACTTCGCAAACACACTTTGGTACGATTAAGTAACAAAAGCATATAAATATAACCACAAAACACATATAAAAACACAAATAACGCTACTAAAAACATGTTAGATTTAAGCGTTATCATTAGTCAAAGACATGCTTTTACGAGACTTTTGAACAAATGAACATTTGTGGAAAG
>CP139507.1:60681551-61044051 GCA_021014915.2 Artemisia tridentata subsp. tridentata
GAACTATTAAGAAATACTTTGTAACAAACATTGATAACATACGTTTAGTTCATTAGCAAACATAAGCATTTTAGTGCATCGACTGCTATGAAAAACTGGTTACATTTTTAACCGGAAGTCAATAATTGGTCCATCATCAAAACCCATTTTTTTATGATCAAGGAATTGAAGGACTTTGAGTTAGGCCAATCAAGAAACACACATACAAGTTGGCTGTTACTATGATGATTAGCAATGAAAAGCTTTTCTTTTGCCTTTAAAGGAAAAATGATAATTGGCAATGAACTAACAAATTTCAATAATCAAAAGTGTACGTGTGCACTTTGAAACCTTTCAAAGATGAGGCATAATTCAAAATTGGTTTTTCCATGATACCTTTATAGATATTTCTTTGAGGCATTTGATCAAACACTTGTGAGCACTTCATCGAGAACCTTTTTTTGACGATATCTGCAATCATAAACACATAAAATATGATTAATCGAGATATACAAATAATCACATCGCTCTACAATTAAATAATCATAAACACATATAATTCGATTGTTACCTTCAATTCCACTTTCCGAAAACAAAAACCCGTAACCCACCCCTCATTCAATCAATTATTGTTACCTACCAAAAAACCTCAATCAAATCAATGGTGAATCAAATAACAAATGAATTGTAAAAACTGATAATGAATTAGCTTGATTTTCGGTATTCATTGACGTGTGACAACTAAAAAAAATATATAGATTTTAAATCATACCTTATAGAGTCATTGCAAAGATTTCGGTAGCCATTGAAGGAGATTTTGGGAAAGTTTCAATTTCATGATCTTCGTGCCTTAATTTTCAGTTGCAATTGATTTGTTAATCAAAGTATTGATGGCAGTGGGTTACGGGTTTTTGCTTGGGAAAGTGGATGTGTGGCTGTAGAATAAAAAGGTGAAGTCAAATTGAAGATAACAAAGGAGGTGATGAGCTGGATTTATGACCTGGCTTTTTTTATGCCAGGTGGCTTTAATGAGGTGGATAGCTTTTCAAAAAAACTTTCGTTTATTATATAGATAGATAAGCGTGGTGAAAATTATACACTCTCACACATACATTTGACGGAGTTTTTTTGAAAGCAGCCTCCATTTCCTAATGGTATGACGCTCTTCATCCTACCTCTTCCGTAAACAGCTGCAACATGAATGCATATTGTTGTTGTATTTTTAGATGATTAGAGATTTTTATGCTTTAATGTGCCAGAATTGCAATTGATGGGCTGGGCGGAAAGTAAAATAGGTTTGCTGAAAGAAGTTACACAATTTATTTTGATAAATTTTAAAGATATTCATGAGGACAAGATAGAGGAACTTGCGAAGGGTATTTGAAGCAAATGGAGCATTGGAAACGTGGAAAGAATAGAAGACTTAAGGGTGAAAATAGAATTTTAAGTGAACCGGTTGAAACCAGCTTAATCGGTTCATCGAAGTGATTTTCAAAACAAAATGTTAAGTGAACCGTTTTATGGATAATTTTTATTTAGGAATATTTTAAATTCGTTTTTAATCAATTTAGGAGACTTGTTCCCCACCCCAATTAATATAGGGCTTAGATTCATTGTAAAACTAAATTATCAATAAACTTTTGTTTTAGTGTTTTATACTCTTGTGAGGGTTCTTCCTCGTTTATCACCTTTAGACTAGGGTTTATCAAAATTCGCTTTTCTTGGCCCGCGTCAGATACGGAGTAATATATCACAAGATAGTTGCTATTCCTTTACTTGATGGGTTAGGTTTTTCTAAAGAAACGGTGCGAGTAGAATATGAGTAGAGGCCACCGAGGTGTTATTCTAGCAAAATATTTGGTCATAATCTTGATCAATGTTCCAAAAATGTTGTGGTTGAGGCTCAAGCTTTGGGAATTTTGAATGATGGTTTTAAAGTTGTTGTGAATAAACGCCAATATGGTAAGAATTCAAATGCGAAGGGAGGGTTGAAGGTTGGTCCAAACGTCCAATATAGAGCAAAAGCTTCTTCAAACACTTCTAAAGCCACTGCTTCGTCTAAAGGAGGAAAAAAAGATGTCAATTCGTACAAGGGAGTTAAATAAGGTGTAAATTTTCTAAGAGTTCTTAAAGTGGCAATAAAACATTTGCTTCATCTTCCAAAAATGTGGTTAATACGTCTAACAAGTATGATCTACTATCTAATGAGTTTGACACTGTTTTTTAGGAGAGTAAAGGAACTGGTAAGAAAACTGGAACGAGCAAGGAGCATGAAAGTGTAGACATCAATGATGATAGCGAGGATGATGTAGAACAAGTTGATAATGAAACTGCAAATTTTCTGGCATCAAAACAATTGGGGAGTGGAAGTGGATATGGTACTAAAAGCTTGTATGAACAATTGAAGGAAACAGTTAATGATGATTACGATCCATATGATGATGATGAGTATGATGGTCATGATATTTCTGAAGATCAAGAGGCTTTTTGTGACGCTTGGGATATCAAGGTCTGCGGTCGAAAGAAGAAATAGATTATATTTGATGCTGTGTTGAGTCAATTGTAATCTAGTCATAGTCGTATCTTCATTATAGAAGTAGTTTGCTTTGTTATGTTAGCTACCGCCTATGTAACGGGTTGAGATGTGGGATTCACCCATATTTGTTTTAATTAAACATTTTTTTTAGTAACATATTCACCGAGGAAACCCTTTAGCAAACAAAAAAAAAAAAAAAAAAAAAAAAAAGAAAAGAAAAGAAATTGTGCCAAAATTTTTATGTATTTTTTGACACCGGTTTTGTGTAATTATCCCTTTTTATTTTATTTTATTTTTAAAACGACAACGTTTTATACTCGTATACCACTTATCTCACACATAGTACCTCACACTGTCTTTAACGAGACTTGAACCAACAACCTCTTGGTTGATTGGCCACTAACATACAACTAGAAAAACACATCGGGTTTTGTGTATTCATGCATAACCTATTAACCTATATATAGTGATGGGGATATAATGTCAAATCCATTGAGTTTAATAAGAAACTTTAATTATGTCATCATTATGCGTCACTAAATCATCACCAATACAAGATAATTTGTGTGTAACCAAATCACTATAAGAGGGGGCGTTATGATAGCTGATGGCTTGTGTAACACCCCCAAAATTTAATGATCGCGGAAGCATTCGGGTCATGGGGTGCTACTGAAAATTGGAAATCACAACACAAGGTAAATATAGAATGGAATACATACTCCGTTTAAATATTTCAAATCAAATATTTTGAGTTTACAATAAAGATTCATGTTCAGAAAATAAGGCCCATTAGTTTTTGTGGTCCCATACAAAACAAGTCTTAGTTATGTGCGCCAACACTTTAAGAAAAGGGCTATGATCCTTGCCTTGCCATTGCCTTGCCATAATCAGTCAAATTAAGCACCTGAAAAAAACATGCTAAAAGCCAACAAAAAGCTGGTGAGTTCATAGGTTTAAACTAAAGCAGTAAACAATAAGTTTGGACCAATAGTTTTGTATACGATCATTACAACGCATATAATGTCATACAAAATAGTCTATCGCGCTAGCTCTAAGTTCATGCAACCGAGGCTCGACAGTTCAGTGCGCTACTATATAGCACATATATAATAATCAAGGGCCCATAGTGAGTGTTTAACCCAACACACTCATAGTCCGACTTGGTATACGCTCGAATTGACCCGTCTGGCCAACCGAACGGGGGAGTCGCCCCAATAGATCTATTTATAACAATCGCGCTTCCCAATGGGAAGTGCATAAGTGTATGACAATAAAGATAGCGAAGACGAATAAGATTCTGATTTGACAATAACCGAAAGACGATGATTGAAAAGTGATTATGAATAATACTAGACGTTGTCGGGATATGGAACGTCATTGTTAAAGATATGTAAAAATAGTCGTTATACAAATATATACATAGTGAAATATCTCGAAGTGTATGAATGATTTTTGTGTAAATAATGGTTTTTATTTAAATGATAGTAATTTGAAAACTAACGTATAAAGGTTGTATATAAAATGTGTTGATGCAAATAATGTTCTAAAAACGTTATTTATATCTTTCGATTACTTCACGTTTTGAGGATGACAAAATGTGAACTCACGTTACGTTAAAATTAACGTTAACAAGTTTTTAATCGGAAGATCCCGTTTCTACGCAAATCACTCTTGAACAAAGTTACAACTTGAACTAGTGATCAAAGAAGTGAATTCATGTTTTGAAAATTCACATTTTAAATGGGACAAAACATTTTTTCAAAAATACACATGACAAATTATTTTTGAAATATTAAGAAATGTTTTAATGGAAAAATAAGTTTAAAAATCACAACAGCTATTTTCCCCCCCAAAATCAGCTCCAACCTTCCCCAAATAAGTTTTCACCAGAAAAGACAAAATTTGGAGCGTCCTAGTCTACCACGGCTCCACGGTACCGTTAAATTTAACGGAGCCGTGGGTCATTTAGTAGAGCCGTCCGTACCATTTTGAATTGTAACGTTCAGATTTTCTTTGCCTATAAATACCCACCTCTTTCACAGTTTTAGGCACCCTTCACACACAGAAAAATCCCTTAGTTAAATCCTCTCACACCTTTCACTTCTTAGGGTCAATTAGATTAGTTTTTCTTTGTTTCAAGAGTGACCCAATCATCCTTCAAGTGATCCTCTTCATACCTCTTCACTAGCAAGAGAAGAACACAAGTATCCAAGTTGATACAAGGTGTTGTCATCCCTCTTCATTAGCAAGAGAAGAATTCAAGTAATCAAGAAGATACTAGAGTTGTAGTTGATAGGTTTTTGTAACACTTGTTACAACCTTGTTGTATCTTAGCATACATCAAGTATATTTCCTTTTTGTGAGTGAGAGTGAAGATCAAGTGTGATCTATAGAGATAGTGAACATCTCTTGAAGCCATTGGGCTTGTGTGATTGATCAAGAAGATCAAGGGTCATTAGGATAGTGTTAGTTGAGTAGAGTGAAGTGAGTGTTGATCATTGTGATCGTGTTGAGATCTTGGTGATCTCTTGAAGCCATTGGGCTTGTGTGTTTGGTCACGTGGACCTTGGTTGATTGGTGCTAGCTAAGATTAGCACTCGACATCTAGCTTAGTGTCGGAAATAGGATAAGCGACGTGTACGGTTTTCTCCGCCTGAAGGGAGGTTATTGATATAGTGTTTGAAACTTTCGAGTGTGGTACTCGGGGAGTGGAGTAGGGCGAAGAAGAGCTTCGTAGCCGAACCACTATAAATCCTCTGTCTCGGTTTGATCTTTCCAACTCTACTCTTTACTTTTATTTGTTATTATTACTTAGCTTAGTGTGTAGTTCATATTGGTGTTGATTGATTACACATAGAGTTCGAATCAAAGTTTCCAATAACCAACTTTTAAAACAAGATTTTTAAAAGAAGTTTTTAAACCGGTAAACTATTCAACCCCCCTTCTAGTTTCCCACAATTGGTATCAGGAGCCACGTCATTCAAGGTTTTAAAATATATTGTATTTTAAAGCTTGAACCGATCAATGGATTCCGACAAATATCTAGAAGGGCAATCTATGCAAAGACCACCACTTTTCGAAACCGATTGTTTTATTTATTGGAAAACACGATTCGAAACGTATGTGAAATCAAAAGACATTGATCTTTGGCATGTTATTACCGAGGGTGACTTTCAACCTATTCAAAAGAATCCGAAAACTAAAAAGGATGAAATAGTTTCTTATGATAAACAAAGTGATGAACTTAAAAGGAAATTAGCCAAAAATAATGAGGCTAAAATGATGATTTATAATGCTTTGCCTAAAAAGGAATTTGAAAGAATTTTTATGTGTAATACGGCAAAAGACATTTGGAAAACTTTGTTAGTCACTCACCAAGGTAATAACCAAGTCAAAGAGAACAAGATAGATCTCCTTGTTCAACAATATGAACAATTCTCCATTTCGGAGGATGAGTCAATAGATAATGCTTTTGCTAGATTTAATACTATTATCACTAGTCTTAAAGCTCTTGATGAAGGTTATTCTAGTAAGAACTATGTTAGGAAGTTTCTTAGAGCTCTACATCCTAAATGGAGAGCAAAGGTCACCGCCATAGAAGAGTCAAAGGACTTGGCGGCATTGTCACTCGATGAACTTATAGGAAACTTGAAAGTTCACGAGATGATCATCAAGAAGGATTCCGACATTGTCAAAGGCAAAAGTGAGAGAGTTAGATCTCTAGCATTAAAAGCCAAGAAGGAGTCTAGTGATGAGGAATGTTCGAGTTCTGGTAGTGAAGATGAAGAGTACGCACTAGCCGTTAGGAACTTTAGAAAGTTCTTTAGGAGGAAAGGTAAATTTCCTAGACAATCTCGAGATGAGAAGAAGTCATCCCAAAGAAATCATGATGAAAGAAAAGGGACAAGTGATAGGAGATGCTTTAGATGCAGAGATCCTAATCACTTCATAGGAGAATGTCCTAAGCCACCAAAATCCAACAACCAAAGAGCCTTTGTAGGAGGTTCTTGGAGTGATAGCGGTGAAGAAGAAGAGAAGAAGCCTAACGATGAAACGTGCTTAATGGCTCAAGCTTCTAACGAGGTACACTTCGACTCTTCTTATTATAGTGATAATAATTCGTCAGTAGATGACAATGAATTACATGACGAATACAACAAACTATGCGTAGTTAGTACTAAGATCTTAGGTAGAAACACAAAGCTAAAATTAAAATTAAAAGAACTAGAACTACAAGTCTTAGAACTAAATGATCAAGTCAAGAGACTTGAGAAAAACAAGGAAGTAGATTTAGGATGCGGGTCATGTATTAGTCTTCAAGTAAGAAATGAAAAACTTAAAGAAAATGCTTTAAGAATCATTAGGTTTGATGAAGGAACTAAAAAGCTTAATGATATACTTGAAAATATTAGATATAGTGAACATGACCGTTCGGGTTTAGGATTTGACCCAAATCAGGCTTCTACAAGTAGTACTAAACAAGTAAAATTTGTAATGCCTGAAAATTCCATGTCTGAAGGTGACGGCACCACTAAAGATACAGACGGCACCACTAAATTTAGTGGTACCGTGTGGTGCTGAGGACAAAACTGGGTCAATTCTGAAAAGTAACTTAAGTCCTAAACCAAGTCAAGTAGTTGTAAATAGAACTAGAGTGTCTACTCCAAGTAGAGAGGAAACCAAAGGCTTTAACAAACCATTGTCATCTCCCGAACATGGATTTGTAAAGCGTGACACTAGGTCAACTACTCCTCCACCTAGAAAGGTAAACTCTCCCAAACCTCGGTCTAGAACTCCTCTACCGAGAGGTAACTTTAGAAGACAAAATCATCCAAGTAACTTTCCCGTAACTTGGAATGATCGTCCACCACAAAGTTACTTACCATGGGAAATGTGTCCTCCATTCTCACATCCTAAACTAACGCAACAAATGCGTAGGATGTTTAACTCTAACAACTTTGGACCCATGAGATATTAGGGACCAGATGTTTGAACATTTGTTTTGCTAGGAAAACATGAGTGTAAATAAACTTTGGAGTATAACAAAAGGAGTATGATGCGTTATCAAGCATACCCGGTGACGCTATAGTCAAGTCGTGTCTTTCATGCTTAACATTCAACAAAGGTACCCTAGTCTTCTAGTTTTAAGAGCAAACACCTCAGGTACAGGTACGCTTTCTTAAAACACCCTTTGTTAGTAGTAATGTTTGGCATGAAATAGTGTAGTTAGAATCTAATATGGTAGGCACTATAACACTGAAACTCTATTCACATCTCATCATGCCAAATTCAACTTGTCCAGAAATGTTCGATGATCGCTTGAAGATCATGCGTGACAAGTTTGAATTAAGCATTGATAAGTGAATCAAGTTCCCTTCCTTGCACATACGTAATCTTGCCTAAATGAAGTATCCCTGTAAGCTTATGTATACTATATGTATGAGATACATAGTTTAAGTAATAGTCTTTATTGACAATAACGCCCATATCTGCAAATGCAAAACTCACAAGAGACGAAGAAGGTGAGTGCGCGGATATAACTAGGTTAGGGGCATAATAGGTAAAGTAGTTTACCTAACGGCAAGTAGGTCCATTATCATGAATAGTGTTGGCTTTGTGCCCACTTGTAAGAAGTATCCCAAAACTTCTTACATCAAAGTGTTTAATGTATCATACCATACATTAAAGATACTATACACTTGAGATTACGATATCTTGAGGAGATTGATGTAGAAAATGTTTCTATACCAACTCTGATAATGTGAGAGTTAATGTGGGTTGAAACATAATGAGTAATGTTTGTACCTTCATAGGTTGATTAACAAACATCTTGGTTCCCCAAGAAACAAACTACTCTTATTGTCACCACGACCGAAATCGAGTACACAAGCACCGGAAAGGCATGACAACAAACACTATAGATGAGACAACTCCCTGTGAAGAGTAGCAGTCAAGATGCCATTAGACTTGTCCGGGAACCCTATAGTTTGCTCATGAACGAAGCTCGTCGAAGTACGTCATCTCCCCGCGGAAAGACATCTCCGTCATGATAACGTAGAATGAGAAATCTTTTCTTTGAAAAGTATTTCTTCTCACCTTAACCTTTACATTCTCGTCAAATGACCTCTTAATGCTCCATTGGAATTATTAATGTCATTTCTCACGTCTCATCATATGACTTTTCAAGTCATTCCTCATATCCCGCTCATGACTATTTCAATATTTCTATGGAAATATTAAAGTCATCTCACACATCCATCCTATTCTCGACTCATGACTCTTGAATATTTCATTGGAAATTTCAAGTCATTCCCTAAGCCTCATCCCATGACTTCGTAATATTTCATTGGAAATATTAACGTCATTCCTCGCGTCTCGTCATATGACTTTTTAAGTCATTCTTCTCATCCCGCTCATGACTATCTGAATATTCCTTCGGAAATATTAAAGTCATCCGTCACGTCATACCTCATAACCTTTCATCCCTTCTATGACCTCTCGAAAGTTTCGCGGGAAACATTGAAGTCATTCTCTACAAATCGCTCATGACTTTTTAAGTCATATCTTTCACTCGTCACATGACTCATGAATATTTCACGGGAAATATCTAGTCATTCCTTGTGTCGCGTACTCCGACTAATTAAATATTTCATGGGAAATATTATAGTCATCCTCCTAAACACAACTCATAACTTCTATTTATTTCACGGGAAATACTAGAAGTAAATCCTCATCCAATGACATCTTAGTCAATTTCCTCGGAAACACTAAGGTCATTTCCGGTCATCTCATTTAATCATCTTTCGTCAAAAAGTTTATTAGGTATAAACTTTTTCCTCGTGTCAAAAAGTCTTACTAAATAAGTAAGATTAATCAGCCAAAAGTCAAAACAGAAGAAAAATTGGACCATCAGACATACGGCTCCACTAAAGAGCCACGGCTCCACTAATGTTTAGTGGAACCGTGGAGCCGTGCATCTGAAAACGCGCCCAGTCACTCTTTTCTTCTGCACAAATTTTCCAAACACACAAAACCTCTTCCACTTGCTGTCAAAATCAAACCATAACACCATAATTCAACTAAACTCTTGCAAATCAAGATTGAGGCATTGGAATTAACAAATCCTAACCACAACATCATCAATTGTAAGTAATTCACTCTTATTTTCTTTTAATTTGAGTCTAGGGTTTGTTCTTGAGTATAAATCCGAATTGGGGATTTTCAAAATTAGTTAAACCCTTGTGAAATTAAGACTAGGATTAGACAATGTAGTATTCACATGATTCCCTAAACCTAGGATTTCCAAAAACCCATTTATGTTGCAAAACCTAATCCGAAATTAATCACTGAATTCGAATTATGATTGATTATTTGTAATGGAATCATGTTTCGGATGATTAAAACTGGATTAGGAACGTTCTGCATTAAAGCTTTTCAATCTTAAAGCTTGTTGGCACCATGTTGAGGCATTTGCCAAACACCCCAATTCGATCATTTTTCGAAAAACTTCACAAGTCTAGGATCATGAAACATTTTTCATACATTGTTGATGCAAATTAAAAACGTTTTTGGATGCATACATGAACTCTCAAATATGGCTCGAAGTACATAATTGATATGTATTATTCGATATATTTGATTGAGCAAAAGTGAAGTTAGGATCGTTTGGGTAATCTCTTTAGGATAATTTTAGAGTCGAGATTGCCGCACCTCCACATTGTTTGCATTTAGGCACACACACTAGAAGTGTAATCATTAAAATGCAACGAACTAACATATACAAAAATTTTTTTTGTAGAAAAACAATGCCTCGAAATGATTATCAAGATACCAAACCCTACATTCTTAGCACTCTTGAAAATCTAAACATTCCCGATGAGCAAAGAGCTTATCTCGCTAATGTCCAAAATCGATACATACACGAAGGGCGTGTAGTCGATGCACTCTATGTCACGACAGACAACATAAATGCCTGTTTCCCTTCTATCGAGTTCGATTGTTTATACAAAATAAACGATCAAGTCTGTCCCCGTTTTATTCTCGAGTTCTATAGTCGTGTCCGTACCTACACCGATCTTGACGGAAACGTCTTCCTTGATTTTTGGATTCGACACCAAAATATCATATTGTCTGTCACCGAGATTGGTCACATTCTCGGTATTCCCTCGTATGGTCAGTGTGCATTCACTAAAGACCATTCTCTAGAGTCTCTTTACTACAATCTTGAGAACGAAGGTGCATATTGTACCGAAGTTCCCGACATTGAAGTAATTAAACAAGTAATTCAAATCCCTCGAGTCACCAACACGTATCAAAAACGTGATGGTTCCATCGTATACCTCGACCCAAACAAAATCTACCTCAAAGAGCTCCGTCCCGATATTAGAAATTGGGAACTTCTTCTGCGTGAGAACGCGTTAAGCCTTGCAGGCAACCGTGATCACGTTCCGGCAAGTCTTGCCCACATGCTCTACTGTCTTAGTATCGAGGAACCTTACAACCTCGCATACTACATGGTCAAACGGATGGCCAGTATTCATCGTCGTTCCGATGAGCTCATGCCATACGGCATGTTGCTTACTCGTCTATTCAGGTGGGTTATGCAAACCTACCCATCTCTCAATGATGTCGACTATGTCCTAGTCAATCCGGTTATGAAACCTCTTGGTGGACCACAACGTCGCACAAAGCAACGTAAGGACAAAGGGTCCAAACGTGGTCGTAAATCCACTTCCGATATTCCTCATTCATCCTCCTCCTTCAGTCACGAATCATCATCTGAACCCATGGATGAGGACGATGATGAGGTGAACGAAGAAGGAACGTCTAGTTCTCAAATCCCTTCTCCCGACACCTACTTTCGTGACCTTGGTACCTCATCATTTCGACGTACAACCGACGTCGAAAACGGGATGGTCAACCTATCCTACATGATGAGAAGGCAAACTACAATGTACAATAGACAAGTGGAGATGCATGAGCAAACTATCGGGGGTTTCAAGTCTATTGGGAAGGCGCTAAAAGGGATCGGGAGCAAGCTGAAGAAGTTGGGGAAGAAATGAGACTAGTTAGGATTAGCTTAAGTAGTATTATTAACCTAAGTATTATTAAGCTATTATAAATAAAGACATGACATTAACTTGGTTGATGTGTTTCCTTTTAACACTTGAAAATGATTAATTCTCTTGTTAATTAATCCTCATGTTGCTTTATCTTGCATGTTAGTTTATTTTATTACATGCACTAAATGTTAAAAATGCTTGAATTCATGCATGCTTAATAGTTGCCTAAATACATAGATGATCACATGATCAAGTTAGTTTCTAGTTGAAACTAGCTTTAGGAATTCTATGTGTTTAGTAATTTGAGGCTTTGAGATTTGTAGCCAATGGATTCCCCAGAAATTTTCCCATTTAGGCTGCCTAAAACCTGCAGACCTGGAAAGAAGGTCAAAATAGCCCACGGCTCCATTAAATAGGCCACGACTCCACTAAATTTAGTGGTGCCATAGCACCTTTAATTGTGCCGTGCCTCTGGAAGACGAAAACTGCTATTCTCTTCCACTTTTTGACTGTCTTTTCCAGAAAATCTGCAACCAAAACCTGATTCCCATGCACCCAAATCCCCAAATCCAACATTTCAAACTTGCATCCTTATGTTTTGGCTATTTAAGCTAACATTATGCATTGCCATTCTTACACCCATCCTTACACCTTCACAATCACCATACCATCATCATGGGATCAAGAGTATTCAAGAAACCTAGATTCAACATCAAACCAACCAACCAAACCTCTCTAGTTGATCAATGGATCAAGAATGTCAACACACCCCAATCATCAACTAAACCTATCACCAATGACATTCCCCTCATTGATCTTACCTTGGATGATGAAGATGAAACCCATACACCCATAACCTCTACCAAATCATCATCTTCTTTCACTACACCCCAAGCTCCATCCAAGGCAACCTCTATTCAACCTACATCCTCATCCTCCACAACAAGAATCAACACACATTCATCTCCACCTAGTCCCATTCACCCTTTAACCTTAACACTCAACTCATCACCATCAACTTCCCTTGAATTGGGAACTCACACAACACCCTTATCACTTTCAACATCACCACAACCTCTAACTCTCACCCTCACCCTTTCACCAAACACTCCCTTTGAATTTGGGAGCAACATATCATCACCTTCACTATCACCATCACCTCAACCCTTAATGGGTTATCCAATCATGTATCCCCTTCACTCACACACCTTGAGTTGCCCTTGTTGCAATTACAACCTTGATCTCATCATGAACCTAAGAGATGAGCTTAGCTTTAGGTTCTCATATCTTGAACACCTCCTCACACCACCCATAGGACCCATCATCCTTCCACCACCTCCACTACACAATAGCCCAAACTAAACATGGTTATGTTTAGTTCCTCAAATAAATGACTAGGAACCTTTTGAAGTTGGAAGCAAATCTAGAAGCCTCATGTTACTTTAGATGTTTATGTGTCTTCTTGTTAGTTTAAATTTGCTTCTCTATTGTAGTCATACTTATGTATGACATTTATTTCATATTTATGTTATGGGCTTTTCATTTTGGCTTCTTAGCCATAATTTTTCTTGTGGTTGGATATTTGTCACAAATGTGCTACTTGTTAGATATTGTATATTTGTCGTCTAACTTTGTTTTGTAGCACGATCCATTGCTCGATTCCTTTGCGTTCTCCAAATGAGGGGGAGTACACATCAAGGGGGAGCCTTAACCACCTTTTTGATTTGACAAAAAGGGGGAGAAATGGGAGTAAACTCATTAAAAACTTGTTAAAACTAATTTTAACCTAAAATGAGTTTATATTTTATCATCATCAAAAAGGGGGAGATTGTTGATGCAAATAATGTTCTAAAAACGTTATTTATATCTTTCGATTACTTCACGTTTTGAGGATGACAAAATGTGAACTCACGTTACGTTAAAATTAACGTTAACAAGTTTTTAATCGGAAGATCCCGTTTCTACGCAAATCACTCTTGAACAAAGTTACAACTTGAACTAGTGATCAAAGAAGTGAATTCATGTTTTGAAAATTCACATTTTAAATGGGACAAAACATTTTTTCAAAAATACACATGACAAATTATTTTTGAAATATTAAGAAATGTTTTAATGGAAAAATAAGTTTGAAAATCACAACAGCTATTTTTCCCCCCAAAATCAGCTCCAACCTTCCCCAAATAAGTTTTCACCAGAAAAGACAAAATTTGGAGCGTCCTAGTCTACCACGGCTCCACGGTACCGTTAAATTTAACGGAACCGTGGGTCATTTAGTGGAGCCGTCCGTACCATTTTGAATTGTAACGTTCAGATTTTCTTTGCCTATAAATACCCACCTCTTTCACAGTTTTAGGCACCCTTCACACACAGAAAAATCCCTTAGTTAAATCCTCTCACACCTTTCACTTCTTAGGGTCAATTAGATTAGTTTTTCTTTGTTTCAAGAGTGATCCAATCATCCTTCAAGTGATCCTCTTCATACCTCTTCACTAGCAAGAGAAGAACACAAGTATCCAAGTTGATACAAGGTGTTGTCATCCCTCTTCATTAGCAAGAGAAGAACTCAAGTAATCAAGAAGATACTAGAGTTGTAGTTGATAGGTTTTTGTAACACTTGTTACAACCTTGTTGTATCTTAGCATACATCAAGTATATTTCCTTTTTGTGAGTGAGAGTGAAGATCAAATGTGATCTATAGAGATAGTGAACATCTCTTGAAGCCATTGGGCTTGTGTGATTGATCAAGAAGATCAAGGGTCATTAGGATAGTGTTAGTTGAGTAGAGTAAAGTGAGTGTTGATCATTGTGATCGTGTTGAGATCTTGGTGATCTCTTGAAGCCATTGGGCTTGTGTGTTTGGTCACGTGGACCTTGGTAGATTGGTGCTAGCTACGATTAACACTCGACATCTAGCTTAGTGTCGGAAATAGGATAAGCGACGTGTACGGTTTTCTCCGCCTGAAGGGAGGTTGTTGATATTGTGTTTGAAACTTTCGAGTGTGGTACTCGGGGAGTGGAGTAGGGCGAAGAAGAGCTTCGTAGCCGAACCACTATAAATCCTCTGTCTCGGTTTGATCTTTCCAACTCTACTCTTTACTTTTATTTGTTATTATTACTTAGCTTAGTGTGTAGTTCATATTGGTGTTGATTGATTACACATAGAGTTCGAATCAAAGTTTCCAATAACCAACTTTTAAAACAAGATTTTTAAAAGAAGTTTTTAAACCGGTAAACTATTCAACCCCCCTTCTAGTTTCCCACAAAATGTTTTGTTTGTCCAGTTTCAAATAAAAAATATAATAAGTACATTTATTTAATAGGAGTCGGGCATGATTCGTATATGCATGTTGATTTCTCGAGGTATCGGTGTGTCACACATATATGTGTTTAGGAAATAGTCGTTTTAAAGTTGTTATAAAAACTTAAGTATATTTTTCTAAAATACCGTTTTAGTGATATAATTGTTAACCATGTACGAGTTTTGATAAACGATATAAGTGAGTTAAATGTTTACTAGTTTAGATCCGAAATAATGTTTATAAGTTTCCATTTGTATCAAATTTTTTACAATAGGTGGTATATATATATATATATATATATATATATAGGGTGCGGTTATATATATATATATATATATATATAATATATATATATAATTATATATATTGGGTGCGGTTCTAGAGAAAAGTGTAATTTGATAGAAAAGTGAGAAAAAAAGTTACAGGGTAGAATTTGCAAACATCTCAAACTTCAAGGTAAGTTTTGAAACCCACCCCCGCCCCCCCCAAAAAAAAAAAAAAAAAAAATCCTGCCAAAAAAAAAATTTTTTTTTGGCAAAATTTTTTTTCCAGCCAAAAATTTTCCCGCCAAAATTTTATAACTTTGATGCATCTTTTTATTTTGGTGCATCGTAGTTCTAACTGTGATGCACTCAAAAAAAAGGTGCATCAGAATTATAAAATTTTGGCGAGAAAATTTTTGGCTGGAAAAAAAAAAAAAAAAAAAAAAATTGGCGCAATTTTTTTTTTTTTTTTTTGGCGGGATTTGTAAATTACGTGAAAAGCAATAAGCCGAGATTGAGTTGTGAAATAAATTGATTATAGGATCACGTAGGTACATACTTTTAAGAGTTAATTACATAAATGGTCACTGTGGTTTGGTGGTTTTTTCACTTTCAGTCACTGAAGTTTTTTTTTGACTGATTCAGTCATTGTGGTTTGCATATATTACGGATCCAGTCCATACCTGAATGAAATGACCAAAAACCCCTTGTCATCTTCTTTTTCAAATGAGTTAATTGCATAAATGGTAACTGTGGTTTGGTGGTTTTTTCACTTTCAGTCACTTTTCAAATTTTTTGACAATTAAATAACGGTCGTTAGTCCTTTAGACTAACGGTCGTTAGTCCTTTATACGTTTTCGTCCGTTTTTGCACCTTTTCATCCGTTTTTTCACGTTTTCGATCGTTTTTACATGTTTTCGTCCGTATTTACACATTTTCGTCCGTTTTTACACGTTTTTGTCTGTTTTTACACGTTTTCATCCGTATTTACACGTTATAGTCCGTATTTACACGTTTTCGTCCGTTTTTACACGTTTTCATCCGTTTTTACACGTTTTCATACGTATTTACACGTTTTCGTCCGTATTTACACGTTTTCATTCATTTTTACACGTTTTCATCCGTATTTACACGTTTTCGTCCGTATTTACACATTTTCGTCCGTTTTTACACGTTTTCATCCGTATTTACACGTTTTCGTCCGTTTTTACACGTTTTCGTTCGTTTTTACACGTTTTCATCCATATTTACAAGTTTTCGTCCGTTTTTACATGTTTTCGTCCATTTTTACACGTTTTCGCCCGTTTTTACATATTTTCATCCGTATTTAGACGTTTTCGTCCGTATTAACACGTTTTCATCCATTTTTACACGTTTTCATCCGTATTCACACGTTTTCGTCCGTATTTACACGTTTTCGTTCGTTTTTACATGTTTTCATCCGTATTTACAAGTTTTCGTCCGTTTTTACACGTTTTCGTCCATTTGTACATGTTTTTGCCCGTTTTTACACGTGTAAATATGTATGAAAACATGTAAAAACGGAGAAAAACGTGTAAAAACGGACAAAAACGTGTAAAAACAGATAAAACGTGTAAATACGGATGAAAACGTGTAAATACGGATGAAAACGTGTAATAAACAGATGAAAACGTGTAATAACGACGAAAACGTGTAAATACGGATAAAATGTGTAAAAATGGACGAAAACATGTAAAAACGAGCGAAAACGTGTAAAAATGGACGAAAACGTGTAAAAACGGACGAAAACTTGTAAATACGGATGAAAACGTGTAAAAACGGACGAAAACGTGTAAATACGGATGAAAAAGTGTAAAAATGGACTAAAACGTGTAAATACGGACGAAAACGTGTAAGTACAGATGAAAACGTGTAAAAATGGATGAAAACGTGCAAATACGGACGAAAACGTGTAAATACGGATGAAAACGTGTAAAAACGAACGAAAACGTGTAAAAACGGACGAAAATGTGTAAATACGGACGAAAACATGTTAAAACGGACGAAAACGTGAAAAAACGGATGAAAATGTGTAAAAACGGACGAAAACGTATAAAGGACTAACGACCGTTAGTCTAATGGACTAATGGCAGTTACTTAATTGTCAAAAAATTTAAAAAGTGTCTGAAAGTGAAAAAACCACCAAACCACGATGACCATTTATGTAATTAACTCATTTGAAAAAGAAGATGACAAGGGGTTTTTGGTCATTTCATTCAGATATGTATTGGATCCGTAACATATGCAAACCATAATGACTGAATCAGTCAAAAAAAAAAACTTTAGTGACTGAAAGTGAAAAAACCACCAAACCACAGTGACCATTTATGTAATTAACTCTACTTTTAAATAACGATTTCGGAATTGACTTTTATTTGGTCGCATATATATATATATATATATATATATATATATATATATATATATATATATATATATATATATATATATATATATATATACTCGGCCATATTATACATGCACCCCTCATACCCCTTGTTGGGCTGTGGCCCTAATCAAAAGCCAAGGGGGGGTGGGGAATACTGTAGAGACCAAGATCATGTTCAGGAGGTCGGGGAAACTCGAAATAATGGTTAAACATGGTAGAATTAGTTTATTGAATGGGGGAGGTGTGTATGTTTTCTAGAGAGAGAAAGTAAAGAAAACACACATACCTCCAAGTAACTATGAGAATCCCACCTTCCTAGTTGTGACTAGGAAGGTATTTATTACAACAATACAAGTCTAACTTAGCCCTATTGTCTAAACTAGCCCTTGTACTTAAATGCTATTGCAATTCCCGACTATAACAAAACTTTAAAGGCTAACAATCTCTCCCCAAAGTGATGTTATATGGGAATTGCTTACAACGTTCCCTACAAGTAAAATTCAATACAAAACATGAGAATGGTCTTCAAACTTCACTACTTCGTTCAGCTTGCAGAATCTTCTCAACAACCATTTCTTTACTTGCAGACGAACCATGCGAGCAAATCTAATTAGGGATCAGTTATGACTTTTTCACTCTCCCCTAATTAGTGCTCTCCCCCAAACTGACAACCTTTCTGATGATTGCCATGAAACTAAAGAAGTCTTTTGATAATTAAATGCATTCAGTCTTTAGTCTTCTAACGCGCAGCGGAAAATGAAGAACAGACTGTAGACTCGACCTTCTTCAAAATTATCTTTTCGGGGGAATAGAGTATCAACATCTTCATCTCACCAAATGCACCCCAGTTATCTTTCATATGAGAAAGCAGTCCGTAACGTACACATGAAATGATAAAACCAAAGTAACAAGTTGACCCATATCGTTGGTCACAGGTAACTTGTTGGACGATTTCTCTCCCCCGAAGTTGAAACCGTAGCACCAGAATCAATTAAGATCCGGAAATGCACTTTTCTTTCTCCAGGATAGTTCCATCATCACAGGTTTTTACATATTTCTCTCCCCTGCTGGTTACGATTTATCGGAATCAGCATACTGATGTGTACGTGAAGTATGTACTGGAAGCATCTTTTTCATTAACATATAGCCCGTGAGAAGATGTAGATAGACCCAATCTACTAATAATACCATCTAAAATGTCTAACTCTTTATCAACCCCCTGTATAAAAAATAACGGCTTTTTGTAGTGACTACTGATGGAGAAAACCCACTATGACGAACTTGAGACTGACGTAAAATAACCCAAACTTGTGACTTAAATTTGCACTATTGTATGACTAAGAACCTATACTAAGCACTACAACGTAACTCTTTAAAGCATAGGTCGTTTCATATACCCATCCAACCTTCCTTAACTGTACATGAACCTCTCTTGAATTATCCACAACTTTGTGTGACACTGAGTACTACAACGTATCTCCTTTAAGCGATAGTTAACTAGGTCTTCGTCCATCCACCCCTTGACCTATGAAAACTAGATAAATCAAGACTTAATCACTACTCCCATGAGTGCCCAAACAAGGATCTCGAAGAATCATGCATCCAACCAGCCCCGATATCTTCAAGATACTAAGTACACGTACCCGTGATATTCCACTTCAACTTCAAATAAGTAATAATGAATCATCCTTGTAGTCGCAGTTGATAACATTTAGCCATTATCATTTGATTGTGAATCTTGATCAGGATCTTTTAAGCTATACGTGGTGATGTTGAAGGTGTAGGCCGATAATATCATTTGTGATTTTGGTGTGAAATATGCCATAGAATGCAATTCTAAGGATACAGGAAAATTTTGAGTTTGAACAATTTTTACGCCAAATTTCACCGAAAAAATTCGAATTTTGATCTAAAAATTTGAATTTTGGGCCAAAATTTTCACTCTTATACCAAAATTTGAATTTCGGGTAAAAATTGAACGTTTAGTCCCCTGTAAATATATATATATATATATATATATATATATATAATATATATATATATATATATATATATATATATATATATTATATATATAACTAGCTTTCATGACCCGGCCTCCAGGCCGGGCGAGTCTCATGTAATATCTTGTTAAACACTTATAATTTATATATATATAATTTGGTTAAGATTATGATATAAATGTAATTTTGTTTCTTATTATACTGAGGTAACCCTTTTACCCAAAAACAATGTAATTTTGTTTCTTAAAAATTTGTTATCAATATTAAAATATTAGTAATTTTCGCATATTGTATCATAGCTTTATGTCCCGGCCGATGGTCGGGCGAGTCTCATGTAATATATTGTTAAACACTTGTAACTTATATATCTAAATTGGTTAATATTATGATCTAAATGTAATTTTGTTTCTTATCAATTTGTTATTAGAAATAAAATTGTTTTGTTGAATTGTATAAAAACAAATTTGCAGAATGGGCGGGTGAGCTTCATGAAAATCCATATACTTGACCCTGTGGCTTGCTTAATTGCTTTGTTCTAAAATCATGCAAAAATCTGTCCCCTACACAATCAGTACATGATACAATCAAGTTAAAGTTGAAATTAGATTGCTACACATTTTTTGCTTGCTTTATTTAGCTTCTTGGCTGGCCTTCACTTCGCTTCTTGCCTCGGCACGTGTTGTGGCTTGCAACGCTTCACGTCTCTTCTCTTCTTGGCTTGCTATGTATGACGTCTCGCTTCGCTTCGATCCTCTTCGATTCCCATCCCTTTATGTGCTGAGTGTGTTAGTAAATCAAACATGAAACATTGAATAATAACTTTATTTTCGTTTATATACATGATAAAAAAAATATATTTTGTAGCTGTTAGTGCATAAAAGATTAATCATTTATGAAAGGACTAACAAAATTTTACTTACTTGATGTTCTTTAATTGCGAAACTCTCAATACAACCGTATTCTTGTTTGGATTTCTAGATTTCCGAACCATGCCAACTCACCTTAAGAATGCCAAGTAATATGGGGGAAAAACTTTCAAGTTTACTCCGAGAGTTTTATACGCTTCAACAGCTTAATCAAGTTTACCCCTTTTTTGTCGAAATTTTTTACGCGTAAAATAAATAATGAATAAGTCAAATATGTTGAAGGCAATAAACTAAAAATCATAAATACATTGCTCATGTATTATATATAAAAATAACAATTAGTGGTCGTAAGTCATAAACATTATAGAAGTTTAAACAATTTAATTAAATCTTGCATTTCTCCAACTCCCCTTGGCTTCTTTCCGACTCAAATCAAATAGATGAGGTTTGTCCATTTGGCTTCTTTCCAACTCAAATCAAATAGATGAGGTTTGTCCATGACTTTCATGTGCCTCCTGTTGCCATATTTCAAATAAGTTATGAGCATTCACAAAATGAGAAGTGAATAATAAAGTTAAGCAACATGACTTGTATATCTCACATGTTTCATATGATTGATATGATCATGCTTATAATTTTTAAATGTATTTTTTGCTTGTGGTGATACGTAACACACTTTTCACTTTCTTGTCATTCTGCACTATACATTCTTTTTTCTCAAGGTATGTAATAAAGCGCTTAGGAATGCACATTTGCTCCTTTTAAGGATATACTCAGTCTTGAATTCATGGATAAACATGCACATATCTGATTATTATAGTGTAAATTAGCACTTAGGAAAACACTTTTGAAATAAGCAAAATCCAAAAAAAAAAACCTGACTTTAAATATAATGGGTACCAAAATCCAACATACTTGCATACTTTTAAATATTTCAAAAAGATGGGTGTATGAATGTTTGTCTCCTGTATTCATATGAATAGAGACAACATAATGTTATTAAACATACAATTACATTATACATCATATGTATTTTTTCTGGTTGGTTCATATGTAGCAGTTGATGCACACAGTTGTGCTCCAACATAATTCATATGTACTTGCAATGTTACCTTTCACACCAAAAAATGAGAATTACCTCAGCATAGTCAACACAAATTCATAATTTAGCCACCCTTGTTGGGGTAATATTCAGTTACATACTGTTTGTTCAACTACCTACTGCTGAAAGACGGACATTGAGTCCGAGAATCCACCTTGAGTAGGTTTCCCATCGGTGTCAACATCAGAGTATGTCGGTACATCCATATCTTGTTGCAGTATTGCTTCACGTCCGCCTCACATGGGTAGCACATATGTTGCAACAACAGTTGAGATACCCGACTCCAATGATGTCTTTAACATTGTATTTGGTAACATGTGATCCCACCTCTACAACTTCACCTACCACTTCATGCTTACAACTGCCAACAAAAAAAATAAACATCTCTAATTCAGTACAATTAAAATACTACTTATGTAGTTCTGTACATAATTATATATTTTGGGTAGTCGCCGAAATGATGTGATCGGTTATATACTTGTTTAACTTAAAAGGTTCTTTAAATATAAAGATATTAAGGTACCAATCCATTAACACTGTGACAAAGACATGTATATAATATAAAGTTATAAACATATAAATAAAATTCCCACGTTTGGCATTACATTTTGGAAGTATTTAATTGTAGTGAACATGTTGTCACTTTCATATAATTTATGATGTGATATCTTGGGCTATAGTATGACTGTCAAATGAGTCGATCCCAACCTCGACTTGAATCTGGTATAGCCTCATAGGGTCGGGTTTATTCGGGTTCAAGTCGACTTATCGGGTTAATTGTATGGGTATGTCAAACTAAAAATTATGATCCATTGAAGAAATAAATGATTAAGAAAGTTGCAGGTTATTACCTGCTTGTTTGCATGCTCTTAAAAGACTACATTTTCAGCAAGCTCTCCCCTATTTGTTTCAAAACTCAACCGCAACCAACTGAAATGAATATAACGATGAATATTAGAACCCCTTGCTTTGTCATATAAATTTGCATAATGAAATACAGGAAGTAAGGCTGGATGAGTGGGAATTGGCAGGTGAGAAAAGGCATCTAAAGTTTCACTGATAATCTTCAGGACTTTAAACAGTTGAGGGAGCCATCCAAAGCATTGCAGTTTGTAGTTGCATCAGCTCTCTGTTCATAATAGACATCATAAAAAGTTAAACGTATAATGTACTACTGTACAAGAGTTACTCCTTTCATCCCCAAATTAGTGACCACCTTACTATTTTAAATATCCCAAATGATCAGGTTTTCCACCAGAATGGATATCATTAATTAAGTTTCCCATATTGCCCATCTACCCCTAAGTGAAACTACTACTATCACAACTTCTAGACATCATTTTATAATTACTCATAGGGTAACGATGTCATTTTGCTCAATTAAACTCTAATGATTATAGTTTTCTCAAACCGTTTGCTTTTGTCTAGCGGATAATTATTTTGGAACAGACGAAGTACTTATTTACAACAACAATAATACCCAATCCCATTGGATGGAGTACCTATTTACCCCTTCATAAACTACACTGAGAATTATTACTCATCTCACTATTTCTGATGTTGCTCTGCAGGCATGGTTTCTGATGTTGCTCTGCATACCTGGTAATGGTTCCAAATGATCCAGTCCAAACAATCCGCTCTGCCATGTAACTAACAATCCAAACATACGGTCAGACACTCCAAGTATCTAATTAAAATTAGGTTATATAAGTGGTACACTTTATTTTTAATCCTTAACTATGTTAGGTTAAGTTGATTGATTAAGTACCTTAAGTATATCAAAGACCTTCTCAGCAACATATTTCTGTAGAGTATGTTGAAGAAGGATTATGAATCCTTAACCTGCTACATAGAACGTAAAGTATTGACAGATGGGTGTATGAATGTTTGTCTCCTGAATAACAAATATTGAATTCTCACCAAGCTTAAATATTTATGATATTGTAGACAAATTAGATATAAGACAGACAAATGAACATGAACATAGTAATCAGCAGCCTAAAAAGGGACACCCAATGTTCATGAGACATGTAATTGTTAATTTCTTATACCACCACTAAGTAGGATTATAAAATAGTCTATTCTAATGCATAATCATATCAAGTGTTATGTGTTAGTACTCGATAACTAATATGCGTGTTCTAACAAATTGTGTGTCGTTTACAGATTCCTAACATACATGTTCATATTGAGTTAATCTATCATCTATGCCTTGCATACAAAAAATGCATAGCATCAAACTTACTCTAAATATGTACTTACTGAAGTCAATGGCTCCTATGTTTCACATGGCAATGTCACTTGAGAAACTTTAGGTCCTTGACTTGGGTCAACTGCACTCAACAAATTTGACCCTTGATAATGATTTTGAGTTGATGCTACAGGTACCTGTTGAATTTGGTATTAATGAGATTACTTTTTATTTATTTGTGCTTTGGTGGAAAACTAAGAATTTTTACCCGTTCCTCGTGTCGAATAAAAAACACCATATAAAGCTGAGTGACACTCTGGTACTTAAGACATATCTCCTGATTTGAATCCAATTTATATCCATTCTTTGCAGTCAGGGCTTTCGCGATCCCCACAAGTACCTGAATTATAGACATGAAAGTGGGAGGATTGTTAATAATATGAAAGACAATGAAGATTATTATAGCTACATATGATAGAATTCAGTTATAAGCACAACAATTTAAGAGATGCTTAATTAGCTTCAATACCAGGGATAGGTCTAGGAAAAGGAGCAAGCGGTCTCATTCCAGGGTATAATGCTGGATTCATTGCCATCTGTGAATTCCCGGGCATTGGCAACATCGGGTTAGGTAGCATAGGAAGCCGAGGTATCATTTGGTTGTCAGCAACACCAAATTGTTGAAATGCAACAGATTGTCCAAGGTGCTCCTTAACCTTTTGATCAATCAAATATTGATTTTGTTGTGCCTCATATTGCTGATAGTAGGTTCACACATTTCCCTGAGAAAATTATAATACATGAGTTAGAATCTCAAAATAAAGATTGTTGTATGTCATAACACAGATTAAATGGGATGGTACCTTGTGTTTGTAGCCAGCGTTGTGCTGCTTCTATACAGATGGCTGGAGAGAATAAGAACAAACTATTAATCGCATGTGGAATAGTGAATGCATATATCTCAAATAGTGAGAAGAGTTGGATTTGTTTCTAAAAGAAAGCATCATGCCCGTAGCGGTAGAAAAACATCATGTGAAGAGATGCATACACTAAAACATGTTAACATACTCAAAATTCTTCTGTAAATAAAATGTTCAGTCTAGCCAATAGTTTTTAAGGAATCACATTAAAATGACTCATAGAAGTTGCATTAGTAGCAAACCAGTTAAAGCTACCCACTGGACCCCATTGATCATTTACAAACATGAGTACTCCAATAAGATTATGGGGGTGTTTGGGATCTTATTCCATCATTATTAAAGGAGTGTTCAGAAATGCTTATTAAAATAGCTTACTTGTTTTAATCCCTTTTGGGCAAATGTCTCGAATTGCACATTGCTTTATAAAAAACCGAAAATGGTTATTCAAAACAACTAATGTAGCTCACGAATTAGTGGTTTCAATAAGCCAATCGCAAGCATCCAAACACTCAGAATTGCTAAACCAGATAAGCAGTTCAATAATCTCCTGACACGTCTAAACGGGTTTTATTAAACATAAGTTTCATTCAAGAATTTTATAAAATAGCGTGTGTTCATGTGAAATAAATCACAACTGTAATCCGATAAAGCACAAAAACGCAAACATTTTCATTCTAGTATTTTATCAAACACTTAATATGCATATTGTTTTCACCTATATAATAACTTCATTTAAATCCAATTTAAACACAAATCAATTAAACGGCTCATAAAAAAATTAAGTGTTTACCTTGAACAAATCACATCTTTGTCAATTTAATCAAGATGATGATCTTCCTAAATCGAAATACCTTCTTAGTATCGGCTCCTGGGCGAGGCGTGTATCGCTTTGAATCAGGTTCTTTCTCCATAAAGAGATCAATACACTTTGAATAACAACCACCTTCGATATTGGAACATGTGGTGTGCATAACTATTTCGTAGAGGACACGAAGACAAAATTAGTAATCGGTTTAATAAATCTAATAAATATGAAGTTCTTATCTTGGGTTAACGGAAATCAGTGGTCTAAATTTCTTACGTTTGTGGTCATCATCTTCTTCGCGTACATCATTAGCAAACTAATGGTCCTACAAAAAGTACATATACCGAATAAGATTCTTCATAATTCCTTGGCAAACTCAAGTCATATAAATTGAATTAGTCAAACACAAACAGCAACAGAACAAAAAATAAAAATGTGTAATCCATTACCTTCATGATGATTGTCAGATCTTAACCGGAAATCATATAAATTGAATTAGTCAAACACAAACAGTTCATATACTATTGTGACACACTCACACATATGCGATAAGTGGATAATAACTAAAAAGGGGGTTGTTTTTACAATTTTCAATTTTCAATTCAAGAAATGAGATTCAAAATAAATAAAAAAAACATCTTTATAAATCAGATTTGTAATTAACAAACAACTGATTATTCATATTTACCTTCAAACACGCTGGTCCGATTCAGTCAAGCCATCGATTATGTATTTTCTGAAATTAATTGATGAGTCGATCTCAATTGGGTGAAATTAGGGTTCGTATACGTGCCGTTTAAAACACACATCAATTGGAGTTTTATCACAAATTATTTGGCAAAAAATAAGGGAAAGCAGTGTGATTTGATAAGAATTGGTGTTATGAATTCAATCATTATAAAAAATAAGATGATTTTGTGAGATTTTTTAGGAAAGTTTTAAATGTTATTGACCATTTCACGGTAGAATTAAATGAGAGGAGAGAAATCCGGTGTTGTGTGTGTGAAAAGAGTGTGTGAAAAATGCCAGGTGGTATTTTTTTATGCCAAGTGGCATTTTTTTTTGCCAAGTGGCATTTTTTTTGGCCAAGTGGCATTCTTTTTTGCCAAGTGGCTTTTTTTTTTGGCCAAGTGGCTTTTCCTAGTTGTCAGGTATTGCTAATATATATAGAGATCGATATATATATATATATTATATATATATATATATATATATATATATATATATATATATATATATATATATATATATATATATATATATATATATATTTTTTTTTTTTTTTTTTTTTAAATTGCGATAGAGTTGACTGCAGAATTGCGAAAGGTTTGTCTTAGACAATTGCGAAAGACAATTGCGATAACCAATTGCGAAAACCAATTGCGAAAGCCAATTGCGATAACCAATTGCGAAAGCCAATTGCGAAAGCCAATTGCGAAAACCAATTGCGAAAACTAATTGCGAAAGCCAATTGCGATAGTCTTTGACTTTTTCGACCCTCCAATAATTGAGATCCAACCACTCTTATCTAAATTCTTATACAAGAATTTCAATGCAGTAGCATTTCGATGAAGATCCCAAAAGCAAGTCACTAACAATCTTTGAATCCCCTTTTTTTTCTCGATCAAAACACCTCAAAAATCCGTAAAAACTTATAAAGATCAAACCTTGATCGCCTTTTTTACTTATCCACTATATTTCGATACACGATCTAACCTTTTAACACTATAACACAAGATTTTTGAAGAAAGGATTCGATGAAAAACTACCAAAAACTCGGCTGATGAACAGTAACCGAGATAAAACACACCATAAATCATATTTTTTACCTCAAAAATACCACGATTCACCCTTGGTTATCTCTGATACCAATTGTAGAGACCAAGATCACGTTCAGGAGGTCGGGGAAACTCGAAATAATGGTTAAACATGGTAGAATTAGTTTATTGAATGGGGGAGGTGTGTATGTTTTCTAGAGAGAGAAAGTAAAGAAAACACACACACCTCCAAGTAACTATGAGAATCCCACCTTCCTAGTTGTGACTAGGAAGGTATTTATTACAACAATACAAGTCTAACTTAGCCCTATTGTCTAAACTAGCCCTTGTACTTAAATTCTATTGCAATTCCCGGCTATAACAAAACTTTAAAGGCTAACAAATACGGCGGGCTGGACTGGTATATTAATAACTAACGCCCCAAGTGGGCCTGGTGGGCTTTGACAGCCAACACAATTTTAGATACATAGTGGGTTGAACAATATCGAATGGGCCTGGGGTACTTAGACTATATACGAACACACACACAAGTCCAAATGGAACTTGTGTGTTTGCCCGGAAATACAAAAGCAGGCATTTGACACTAAAGTGATTTTTAACACAAAATGAATTTCATGTCGAGCTCGAGTACAACTCGACATCCCAACTCAATGATCTCGAGTGTTACGTGCGGACTATTGGCTGGGTTCGACACCGTGGTTTCACCACTTATAACATAACTTTTAACCAAGTCTTGATTTAAGACTTTCGACCTCATGTTGACTCGAAAACAATTCATCAACTCTTGTGGGTTTGAGTTCAAATTTGTTCAAAACAACGCCCTTTTGGGGTCCTTGTGAGACTCGAATTCAACTTAACAACCCTTGTGGGTTTGAGTTCAACCTTGTACAAAACACACACCCCTTTGGGGTCCTTGTGGGATCGAACTAAGGCAGCCCTTTAGGGGTTGTCCTTGAGCCAAAGCTGTGCTTCAACCAACTATACTCGTAACCAAATTTTGACCATTTATTTAGGTTGTTAAGTGAGAGAGGTGTGGGGTTGTCTCGTTAAACAGGACAAGGTGCAAACCAAGGCACGCACACCCTTCATAGGTGGCTGCCTTGTAAGGAGTACACCGAACCAAGACTCACCACATCACACCCTTTGGGTGTGGTTTTTCCTGGATTGAAGATAACCACAGCACACCCTATTTGAGTGGCTGTTTGGTGAAGTTCAAATTGAACCAAGACTAAGATATAACACACCTTTGTTTGATAAAGTAGATGGCATGGAGTTGAGAACAATACCTTAAATTTAGTATTACTTTCTCTCAGGATCTCTATAGTGGCGTCAACCTCGTCTGTTTACTAATAACGGGTAGATTGTGGGTTAAAAACGGGTTTCTGTAGAATAATTTGAATAAAGTTGGTTTATATATATGCACATCCAGTAGGATAAACACGGGTTTCCGAATAAAGGAACCAATGGCTATATATAGTCTCAAATGAAGCGTAGATATCAAATACTAGTAATTGTCGATCACACATATATACATTCCTATAGTTGCAATGCAACATGCGTATCCAGAACCACGATCCGTACGGCATGACTTGCATATATACAGATCCCCAATGTGTATAAGTGGCTAAATATAGTTGTAAATAATATATAATCAGAATGCTGAAATGAGAATAAAAAACTTGCTAAGAAGGATTTTGTTAAACGATCACAAAGATTCATAGCTAGCAAAGGTTGCCCTGTTTATTTCGTTTATTATTGCCAAATTAAACCAAGTACATTTTTTTTGATAGATTATTTCTATTTACACACCAACATATATTATACAAACCACATTACAACAACTAACACGTAGCGCGGACATTGTGGAATAACTCAGATAACGAAACCACCATTATGGCGCAAACAACAAATGGAACTCATTTCCACATATTGTGGTTTCCAAATTTGTTTCCATGCTGGCCAAAATTTCCATGGTGTTGCCCATAGCCTCCATAGCATGGGAATCTTGACCATGCGATCCAACCATGGGATCATAGCCATTGACCAGACGGCTCCATATAGACCAGCACCAACAGTAACACCACCACCTAAGAATCCTATACCATCATGACCTCCATGTCCTAAGAATTAGTAAAAGAAGAAATGTATTTCATTAGTAGTACGAGAATTGTAAAACTACACTTTTTTTTCTTTTCATATTAGTCCAAAAATTGCTAAGTAACGTGTGTATGTCCGTTTTCTTTTTTTCTTTTTTTTTTTCCCTCCTTATAATAAGCTTACGTTTATTTTTCATTTTTGACTTCATGTACATATTATAAATGTCATTTCAAAATTGTAGTATATATTGCCAAATGAAATGATAACATGATTAAAAATGAGGATAAGTGAAATCAGTGACACTATTGCAAAGAATGTGCAAATATTTTGCCTCACCTGATGAAACTGGAAAGGCCAGTACTGGAGGATATCCACCCGTGTGTAGTGGCCACCACTGTACATATTGAGGATATCCAGCTGGAGGGTATCTTCCCGAAGGGTAACCGTACCCCTGTGGAGGGTAGGCTCCATGTTGTGGGTAGTGGCCACCACTGCCATACCCCTGTGGAGAGTATAGTCCTTCATCCTCGATAAGTCCCATCTTCCTTCACACTGAAAACATGCGGAGTACGTATGTGTTTTCAAAAAATAGAATTTAAAAAACTAGACAGATAATAAATTTAGCTATAAAAGAAATGGATACAAGTTTAACGATTCAAATATTATCCAAAGTGTACTTTTACAACATTAACTCTAATCACTTTATTCACAAATTAATTTGAACTGTTGATCTATGTGTAACAATAAACTTTTTTTTTTGCAAATTTGTGTACTAAACTTTCAAATTTCGTCTCTCTGGTGTATTTTCGGACAATTTTACCCTTCAATTTATGAAGACTCCTTTTATCGGGGAGGAGTAAAATGATCCAAAAATACACCAAAGTGACGAAATTTGAAAGTTTAGTAAATGAATTTGGAAAAAAAAAAAAAAAAAAAAAAAAAAAAAAAGTTTGATACACAAACCTGAAATTTTGACAAGTAAGATACATTTTAAATACATTAACCCTTAAGTATTATATCCTTACAAAATCTTATAAAGGGATAAATTGAGTAGAAAGTGAACTAAAAGTGAAAATGAAGAAGAGAGATGATAACTAACCAAATTGAGTGTTAGCTGTTTCTTAATTTGTAGTTTGTTAAGCTCGAATGCAGAATGCAAGAAATAGAGCGGGAAAGAGTGTTATATATAGGAAGGCGGAAAGCGGAAAGCCTCCTTTATTCGATTCATGCATTGCTTAATGTTTTGGTTTGAAATATGCCGGTGGAGAATACACCAGATGCCTTCTAGATCGAAGTGACTAAATAAAATGCTGAGGTAGCGGTGATGTGGCAAAATGGTTCAAGCCATGATACATGATGCTCGATCTAACTAAACTAAAGAACATTAATGCTTATGAGCCAGCAAATCTTAAGCTTTATGTGTATTATTGGGGAGGAATATGAGCTTTTAGTTACTGTAGGAACAAGGACGACATGATAGAGAAATAGTTTCTCCAAGACGATTGATCAGTGTGTTAAATACATTTCACATGCGTTGGCATCATATCCGCTTTTGAGAGTATACTTTTTTCTGTGATCAGCAATAATCAGAATAAATAACATTTTATTGTGAGAAAGATACAAAATAATTGGAAAATAGAAAACTTTGAAGATCGGAGACTAATTCGTAAAGGGATTAAAGAAAAACAAACTTCTAAGATGAAAAAGATCGCGCAAGTGTAACTTGAAAAACAAAATTTTCATAAACTTTTGTCAACAATGTTTTATTCCTCAATTTTTTTGTTACAGAATCTTTCTAATTTTTTTTAACAGAATTAGGTTACTCTTTTAGCCATTGTAATCTTCTCACTGTTAAAGATTAGGGTCAATAATAGTTGGTTAGGGAGTCGGTTAGAGTTAGCTTAATGTGTAAGCCGGTTAAGGTGGTTCTTTCTTTACTTGCAAGGCACGTTGATGACGTATAGTCCGTATTCGGGTCACGAACCCGACCCATACTTAGGTCCATCACGAATGGACTCAAGCCCATTACGAATGGGCCATCACAATAGCGGTTTGGGCTCACGATGGCCCAAACCCAAAGCTATTTATGGTTTTGATATAGATATCCCTTATTTATGGATATATATCATATAACCGCCCTATGCGGGATATGCTGAGGAGTGAAGGACACGAAACCGACTAGGGTATCGTGTGTATATAAAGAGTCCTTCGACTCTCATTAAAGGTACGACTTACAAACCCTAACTCTTCTACAAACCCTAAAAACCGATTACTTACTCTCACGCCGGAGGATAATCGTGGGAGACAATCTCACGATAAGCCTAACGGTGTTTTTCTGTTTTCTTAGTGCGCAGGTCTCAAGCATTAAGATCGAATTGGTACGGAATCAAGGAACGCCCAACTTTTGTATCAACAAGTGGCGCCATCCGTGGGACCCTACACTAAGAGCTTTGCTAAGAACTAGAATGACGAAGCACGGAAAGGAGCGGACTCCGCATACGAAGAAAACGCATGACGATTTACTAGGGAAGAAACAGCAAACTGATGCGGCCTCCAAGCAAACCTCTGGAACAACCAGTGTGCCTAGAAGCTTTGGAGCGTACTTAGATTTGCTCCTTACTCCAGTAGAACCGCCCACTATGACTACCAATGCTACTACAACAAGTACTAGCGCGGTAGACCCACAGCACACTCCTCTCGCCATGCCAGAAGTGAACTTCACTGAGCCACCAAATGCGCCTATCCGAAACAAGGATCTTGTTTTGGAAACGGACTCCATCGCGCTAGAAGGAGTCACGCCTGAACTAGCGCCAAGTGACTTCGTATCTCAAAACTACGAAGCCTTGACTGCGCTCATGCAAGAGGAGGCAAAGAAGAGGTCAAGCCAAAGTCTGCACGCCAGGCTCAACTTCGACCCTGAGTACGAAGTATCCCCACCGCGCTACCGAAAGGAAAGACGCGAGAAGGATAGCCGCAAGCAACCAGTGTTTACCAGGATTGGAAGGAAGGTTGTGGATGATGAAACAGCCGACTTTCAGCGTCTGGAGGAGCATGAAGATGAGGAACGGCGCACCAATGTCCACGCTAGGCTTGGCAGTCGCAGGGTTCAAGATAGGCTTGGGCGACGGTGCTCCCCAAGTGAAAGCCCCTCAAGCTCTGACTCTGAGGATAGTCGGCGCAAGCGCCACAGAGGAGCAAGCTCAGATTCTGAGGATAGTCGACGCAAGCGTCACAAAAGAGTACGCCCATCTTCAAGTGATTCCTCGGACAACGAGGACAAAGAAACTGGACACTGGCAATCAAGAGGGAAATACCGCGACCAGGAAGATGAAGACATGTCTCTTCCCTGGCGTCGCCAAAAGGTTGATGCGTTTACTAGGCGCATCAGCGATTTTTCGGAGAATAAGAAAAGGCGCATGCCTGCTAACGTCAAAACATATGATGGAACAGGTGATCCTGATGATCACCTAAAAATTTTCGAATCTGCAGCCACTATCGAAAATTGGCCACAACCTGTGTGGTGCCATATGTTCAACTCTACATTAGTAGGGAATGCGCGCAACTGGTTTAGTAAGCTTCCACGCAGAAGCATCGGTGGGTTTGAAGAGTTGCGCAAGGCGTTTCGTTTAAACTTTACTCAAAGGAAGAAGTGCGCCAAAAACCCTGTCGAACTCGCTAGGGTTAAACGGCGACAAGGGGAATCCGCAAGCGCTTTCATGGAACGCTTCAAGGACGAATGCATGCAAGTCAAGGCGTGCCCAGAGATACTAAAAATATCGGGTTTTATGAATGCAATCAATAACCCAGATTTGATTAAAAAGTTAAACGATAAGGTTCCCCTAACCTTTGACGAACTCATGAAGCGCACAAGGTCCTTCGTCCAAGGAGAAGCAGCCGCTGCGGATAGCAAGAAAGGCTACTCGAACCATAGGTCGCAAGAAGAGTCAAGGAGACAATCCAATGACCAGAGTGGCAATCGTAACAAAAGTTACCGCACCCAAGGGGGCGAAAGGGGAAACGACAAGTACACCCCATTAACAAAAACTCCAAAGGAGATATTCGCGACGGAAGGTGCGAATTTTCCAAGACCCCCACCTATGCGCACCCCTGAGGATCGGCGCGTAGGGAATGGATACTGCGAGTATCACGCGCAGAAGGGCCATACCACTAATGAGTGTGTCCAGTTACGCCAACTAATCGAGAAACTAGTGAAAGAAGGCAGGTTGGACCACCTTGTTAAAAATATTAAGGAGGGGAAAGACAAGCAGAGAACCGGAGGCAAGAAGGAAGCGCCTAAGGAAAAAGCTGACACTATCTTCATGATACAATCATGGCAGCGAAAGATTAGGCAAAAAGTGAGTCAGAAATTCTCTCATGGAAGCGAAATCTCCTTCCCCACCTTGACTGCGGACAACGCAGTGGCAGAACCACTTACCATTGAAGTAAATGCGGGGGGTCACGACATCCACCGCATGTATGTCGATGGGGGCGCATCAGTGGATATAATGTATGAACATTGCTTCAAGAGATTGCGTCCTGAGATACAAAGACAGTTAAGTCCAGCCACGGCTGCACTTACTGGCTTTACAGGAGAGAAGATATGGCCTATGGGGCAACTACGCTTACTAGTTGCTGTCGGTAACAAAGAACACTCCACGACAGCCTGGATGAACTTTATGGTGATCAAATCCCCTTCGCCATACAATGGCATCATTGGAAGGTCAGGAATCTCAGCGTTGCGCGCAGTACCATCCACAGCGCATGGGATGCTCAAATTCCCAGTAGAAGGTGGCATTGTCACCATTTACAACAACGCTGCGCCACCAGAAGAATGTAACACGATTACATGTGAGACGACGCACGTCCCAGAACAGAGCGCAGCTAAAATTCCAAATTTGAAGGTCGCAATTCACCCTGATTACCCAGAGCAAGAAGTATCAATCGGAGGATCGCTGTCTGACAAAGGCAGAGCAGCTGTGTGCGCACTCTTACAGAGGAATCTGGATATCTTTGCCTGGGAACCAAAACACATGACTGGCGTACCACGATCGATAGCAGAGCACAAGTTACAAATCCGACAAGGATATTCACCAGTAAGGCAGAAAAAGCGCGGCCAGGCTCCAGAGCGCGCAAAAGCCATACTAGAAGAAGTACACAAACTTGTGGACGCTGGCATCATGCGGGAAGTCTATTACCACGATTGGCTCTCCAACCCAGTGATGGTTAAAAAGAGCGATGGCAGTTGGCGAATGTGTGTGGACTTTACTGACCTTAATAAAGCATGTCCACAGGACTGCTACCCACTACCAGAGATAGACTGGAAAGTGGAATCGTTGTGTGGATATCCCTTTAAGTGTTTCTTGGACGCATACAAAGGGTACCACCAAATCCAAATGGCCAAGGAAGACGAGGAAAAAAACAGCTTTCCACACAAGCCAAGGGGTCTACTGTTACACAAAGATGCCTTTTGGCCTGAAGAATGCGGGCGCCACCTACCAGCGATTGGTAGATAATGCATTCGAAAAGCAAGTGGGCCGCAACTTAGAAGTTTATGTGGATGATCTTGTCATAAAAAGCCATACTGAGGACGAAGTGGTGCGCGATATAGAAGAAACATTTAGAACGCTACGGGCGATCAACATGAAGTTAAATCCCAAGAAGTGCACTTTCGGTGCTACAGAAGGAATGTTCTTGGGATATCTGATAGAACCAGATGGCATTAAGCCATGCCCAGAAAAGACAGACGCTGTCCTCCAACTTCCTTCACCGCGCACGTTGAAAGAAGTTCAATCTCTAAATGGAAAGCTAGCCGGTTTGAACAGATTCCTGTCCAAATCAGCGGATAAGTCACTTCCTTTATTCAAAACACTCAAGAAGTGCACTAAAAAGGGAGACTTCCGGTGGACTGCGGAAGCGGAAGAAGCCTTCACCAAGCTTAAGCAACATATAGCCGCGCTTCCTAAGCTAGTCGCACCTCGACCAGGGGAGGAGTTAATCGTCTACTTATCCGCCACCCAAGGAGCGATCAGCGCAATCCTACTGATGGATAGGAATTCTGTGCAAACACCAGTGTATTTTGTAAGTAAAGCACTCAAAAAGACAGAGATCAACTACAGCTCAATGGAGAAGTTGGTTTTGGCGTTAGTATTTGCTGCCAAAAGACTGCGCAGATACTTTCAAGCGCACCCAATAGCAGTAATTACCGACCAACCTATCAAACAAGTTATCTCTAAACCTGACGCATCGGGCCGATTACAAAAATGGAGCGTGCTATTAGGAGAGTATAACATCTCTTACAGACCACGCACTGCGGTTAAAGGGCAAATACTAGCAGACTTCATCATCGAAAAACCAAATACCGATGACGCACCCTCACCGAGCAAGGTAGAATTACAAGAACCATGGGTCTTGTTCACAGATGGATCTTCATGCGTGGATGGATCGGGTGCTGGCCTTATCCTCACTAACCCAGAAGGAATGGAATTCACTTACGCACTGCGTTTTGAATTCACAGCCACGAACAACGAGGCAGAATATGAAGCCCTAATCGCTGGATTACGCATTGCAAACCGAATGGGTGTACGTAACCTAGAAGCAAACGTAGACTCCCGATTGGTAGCCAACCATGTGTTGGGCGAGTATGTGGCTAAAGAGGATAACATGGTCCAATATCTCGACAAAACCAAATCGCTAATAAAAGGCTTCGACAGATTTACAATTAAACAAATTCCTAGAGGCGAGAATAAGAAAGCGGATGCGCTAAGTAAGATCGCATCCACCAGCTTCGCGCACTTGTCAAAACAAGTTCCTTCCGATTTGCTTATGGAAGGCCTTGTCTACTAATCGTTGATAAGTAGCCCCTGCGTTCTTTAAGCCGAAGGGCATCTTCTTGTAACAATAGACACCCTTTCCTGTGTAAAAGGCTGTTTTCTCTTCGTCCTCCTTTGCCATTTGTATTTGGTGATACCCTTTGTAGGCATCAAGAAAGCATTTCAAACGGAACCCTGAAAGGGATTCGACCTTCCAATCAATTTCTGGTAGAGGGTAGCAGTCCTTCGGGCAGGCTTTGTTGATGTCGGTGAAGTCAACACACATACGCCACCCTCCATCGCTTTTCTTTACCATTACTGGGTTAGCAACCCAAGTTTGGTATTTCACTTCTCTGAGGATTCCAGCTTGTACAAGCTCATCTACCTCTTTACAGGCGGCTGCACTTCTTTCTGGTGCTAGGCTTCGTCGTTTTTGCTTAATTGGTTCGATGTGCTTGAACTCGTTAAGCTTATGTTCTGTACCGAAAGGCTTGCCATCGATCATGAGAGTCCTAGGAACCCCGGTCATATCTGAATACGTCCATGCGAATACGTCTTTGTTGGCTCTGAGAAGCTTCTCCAAGTCTGCTTTGAAGTTAGCAGGGAGTTGCTTTCCGATTACCACCGTTTGCTCTCTGTTACCTTTCTTTTCAAGCTGGCTTCGCCCCATCGGACCATGAGTATGGGGGCTTCGGGGGGAGTGGTGTCGATTGTCTCTTCCTTTTCCTTCTTTATACCTTTAATCAAATGTGCTAATTGCCCGGACTTCACAGCTTCCTCTATCTGTTTCTTCAGCTCTCTACAACTGTTTGTGTCGTGACCATAATTTTCGTGGAAGTGACAGTACTTGCTGGTATCCCTGTTTTTTCCTTTACTTGTCATACGGGGAGGCGTTTCGAAGGCTTTGGCTGCCCTCTCCGTAGCAAGTATTTCCTTTGGAGACTTCGTTAGATTGCTCAACAAACCATGGTTGGGGCCTTTGTTGTAAGGAGAGAATCTATCTCTGTTCTTGTTTTTGTTCTTGGACCCTTCCCACGTGGAATGCCTCGAAAACTTGTGGTTGCTATCCTTATCTATCGGAGCCCCATTAGTGGATACCTCTTTGGCTTCGATCCAAGTGTACGTCTTCTCGGTCAGGCCCTTGTAAGTTGTCGGAAGGTCAGTGGACAAGAATTCCACCAAACTCCGATTCCGAAGGCCATGTACGAAACCAGAAATACGTTGATCTTCATGAAGACCCAAAATTTGCAAAGTCTCATCGGTGTACCTAGTAACGAAGGCCCTGGTGCTTTCATTTTCTTTTTGTTTGATATTGTGCACCGTTAAATGAGTCCTTGTGAATTTCTTTTGCTGACTGAAGTGTGACCGGAACTTAGCTTTGAGATCATCAAGATTGACGATGCTACCGGGCTTTTGCCCATTCCACCAAATACGAGCAGAATCCCGAAGGGTGTATGTAAACATGTGACAGGCCACCGGCATAACCCACTTTTGCATTTTGATAGCCCCTTCGAACAAGTGTAAGAAATTGTCCGGATCCCCTTTCCCATCATAAGTCCCGACATGTGAAGGCATTTTCAAACCATCAGGCAACGGGTAATCTTCTATCCATCTAACGAAGGGTGTAGCTGAACCCATAGGGTCTGAATATAGACAATTATAAGGTGGTGCGTACATGGGGACTGTATTGTATGGATTGCTGTTTGGGGGCATTCCCATAGGAGTTTGGCCTGGGTAGGACTGATAAGGTGTGCTCATGGCAAACGGGTAACTGTTTCCCATGGCGTATGGAGGGTACGCCATAGGGTGGCCGAAGGGCATGCTCCCATAATTTTGAGGGAAGTTTGGGTTACTAGGCTGTCCATTTATAGGAGGATATAAATTTTGAGGATAAGACTGAGTTTGGAACGGGGGGTACATACCATTGGGAGGAAGATTTCCTCCCATATTGATTGTAGACGGATTGCCTTCTACGCCTGACGCGTGAGAAGGCTGCAACGGAACCCCGGCTTCAGTTCTTCCAAGATGAGCGGCTAGTAATGGAGGTAAAGTCACCCCCCTTTCTTCCCTAAGCTGACTCCTACCGTTAGAGCCTTCGGCAACCGCCCCTTCTCTTCTTGTCGGAGCCCTCTCGGGGACTCCTTCGAAACCAACAGACCTTTTGCTTAGCCTTCGGCCAACTGGAGAACCAATCCTTAAGGCAGATAGGGTTGGTCCTTGGGTCGGAGGCTTAGGTTCCATCTCCATTTCCTCATCATACTCTTCACTCGAGTATTCCAACTCCTTTCGTACCTCAGCATTCCTGACTTGCCTGTTGCGAGCCCTTAAAAGGGTTTCTAACACTTCATGGTTGGCTTCGACAAAGGCTGGGCTAATGACAGGTTCTGGGTTGGCTGATGTCGAAGCATGATTGTTGGTTGTGATTTCTGGGTGAGAACGTGTTGTGAAAGTGGAGGCGGTTATTGGGGGAAGGTTGTTAGGGTCGTCGACTGGTATTGGTGTTAAGGTAGAGAAGCCCGGTGGGGGAGTATCTTCTCTCCCTTGATCCATGCCGGAATAATAGTGAAATTGGTTGGTAGGTTAAAAGCTCAGAATTAACGAGACCAATTGTAGCGGTCCCACGGATGGCGCCACTGATTGAACAAATATTCGTCAACCAAGCCTTCGATGGTGATCAAAGGAATAATGGGGTGTTGAGATTGCGCCAAGCTTGTTCTTAACCTGAAAATAAGAAATACAAAGACACTACGTTAAGTGATTGCGCAGGGGTTGGACCCTGCGAACCACCTCCGGCGTGCGAGTAAGTATGTGTGATGGTAATGTAGGTCGTAAATTTAGAGAGTGAGGTTAACTTGAAATTACTTACTTTGTTCTTGGCCCGACTATGCTATTTATAGGTGAGAAATAGGACATAGTGGGCGGTTGCACATAGTTCGGAGATCATGGGGGCGTCCCATGGAAAGTGGTAACCGCTAGGGCTTTGTAGCCCACGATCTCTGTTTTGGCGGGAAGCCAAAGGATAGAGGAGACGTGGGTTTGACCAGGTCTGGATGATCCTTCGTGTTAGTCCCTTCGTCAGGAATACCCCGAAGGGCTTAGGGCTTCGATTGGCGGATTCCCACATGGTAACCATTTGCAGGCGAATGGTTTTACGCCAATGAAACGTATTAGAAGGTTAACCTGGGCCTCCGAAGGGAGGGCTTTCTACAGGCTCGAAGGGGAGTCCTTCGACCCATTAGGAGGGTACATCATCAAGAATCCTACATGGATGACTCCTATTATCGACTTTATAAGCAAGGGAAACTTGCCCGCTGAGCAGAAGGACGCTCGACGGATACGGCGCGCAGCGCAGAGGTTCGAACTTAGAGATGGTATCCTATATCGACGCTCATTCCTACAACCATGGCTTCGATGCGTTGGACCTCTTCAGGCAGATTACGTACTCCGAGAGATCCACGCTGGTTCATGCAGCATGCATTCAGGACCATGGTCCGTCGTAGCACGCGCATTGCGCTCAGGATACTACTGGCCTACTAAGCACCGGGATGCGCGCGATGTAATAAGGAAGTGCAATGACTGCCAAGTTCACAGACCCATCCCGCGCAGACCACAACAAGAGCTAACGCCTATTACTTCTCCATGGCCATTCTATAAGTGGGGCATTGACATCGCGGGTCCCTTCCCTGTCGCAGCAGGAGGACTGAAATTCCTTATTGTGGCAATAAATTACTTTACCAAGTGGATTGAGGCAAAAGCAGTTGCGACAATCACAGGAAACCAAGTAAAACGATTTGTTTGGGAAAATATTGTATGCCGCTTTGGATTACCTGGGGAAATCGTTTCGGACAATGGAAAACAATTCCGTGATAACCCGTTCAAAGAATGGTGCGCGGAGTTAAATATCACACAACACTTCGCATCAGTCAAACACCCACAAACCAATGGTTTAGTTGAGCGCGCAAATCGCAGTTTAGGCGAAGGAATTAAAGCACGCCTGGACAAACACAAAGGAAGATGGGTGGATGAATTATCGCATGTCTTATGGGCGCATCGCACAACAATCAAGGTTAGTAATGGAGAGACTCCTTTTTCCCTTGTCTACGGGACAGAAGCTGTCATACCAGCTGAAATTGGGATGCCAACTATCCGCACCGCGGAAGTTAATGTCGCAACCAATGACGACGAACGACGGATAGATTTGGACCTACTGGAGGAAAGGCGCGAGCACGCAGCCATACGAGAGGCAAAAACCAAGTCAAAGATGAAGGGATACTATGATGCTAAAGTTCGAAGCACCTCATTCAGACCTGGCGACTTTGTGTACCGCGCTAATGATGCAAGCCACGCAGAAGATACAGGTAAACTTGGACCAAAGTGGGAAGGACCCTATGAGGTCATTGAAGCACTAGGACAAGGCGCGTACAAGCTGCGCGACATGGAAGGCCGTGAGCTACAACGCACATGGAATATCTGCAATCTCAAGAGATGCTATCTTTAGGAAAGGTTACGACCCAATGCATGGACACACACGCACTTTAGTAAGTGCCAAATAAATGTCAGTGTATTTACATTCTTTGTTCCATTTAGACAAATGTTTTCTTTATTTTTTTTTACAAAAACTTGCAAGTATTAATAAAATGTTGCGGTTTCTAGCTAACTCCGTGACACACCTTACTTTATTGCTTACATATAATTTATGTCTCAATATTGTTCATTATATTATCTTTTGCCTACATGGCGTGCATGCACTAATTAAAAACCCACGATGGTAAAAGGATGAGTAAACCTAACAAATGACTCGTTGAATAAGAGGGTTGCAAACCCATCAACACCGGATCACGCATCCTTGTTAAACACCTTATTCTCAAGACGTTGGAGTAAGTTCCATGCGTACCCCACGACGGATACACATCAATGCACACTGTGCGCGTTTAACAATCTAGGAGTTAAGAAAACTAACCCCTTAGTATGGTCTTAGTAGCACGCTGCAATCCATACACTTGTGCACCCCACGATGAGTACACAGCAACTTGTAAATTCCATAAACAATTATGTTATATACAGCCATGTCATACACGACTATGTCATAAGTTTCATACAAGATAAGTATAAGTGATTATAAATCCTTGTAAACTTTCTTCAAATATGTTTATACAAGCAATTTGACTCTTAGACATCTTTATGCAAAGATAAAATAACTAAGTACAAACGTTATAACCATAGCCAAATTTGATATAATATGCATACAATGGTATTATTCAAAATCAACGCTTCATTATACCAAGTTCATCAAAAGTACACATCCAACAAGCATATGTACAAGGAAACAGTGGATATATAACAAAATACCACTACACATAGACTACCAAGACATGCTACGAGTACGCCTCAGCCCTGAGCTACCGGCCTGGCGCGCCACACGACCAGCATCTGTAAGCATCTGTAACAACTCAGCATCCCTGGGCGCTACTGTTGGTACGCTAACAGGCACCCCGTCAGATCTAGGAATGTGGGCTGCGCCAAGACCACACAAGATAGCCTTCCCCTTCTGACCCCTCTTCTTGGCAAGCCTCATCTCATGAGCTTCCAAAGATGTCTTCAACGGAATTTCTTTCTCAAGAGCAAAAGGGTTTAGGATATCACGAGGGCGAGCGAAAATAGGCACCTGTAGCTGCGACACATCCGGCTTCAAAAAATAATCAAGCTGCTCCTCAGCATCCTCGGATGAATGTCTAGCCAAGGTCAAACCCTCCATAATCACACTAATAGGGAAGTCCTGGTCACGCTCCAGCTGCGCTATATGAGGAAACTCAAAATGTTTTAACCTCTCCATAGCAGAAACAAGCTCGCCATAAGCATTATCATTATAACCAGGCACTTCTGAGGGAGACATCGCCAAAACCTTGGACGCGCACAGTTCCTCTATCGCTTCCGCCTTACCACGCGCTAGGGCACATTGAACCACATCCCCGAAGGACTCCTTAACCTCTCGAGACTCCAGCGTGGTCATGGCAGCCAGACGCAGACCATGGCTGATAAGCCACCTGCGCTCAGCTATAGTCGACACCAAATGAGGATACAACTCCTCATCATACTCTATGCTGAGCTTGCGCAGCTTACTCTCTTGACTATCCAGCAAACTCTGCACAGCCTTGCGGAATCCATCCAAATCAGACATGAGCTTCCCCTTATTCAGCTCCATATACCTCATGGCCCAAAGGCAGGAAGCCTTGTACTCTTTCGCCCCAGTGCGCTCTTTAGCCATATCAGACATGAGCAACATCTTCTCGTCAGCAACCTTCTGGTCATACATAGCGGATGTCCTCAATTCCGCCTGCGCCTCAACCAACTGCGCCCTTAGAAGCTCAATTTCCTTATCCTTTTGAGCAACCAGGCTGCTCTCACCAGCATACTCAGCCTGTAGCTGCGCCACCAATGAAGCTTGGTGCGCAGCAGATAACGCCAACTCCTCAAGAAGGCTACTCCTTGGCGCATCTCCGGCAGATTTTTCTTCAAACACTGGACTCTCAGGCCCAAAATCACCAACATCAGCCTTGGGGGGCGAACTCTCCACATGCGCATCATCATCAACAACAGCCTCAGCCCTACATGCAAATACAAAGTTACTCTATAATACTAATAGCGTAATAAAGGACTGAAGATCTAAAGACACAAATGCTTACGTGGGGGGAGGAGTCTTATGCGATGATGCATCCTCTTCGGCGGGACGCTCGACAACAAGCGCAGGGCGCTTACTTGATGTCCCTGCGCCATCATCACCAGATGCCCTCTTGCGTTTCCGCACCAAGCCTTCATCTCCAGACTCGTCCATAGCACTCCCTGATGAGTCTACATGCAACAACTCAACAGGGATCTGTGTCTCAGTAGAGGGAAAGCTACGCAGAGGAGTTGCCATGGTGACACCTGCGGGAACCTCCCCTATCCCCTCTGTCTCCTCTGTTTCCTCCTGCGCAATCACCATTGTGCGCCCAACAGTAGCCTGAAGCAATGGCTGCTCCCCATCTCTCAGTGGACGCACCCCTACGATCACCTTTGTAGGCTTCGCCAAGCGAACAACATCAAACAAGTCCATCTCTGCGCAACAAAGCAACAAACAAATAGCAAATGCGTTAGTAAAACTACAAAGGGAAGAATGCTTACAACTACTAATCGAAGAGGAAGGAAGAGACAAGCACCCACCCCGGCTGTGTTCATCCAAGAATGTTGGCACCTCTTCCGGACTACCAAAGTAGTTGCGACTGATGCCCATGTGCACCAGAAAATCTTCTGGATACGGTTCAATAGGAATTCGATTGGTGTTTATTGTCTCCGCATCCGCCACATTATACAATCCGGGGTCTGGGCGCTCATCTCTTGGCAACGATTCTTGAGTATAGAACTCAAATACCCAAGGAAAAAAGGCACTATCAATCCAGAAAATTTTTTCCCTCCATACCCTTAGTGCGTCTAATTTCTTTGCATAACACTGCAGAGACCCCGCGCGCTTAGCAAAAGTAACCCACCCGTTCAACCACGACATGTGGTAAAACGCGCGGAATAGATGCACTGTGGGTTCAATCGCCAACAGGCGACAATTTACCTCAAAATTGGTAACTTTCGCCGCACCTATACAGTGCAGTTGCGAGATGTGCAAGCGATAATGGTTTAAGATGTCGCACAAAAACAGGGAAATGGGAACACGCTGGTTCGCAAATTCGAAGAAGCGCATATAAACCCCCACCTTCCCTTGCGGGAAATTCGCTATTGATGCATTTGCGGCCGGAACTACCGGATGCAATGCGAGAGGGATATAATAGTCTGAGGTGAACTGACGAAGTTCATCTTCAGATATATCGGAAGTAATCTCAGATAATTGAAGAACCATGATACCTATTATCGGCGCACGCGCTACTATCTTCGCTTTTTTCGAAGAGTTTCTTGAAGGTTTATCAATGGCGAAGAATGATTATTTTTTTACTGTGGTAGTCACAGAGAAATGACGGCTTCACTTTATATAGGGTACACATATTCGTGGATGTACGACATGTGTACCCCACTTGCTCTAATCGTACGGTTGGGAACTCAAAAGGTAAGGCACTTTTTCACCCACCACACACGATTTTCAAAGAAGATACTTGGACTAGGTTAACTCGCTACTCTTGGCGGGAAATACTTAAAGCTTCCCCGCTACGCATTGACGAATATATATTTTTTAAGTTGTTAGTCTAGTACCCGCAATCACGTATTGCGCACACTAGACTGGGGGGACATGATGACGTATAGTCCGTATTCGGGTCACGAACCCGACCCATACTTAGGTCCATCACGAATGGACTCAAGCCCATTACGAATGGGCCATCACAATAGCGGTTTGGGCTCACGATGGCCCAAACCCAAAGCTATTTATGGTTTTGATATAGATATCCCTTATTTATGGATATATATCATATAACCGCCCTATGCGGGATATGCTGAGGAGTGAAGGACACGAAACCGACTAGGGTATCGTGTGTATATAAAGAGTCCTTCGACTCTCATTAAAGGTACGACTTACAAACCCTAACTCTTCTACAAACCCTAAAAACCGATTACTTACTCTCACGCCGGAGGATAATCGTGGGAGACAATCTCACGATAAGCCTAACGGTGTTTTTCTGTTTTCTTAGTGCGCAGGTCTCAAGCATTAAGATCGAATTGGTACGGAATCAAGGAACGCCCAACTTTTGTATCAACACACGTAAAGGCTTGTTAGGATGTCTAGGTCAGTTAGGGTGTCTAGCTGAGAGTTCCTTGGTGTCCAAGTTGGTTTAACACTTGGATATGTCAATCCCCTCTCCTCCTCAATAAATAGAGTAATAGAGGGGTAAGGTCTCATTAGCGTCTTTTGTTATTTCCTTGTAAACATGTATTCGGTTTTAAATACGAACGTTTCTGTTAGAAATTAGAATATTGTCGTGTAATAGTTAGGATATAAGTTTAGAGAGTTAGTTGTAGTTTAGCTCAAACTTAATTAAGGACATGTATTAGGAAATCACAGAACCTCCTCAATTGTAGATTATTTGTTCACCATGGATTAGGTTCCCCCCTCCCCCCTCATTCTCTTTAAATAGAGATGAAGGTGTGAGGTTTATTTGTACCTTATTTTCTTGCCCACATTTAATAAACGTTTGAGTATAAAATATCTTGTGTGTGTTGGTGCCACTAGACATTAAAGGATCATAACCCTTTGTCGAGGTCTTGATGGAGTTTTTATTGATTCGTGGTTCTGCTCTAGAAACCGGTTTGTTGGATTTCTTCCAACAATTGATATCAGAGCCTTGTTCGAGAAGAAAAAATCACACAACGTGGAGAGAAACAAAACAAGAGAAACGAGTGAACTTTGGTTCGTCGGTACTGCGCAGTCGTGGGAAAATTGACGTTATGGTTTCATTAACTGTTAGATTTCTACAAAATATGAATCGTAGGTTGAAGACAGAGACACATGGATCTAGGATCTCAACAGAGGAATCTTGCATCGGAGGTTCCAGCAAGGACTGTCGAAGTTGCTGATCTCGTTGTTATGTTCTTGGTCATTTTTTGTTAGTGTTTGACTATCGTTGTGTAGATTACAAGGTTCAAGGTTCCTAGGTTTACATGTCAAGATTACTTGGGAAACAAGGTTCTGGAAGTTTTCTTTCAAAGAGGTGGATTGATTCTCTTAGGGTTATAGGATTTCGTTTTCTTTTGCCACATGGTTCTTGGAGTTTCGGTTTGAGCTTCAAAAGTGACAAGGTTTTGCAAGAGTTTCTACTTCAAGGTTTCAGCTTAAAGAAGGTTACATGGTAGTGAAGTTTGATCGGTTTGAGCAAGGGCATCATCAAAGGGTTTTCTTTGATCGATTTTGCTCAAGGTTTTTAGGTTAGCTTCTTCTATCATCATGGGTTTTGTCAAATAGTATGTTACTTGGGTTTCAAATTTCAGGTTTGCTAATGTTTAATCGACAAAGGATTTACTTCAAAGGCTTTTTTGGGTTTGCTTTCAAGTTAGTCGATTTCTTATTAAGGTTTTCTACAAGGGTTGAGTTGATTGAAGAGTGAAGAAAGATCAAGACTTTGAAGGGTTGCACCCACGATACTTGTTAATCAATTTCGGGTGAGGGTTTTCACTAGGTCGGCTACTCGCCGGTGATCCGAAAGGGATCCGAGTATATTTAATTTTGTTTTATTGTTTTTGCTTAAATAGTCTCTTTTTTTTTTGTCATACCCAACGTATAAATTGTATCACATAAAACCAGCCGTGTCAATACTATCTTCTTCGTCATCGGATATCATTGTTGTCAACGAAAAAAGTTGACCACCAAATTGCGAGTCACTTTTAAAGGCGAAGCATGCCATGACGTAAAAAAAAATAGCAAATATCACAAAAAAAGGGAGAACGGTCAAGCAGTATACAACTTGTCGTCATACAAGTCTATATCCGTGCAAACCAACTACAAGGAAGAGAAGAAGAAAATAATAAGAAGAAACGACTTTGACATTTGTGCTAGTTTGTTCGGTCGAAAGTCTCCCATTCAAACTACGGGGAGGATTAAATAATAAAATATGTATAGGGTTTCTATTTTGTTTGTTTAGTTTTCTAATATGATTAAGTATATTCATTAAGATTATGTTAGTCTATATAAATATAGATTATTGTAATCTCAACTGACCACACAATCAATAAGATATATCTTTGTTATTTACAAAAATCATTTGATTTTTCCCACTTATAGTTCCGGCTGAATAAGCAGGGATGAAGCTTATATAGGGCAAGAAGGGGTCCCCCCCCCCCCCCCCAAAACACACACAAAAATCTAGGACCACTAAACTTTATTTTTTTGTAGTTTTGTATATTATTTCCAAAAAAATTAGTATAAATTAATGTAAAATAATTATAGGTTTGGCCCTCTCAAACTATTACGACTAAATTTCGGCCCCTCCAATAACATTGTTCAAGCTCCTTCCCTTAATAAGTCCATCATATTGCAACATTACTATTCCCAACCATAGTGCCATGACTTACATAAAGATTCACTCTTGTGGTTGGCAACGTACGCGCAGAAGTGGCTCCTAGTTATGAAAATTAGATGCAAAGGAGTTATATGAGCAAACCACAAAGGTTCAAGCAAAGTTTGCCCTCTTTATTTCATTTATTATTGCCAAGGCAAATAAGTACATTCTCTTTGTATGTTTCTCGTTACAAACCAACTCATAATATAAAGAAACCACACCACAATAACTAACACTTGGCTCAAGCACAGTGGACAAACTCGATAGTACTTACAAACAACATTATGGAACTCATTTCCACATCTGCTGCCTTTGGTACTTGCCTCCATGCTGGCCAAACTTTCCTTGATTGAACTTGCCATGGTGTTGCCCATAGCCTCCATGGCCATGGGATCCATGACCATGGGATCCATAACCATGGCCATAACCATGGGATCCATGACCGTGTGATCCATAGCCATTAGACACAAGATGAGGCCCATATGCAGCACCACCACCAGCTAAGAATCCCGTACCAGCATGACCACCGTGGCCTGAAGATAAGAAAAAGTAAGAAACTCATTCATGATTCATGTATTAAATTGCTACAATTAATATTGTCCATAATAGTCCAAATTGGGTAGTAACTTTTGAGTATGTCGTTTTTTTTCTCACGTTTGTTAATCATTAACAAATGATGAATAACATTTCAAAAGTGTATTACATGGTGCAAAGTGAAATGATAAGATGATTAAAATGAGGATAAGTGAAATCAGTGACACCCTTGGAAAAAAATGTGCATAAGTTTTGTCTAACCTGATGGATAGCCATGTGGTGAATACCCACCGGCGTGTGATTGATGTCCACCATATTCACTACAAGAAAACATAGCACGGGCGACGAGCACCACGCCGACGACTCAATGTCGTCGGCACCATACGCTAAACGACAAAAAATGGCTTGACCCAGCCAAGGCTGCGTTGAATTTTTATATCCTTATTATGCCGACGACTGTTCGTCGGTAAAATAATTCTAATGTTTGACTTGGTGAAAAACTGGGCGGGAATTTGACCGCCAAAACTATGTCGACGTCATGTCGTCGGCATAGTATAAACCAAAAAAATAATTGTGATTAGCGCGGGATTAGCGGATGATTAAGAGTTGTTTTGCCTTTAGTTTAATGACGCCGACGACATGACGTCGGCACCTATTTAAGTCAATTTTTTTGCCTTTTCCCTCTTGTGAATAATAGTGAATAATTGGGCGGGGGTTTTTCCCGCCTTTATTATGCCGACGACAGGTCGTCGGTGATATTTCCCGCCAAAATTTCCCTCCACCCCGCCAATTTATTACTTATATATATATCATATAATAAAGTTATCACAAAACACGTAAATTCTCACACATAACAATGGATGGTTTAACGCCGGAACAGGAATGGTCAAAGGCTTTATCACACGAGCTCCAGTATAATGAAATTATACTTCATTGGGGCTGGGAAATTTTTGATGAATATGGTTCTTATGAGAACTGTGCACCGTGGCAGAGGGACAAGATTCTGGAATGGTTGAGGAGAAAGCCGTACTATAGAGAGTACTTGGAAGAGCTAGATGCTGCTGAAGCTCAACGTGCTGCTGAAGCTCAAGCTGCTGCTGTTGGAGGTGACGATGAAGCTGAAAGCACGTTGGACCTCAACACCGAATTTGGTAATCTGGAAAATAGAGTAACAAATCTCGAAGCTACGTTTGCACGTATCAAGGAAATGAGAGCAAGGAAAGGAAAAGATGGTGCGAGTTCCAGCAAAGCGGGAAGTAGCCGCAAAAAAAAAATAAACGGGTCGTTTCGTTTGATCTGTTTCGTTTGGTTGTCGAGTTGTTTAGTTTGAGTTGTTTCGTTTGGTTGTCGAGTTGTTTAGTTTGAGTTGTTTTGTTTGGTTGTCGAGTTTTTCGTTTGAGAACTCTTGCGTGTTTTAAATAAAATGTGTGCATTCGTGTTTGTTAATAGTGATGTTGTTTCTTCAAATAAGGTCATAAACCAAAACACCCTTTTGGTGCAGGAAATAAGCAATCCCAAACACCCCTGTTTGGACAGCATAAACCAAACGGCTCTTGTGGGCTGTTGTTAAGAAAACAACATAAACCAAACGGCCCTGTTTGGACATCATAAACCAAACGACCCCTTATGGTTGAATCTTGATGGATACTTAAGTTTTCACAACGCCTCCAACATTAAAGCGTACAAATTAAAAATATAAAGCACGTTCAACATCAGTTTTCACAACAACAACAACATTTTATTAAACAACAACAATAACACAACAAACAACGACAACGACAATAACAGCAACAACAACAACAATAACAGCAACAACAACAACCTACATACGAAGATTTCCCATATCACCTACCATGTCATTATAAAGGTCGTGAAGTAAGGCAGCTGAATCAGTTGTGTGTTTGTTTGGATGCATATACACTTCTAGCATTTTATTGAGTACCATTATCTGGTGATTCAGTTTGATGCAGTTTGAGCACTCTATATTTCCAGGACTTGATGTTGAAGGTCCTGCAGTGTATCGAGTTGGAGTTGTGGATGGTCTTGCAGAATGAGTTGGAGGCGTTGAAGCTCCAACAGAAGCGGTCATTTTGGCTAGTCGTTCATCCTTCCATAAAAAAAAATCGCATCCATACTCCTTTGTCCCACCCTGTTAAAGAGTAAAAACTATAATTTTTAACGACTAACCAAATTATTTAAATAACACACAAAAAAGTATGTAATTGTTCACCTTGGATAAAGGACACGCATAGTATTGTTTACCACGGGAGTGAGGTCGATGCGATTGTCGCAGAATTACGTCTCCTCGTCCACAAGGACAAGCAAAAGCTTCAAATTCCGCCATCTTCACCATGATAACAGTGTGTGTTTGTGGTTGTGAGGATTTGAGAGTGTATAATGTGTTTGTGTGGTTAAGAGCAGATCTGCTAACTATTATATATGGTAAAAAAAAATAGATCTTTTGGAGGGAAGTTTTGGCGCCATAACATCTCGTGTATTGCAAACGGTACCGACGAAAGGGCTCGTTCGTTAAACATCTCGTGTATAACCATAACATCTCGGCTCGTTCGTTAAACATCTCGTGTATAACCATAACATCTCGGCTCGTTCGTTAAACATCTCGTGTAAAACCATAACATCTCGGCTCGATCGTTAATCATCTCGTGTATAACCATAACATCTCGGCTCGTTCGTTAAACATCTCGTGTATAACCATAACATCTCGGCTCGTTCGTTAATCATCTCGTGTATAACCATAACATCTCGGCTCGTTCGTTAACATCTCGTGTAAACCATAACATCTCGGCTCGTTGTTAATCATCTCGTGTATAATTACACTCTCGGCTCGTTCGTTAAACATCTCGTGTATAACCATAACATCTCGGCTCGTTCGTTAATCATCTCGTGTATAACCATACATCTCGCTCTCGTTAACATCTCGTGTATAACCATAACATCTCGGCTCGTTCGTTAATCATCTCGTGTATAACCATAACATCTCGTCTCGTTCGTTAAACATCTCGTGTATAACCATAACATCTCGGCTCGTTCGTTAAACATCTCGTTTATAACCATAACATCTCGGCTCGTTCGTTAAACATCTCGTGTAAAACCATAACATCTCGGCTCGTTCGTTAAACATCTCGTGTATATAACCATAACATCTCGGCTCGTTCGTTAAACATCTCGTGTATAACCATAACATCTCGGCTCGTTGTTAAACATCTCGTGTATAACCATAACATCTCGGCTCGTTCGTTAAACATCTCGTGTATAACCATAACATCTCGGCTCGTTCGTTAAACATCTCGTGTAAAACCATAACATCTCGGCTCGTTCGTTAATCATCTCGTGTATAACCATAACATCTCGGCTCGTTCGTTAAACATCTCGTGTATAACCATAACATCTCGGCTCGTTCGTTAATCATCTCGTGTAGAACCATAACATCTCGGCTCGTTCGTTAAACATCTCGTGTAAAACCATAACATCTCGGCTCGTTCGTTAATCATCTCGTGTATTAACCATAACATCTCGGCTCGTTCGTTAAACATCTCGTGTATAACCATAACATCTCGGCTCGTTCGTTAAATATCTCGTGTAAAACCATAACATCTCGGCTCGTTCGTTAATCATCTTGTGTAAAACCATAACATCTCGGCTCGTTCGTTAAACATCTCGTGTAAAACCATAACATCTCGGCTCGTTCGTTAAACATCTCGTGTAAAACCATAACATCTCGGCTCGTTCGTTAAACATCTCGTGTATAACCATAACATCTCGGCTCGTTCGTTAAACATCTTGTGTAAAACCATAACATCTTGGCTCGTTCGTTAAACATCTCGTGTAAAACCATAACATCTCGGCTCGTTCGTTAATCATCTTGTGTAAAACCATAACATCTCGGCTCGTTCGTTAAACATCTCGTGTAAAACCATAACATCTCGGCTCGTTCGTTAAATATCTCGTGTATAACCATAACATCTCGGCTCGTTCGTTAAACATCTCGTGTATAACCATAACATCTCGGCTCGTTCGTTAAACATCTCGTGTATAACCATAACATCTCGGCTCGTTCGTTAAACATCTCGTGTAAAACCATAACATCTCGGCTCGTTCGTTAAACATCTCGTGTATAACCATAACATCTCGGCTCGTTCGTTAAACATCTCGTGTATAACCATAACATCTCGGCTCGTTCGTTAAACATCTCATGTAAAACCATAACATCTCGGCTCGTTCGTTAAACATCTCGTGTAGAACCAAAACTATTTTCATGATGAACGATACGTACATGCCATGCATTCTTATAGTCACGACCGTTTACTATCCTTGTACAAGAATGGGGCATAAGTCGCTGTAGTCTATGACATTCAGGAGGTACACATCAAGGGCCACAATCTTAACTTATCTAAATGATGTAAGGTGGTTTTCTTGATTTTAGGGCTTCTTAATATAAAGATCCTAAAGTTGCATGGTTGATAATTTGTTTTCCTGAATTTTTTTTTTAATTTTATAAAAGTATTTATAATAAATAAAAAATTTATAAAACTATTTTTTATAATTTTATAAAAGTATTTATAATATTACCGACGACATGACGTCGGTAATATAACCGCCAAAATTTTCACCAATTTTTTATACGTCCCGCCAAACTTGAAACGACAAATTTCTATTACCTTACCGACGACATGACGTCGGTAACATTAAAAGTTATAACAAAACTAGATCTGGTCAACACTTAGAAAAAAAAACGTATAACTTTTATCTCCTCTCAATTATTGAAGACGACCACCGGCGATTCACTCACCACCATCACCTCCGACACCACTACCACTACTCCACCACTACCACAGCTCCACCATCACTACACCCACCACCTCCGACACCACAGCTCCACCTCCGACACCACCGCAGCTCCACCACAGCTCCACCACCGCACCTCCTCCACCTCCTCCTCCTCTCATGTTTAATTCACTCCTCAACCCCTCATTTGTTTAATTCTTCTTCTTCCCCACTTCTTCTTCTTCGATCTACAAAACAGGTAATTTTGATTTTTGTTAATTTTGATTTTTGTTAATTTTGTTTATTGTCAATTTTGTTTAATCTTAGTGTTAATGTTTGTTAATTTTGTTTTTTGTTAATTTTGTTTTATTTTCTTTATTTATTTTATACAGCCGACACCGCAGCTCCACCTCCGACACCACCACAACTCCACCAAGACAGCCGAGAGCGAGAGTCGAGAGCTGAGACAGCCGAGACAGAGGTAATGTGGTCCCCTTTCTTTTTTTTAAAAAAACTTTTGGTATCCCGACGACATGTCGCCGACAACAGTTTTTTTTTAAAACTTTTTATATATTAATGTGCTCACTTTTAATATAGCCCGAGCCCGAGCCCGAGACCGCAGCCCGAGACTGCAGCCCGAGCTGCAGCCTGAGACCACAGTCGAGAGCCACAGACCACAGCCGATATAGTATGTTGTTAATTTTTTCATATCCGTATTATTTTTTACATATCAGTATGTTTGTGAATGTTGCGTAACGGATTAAGTGTAATTTGATTGTTTAAAACCGTGTTTAAGAACCGGCCTAGTTTAGTAGCAGTGTATACCTTTAGTAGCAGTGTATTATGTTTTAGGATTTTAGTGATTAATTTCGGAAAGTCCCCGTCCGAAGTTAATCATCCTATAGAAAACCCGTTCGGAATTAATTTATTAGAAATTAATTTCGGAAAGTCCCCTGTTTGGGACTGCTTTTTGAATGTTTTGTCTCATTTAGGATATGGATGCGTATAACTGATTTACTATTTGAGATTATTTCGACAGTGTTTCTCCTTTACTCCTACGAATATGTCCTTAATGCACATATTTGGGGAGTTGAGGGGAAATGCTGCCGAAATTTTCTCAAATAGTAAATCAGTTATACGCATTCATATATGGGACGAATCATTCAAAGAGTGGGTTAGGATTGCCTTCCATAGTTGCGCTAGGTGAACAAAACAACTCGTAATCATTAATTAAGTGCATATAATAACCGACTGCATCATAAAAATGCAGTTATGATAATTGATAAGAGTTGGACCCGTATAGAGCATCGTGGTTCAAAAGAATTTCTTGATGGTCTTGCCGCCTTCCTCGATCATTGCAAACCGTTATTGAATAGTTCCGGAAACATAAAATGTCCGTGTCGTCGTTGTCGTAATGTTCCATGGGTATCTCTCGAAGTTCTTAAATACCACATAGGCCACAATGGGTGGGACCCAACTTATACACAATGGAAGGATCACGGTGAACCGGATCCTCCGAATAATGATCAATATGATATTCTTGATAACACAACACAACGTGAGATGAGTGACATGGGTGCGTGCCTTAATGATATTCTTGATATTCCTCCGAATAATGATCAAAATGATATTCTTGATATTCCGTCGAATAATGAGCCGACTCATGGAAATATTGGCGAGACAAGTAACGAGCCTACTCAAGCAGCGACACCTCCTCTGCGTAACGAGTATGAAGAGTTACTTGCAAGTTCCAACCAGCCTCTGTACCCGGGTTGTGACTTTATGACAACATTGGATTTTATGGCAAAGTTTACACATCTCAAGGTCAGCGGTAAATGGAGTGATACTTCATTTAACAATACGCTAAAATTTATCCAGGAGGTATTTCCGCCCAGGTTAGGTTACAATCTCCCACCGTCATACTATCATATAAAGAAGACATTTAAAAAGGTCGGGTTAGGGTACGAGTCGATACATGCTTGTGAAAATGATTGCTTTCTATATCGGGGGGATGATGGCGAAGATTTGGAGTATTGTCCGGTTTGCAAAACGAGTAGATGGAAAGACAATAAAACAGCGGGGAAGAAAGTTCCTAACAAGGTGTTGCGTTACTTTCCTATCATTCCTAGACTACAACGTTTGTACAAGTCTATTCACACTGCAAAACATATGACTTGGCATGCTACTGGAAAGTCTACGGACGGTAAGATGCAACACCCGGTTGATGGTAAAGCATGGCAGAAGTTTGACAATAAATATTCGGATTTTGCTATAGAACCAAGAAACGTTCGATTAGGGTTGGCTGCTGATGGTTTCAATCCGTTAGGAAACCTTAGTCAGACTTACAGCATGTGGCCGGTTATATTAACAACATACAACTTGCCTCCGTGGTTATGCATGAAAGAGACTTCTTTGATGCTGACGTTGTTGATTCCTGGCCCTAAATCACCGGCGAAGGACATCGATGTTTACTTGAAGCCCTTGATTGATGACCTTGTGGAATTATGGAAAAAACCAGGTATCTTGACTATGGACGCTGCTACAGGCACTCAATTCCACATGAGAGCGATGCTTTTATGGACCATTAATGATTTTCCTGCTCGAAGTAGTTTGTCTGGTTGGCAAGGGCAAGGTTACTACGCTTGCCCTACATGCAAAGTAGACACTCCGGCTACGCGTGTGATAAGCAAAACAGCTTATGTTGGTCATAGAAGATTCTTAAAAAAAAACCATAAATGGAGGAGGAACTGTACGACATTCAATGGTGAACCCGATTATAGAGATCCTCCTAGAAAAGATATTAGGGCTGATATCTTGACTCAACTTGCGAAATTGCCCACACGTGTGCCGGGGAAACATCCGGATTATGGGGGTGGGAAGATAAAACGTAATCATACAGTCGAGCTGAACTGGACTAAACGGTCTATCTTCTACGATCTTGAATATTGGTCTTTTCTTTCTCTACCACACAATTTAGATGTCATGCATATCGAAAAAAATGTGTTGGAGAGTATCTTGAACACCTTGTTAATGAATGACAAATCTAAAGACACCGCGAAGGCAAGACAAGATTTGCAAGCTCTGGGCATTCGACAGGAGTTGTGGCTCGGAAACAAACAAAACGGGAAGTGCTCAAAGCCTCATGCAAAGTACTCCTTCACACCCGATAAAAGAAAACTCTTCTGTCAATACATCAAAACAGTTAAACTACCAGATGGCTTCGGATCCAAGTTCAAGTCAAAAGTGACCAAAGATGATAACAGTATAACGGGCATGAAGTCTCATGACTGTCATATAATGATGCAACGGTTACTTCCTTATGGACTTCAACAATACTTGGACGCACAGACTTATACACCATTGATCGAGCTTTGTTTCTTCTTTAAGCAAATTAGCGCCCGAACTTTGATGGTGAAATACATGGTGAAAGCTAAAGACCCGTTGATCAATATTTTGTGCAGTCTCGAGCAAATATATCCTCCTGCTTTTTTTGACATTATGATTCACTTGGTTATGCATTTACCTGAAGAGGCTATTGAAGGCGGGCCTGTTTCATTCCGATGGATGTATCCATTTGAAAGATACATGAAGAAGCTTAAAAACTATGTCCGAAATAAAGCTAAGCCGGAGGGTTCAATAGCGGAGGGTTATGTTGCAGATGAAGCACTAACTTTCTGTTCTCGTTATTTTCGTGGTGTTGGGACAAAATTTAATCATCCCGCTGCATCTCAGGACCGTCCTCGCCCAACAAGTGATTTCCAGGTGTTCCGATCACTATGTACCAATTCTGGTAAAGAGACATTGATTAAGTTAGGTCTCCAAGAAATGAAGAGAGTGATATGGTATGTACTTCACAACAGTCCTGAGATCGACAATTACATGGACGAGTTCGAGAGGTATGCGTTTATATTTTGAAATTTCTGTTTCCCAAGTTATCTTTTCGATTTATTCTAATATCATGAACATTTTCAGGGAATTTCCTTATATCGACATGCAACAAGCATTTCCGAGCTGGTTTGAGACGAAGGTAAACTTATTGTATGTATTTCCATGTATAAATAACGACTATTACTCATCTCCATCTATTCTTATCTTTTTTCATAGATCCGTAAACTTTACATAGCCGATGACCCAAGCTGTACTCCCGACTTATTCGCTTTGGCTTGTGTACCATCACCGACCCCAATCTCAGTCAACTCTTGCGTAGTCAACGGTGTGAGGTTTGTCGTACACAGCCGCGATATAAAACGTACAACTCAGAACAGCGGAATTTGTTCACCTGGTGAGAAGGAGGGAGAAATGTATTATGGTCAGCTAGAAGAAATTCTGGAGTTCGCATATTCCCAGTTCAAAGTTGTGTTGTTTCGAGTTAAGTGGTTCGACTTAAGCAACAAAAACCGTAGAGTCCAACGTTTTACCACTAGAAACAACATGACACAAATTTTGGCATGTAGCTATGCGTTCGAAGATCAACCTTACATTCTCGCAACACAAGCAAAACAAGTCTTCTACCTTGAAGATCCTGTCAGACGACCACTCCATTGGAAGGTCGTCCAAGAAGTAAATCACAACACAACCTGGGATGTCATCGTGGTAGAAGACGATGATGATGTGATACATGGCAACAACTCATCCGATCTCCAACTGTCTGCTAATTTGAATGATTTGGAACTTGAAACCTTAAATATCGATGGTGAATCAACGTTAGTTGAGGCACCACCACCAATCATTCCTGTTGATGACGACGATGATTTTATTGATGATGAAGACGACGATCCTTATGATTTAGTAGATTCTGATAATGAAGTCGCAAACAATTCTGATGATGAAGTTGATGCGACTAATGTTGTTTATGATAGTGATTGTGATTGTGCAGATTGATCTTAAAATGTAACTTGTAAAACGACACTTTATTTTAATGAAATTGTTATGGATTGTTTAAAAGTGTATATTTCTTTGAATGTGTATGTATTTGAATGTATGCATGCTTATGTTAATTTGTTCCCGAATTTCTATATTGTTACTCAACTTGTACTTTTACAGATGGCAGCAGCAGTCGCGCGTGGTCACGGTGGTGACGGTGCCGGTGACCCACCTTCCCCTCCCCGTCAGATTGAGGGCGGGCACCGTGCTGGTGGTAAGAATTTCTAGATTACATATATATATGTATATATATACACATATTATGTATATATATAGATATATGTGTATATATATACATATAGGTATACACATATATGTGTATATATATATACATATATCTATATTTTTGTGTGATTATATATATATATATATATATATATATATATATATATATATATATATATATATATATTATATATATATATATAATTATATATATATATACACATACATATATGTATATGTATATATATACATACATATATGTATATATATACATACATATATGTATATACATATATGTATATACATACATATACATATATCTATATAAGTTACTTTATGACGTTTCCACTCACTCCAATTGCAGGATCAGGGCGACCCCGCCGAGGAGGTCGGGCCAGGGAGGAGGCAAGGGAGGCAGGGGTAGGGGAGATCAGGGTAGGCAGCGCCCACGCGAAGAAAATAAGAATGTGATGCTCAAGAACGCCGTGAGAGATGGTGGCCCACAGTCGATTGAGTTTGAGATTGGTGATAAGGGGACTTACACTCATGTGGGCCAGCACGCGGCATGGTTTAGCAATTATGTCGGCGAGCTTATTCGGCGGCTGCCGTCTCCTATGCCTCCTGGTAAAGATTATAGAGCCGAGAGAAGACGGCTGACTTCCTTCCACAGCTCGGGGCCAGTTATTTCATTTTCCTTTATATATATTGTTATGTTATCGTGTTTATTTATTTAAATGTGCATATTTATTTAAATTTGTTTATTTATTTATATCTCTATATTTAATTATTTGAATGTGTACATTTTTTAAAATTTGTTTATTTATTTATATCTTTATATTAATTTTAACTATATTTGATTGCAGCTTATGTTCGATTTGGAGCGCCACAGGAGCAGACCAGACTGGGATACCATTCGCTCGGCGCTCACATCGTATTTCGCTGGTCGATACCGTGACAATAAATATGATATGAAACGCGATTACTTTACAAAAAAGGGTGGGGCTGCTAGAGTGGAAGAGATAAGAAGAAATCCTCCTCCGAGCTTGGAGATGTCTGAGTGGAACAAGTATGTCGATTTGTACATGTCGGAGGCGGCCCAGAAAAGATCGGCTGTGAACAAAGAGAATCGAAAGAAGAACACGATTCTCAGCCGCCACGGTTCGAAGTCATTTGCGGCATCTCGACACGAATATGTAAGACACATTTTATTTTTATAAGATTATTTAATTTTAACAATATATTAATTAAAATTATTTATACTAAGTAAAATATATATGGTGTTTGATTTGTCATTTTAATTTGTTTCATCCTATATGCATGTGTATATATTTATACAGTTTGAGAGGAGCCAGGACCACCAGTATCCGTCCATGTTCGATACATATCTTGACACCCACTTCAAGAATGGTGCATGGTTGCAGGATGAGGCTAGAGCTCGGTTTGTAAGTATCGTTTTTTATTTATTTATTTATTTATTTTTTTCCAAACACACACTTAGTGATTTATTGAAACATAATCTAGTAATTAACCCGACTAATATATTAATTTTCTCATTTTTTTTCAACTACACAGGAAGAGATGGTCCGGCTGAGGCAGCCTAGATCTGATATGCCGGCAGACGAGCCGTGCCTCACGGAGGAGGATATATTTGCTCGGGTGATCGGGGGAAAGCAGCGTGGTCATATACCCGGCGTCGGCAAGGTGGTTCCCTACTTGAAGAGGCCACGGGTAGACATGCCGCCTCCAGCTCCACCAGGTATGTACAGTTGGATAATATTAAATGACGCATCTTATATATGTATTGAAATGACCGTTTTTAAATTTTGATTATTTCGTTTATAGGTACGTCCGAGCTTAAAGGGAAGCTTGCTGAAGCTACGGGGTAGATTGATGAATTTAAAAAGAGTCTGGCTGAAGCTGAGAAAAAGAGGAAAAAAGAGAAGAAGAAAGCCAGGAAAAATGAGAAGAGGCTCGAGCTTTTGACACGTTATATCTCGAGGAACCCAGACTGGGACTCGTTTCTTACCCAGGTTGGTTCTCGAGGTGACGCTGGAGGCTGCAGTGGGAGCGGCGCGGGAGGGAGCGGCTCAGGCGCTCTCCCGAGTGGCTTAGGCGGCGAGAGTGGCTCTAGCAGCGCGAGTGGCTCTAGCAGCGGGAGTGGCTCTAGGAGCGGGAGGGATGATGATGACGAGGATGACGACGATGGGCTGTACATGTAGAGGTATTATTTTGTGTTGTTTTGTCTCTGGAACTATATTTTTGACGACCCCAATCTTATTATCTTTGAACACTTAGGATATTGCAACATTTGTACATATAGTAGCTAGGTTTAGCGATTATAACACCCATTTTGTAAACTTTATGATGTATTTTGAGGGTGTTATAATGTTTATGGCCGTTTTGTAAAGTCTATTAAGTGTTTAGTGGTTATATATAGCCGTTTTAGCCGTTATAAACTTTATAGCCGTTGTTTGTATTGGAATGTGGTTTATAAGAGCAGGTAATGGAAAGTGGAATTGGTAGATTTTTGCTGCACATTTTTGCGGCAAAAATCTGGGTAGTGCAGCTGCAATATAACTTCCATACCGACGCCATGTCGTCGCTATAATATATACATGCATACGATACCGACAAAATGTCGTCGACAGAATAATGAAAATGTTTACATTTTAAATCGTACCGACCATATGACGTCGGCAACATTTTTCAATTTTTTGACTTTTGTTGACTATTTCAAACGGTACCGACGAAAGGGCGTCGGCAACAATGTTCAATTTCTTGACTTTGTTTGACTATTTCATACCTTACCGACGAATCGTCGTCGGTGTGGTTTACGTTAATATTTGACTTTCGTTGACTTTAATTATTTAATCTAATTAAGGTATTAAATATTTATTATGTTACCGACGACTCGGCGTCGGTAACAAATTGTCGAGCAAAAACAAACGTTTGACCGAAAATCATGTGGGTCCCACTCTGTCGTCGGCGTTATTCGTCGGTACGGACGTTGCCGACGTGGCTCTGTCGACTATTCGTGCCGACGACGTGACGTCGATAAGGTATGGTGCCGACGTCATGACGTCGGCACCGTTGAAAAACAGTCGTCGCCGGTGGTGTCGATTGTACTAGTGATTGAGGATAACCAGATTGAGGGTATCCTCCAGAATGGTGTCCAAACCCCTGTGGAGGGTACGCTCCATGTTGTGGGTAGTGACCACCACTACCAAAACCACCAAGATGAGAGAAGAGTCCTCTGTCCCCGTTATGTCCCATGTTTCTTCACACTGAAAACACGCAGAGAACGTGATTTTTATAAATAAAAACGAGCTAATGGACTTTAGCTAAAATCGAATGAATACAAGTTTATTTAGTCAAAAGTTATCTAAAGTGTATTTAACATTCTAAATCATTTTATTCATAAATTAATACCGTTACTAATAAGGAAAACGATTGTTGTCCCTAATTTGTGTGCCTATAAATATGCCTAACTACAAGACTCGAACATGTGTCAAACGTAATGGTATAGTATAGACGAAGAAAGAGAAATTGTTTAATTTATGTGTCACTTATTAAATAGAGTAGGCATATAGTTAGTTAAACACGAATTAAATATCAATGAACTAAAAAGTGAAAATTGAAGAAGAGATCGAGTGATGAAAACTAACCAAATAGAGTATTAGTTGTTTTCAAATGTGTAGGTTGATAAGCTGTAATTTGATTGCAAAAAACTAGAGTCGGAGAGTGTTATATATAGTAAGGCAGGAATCCTCCTTGATTTGAACCACGCACTAATGCTTGATGCTTAGATTCGAGAGATGTCAATGGAGAATAAAACATTTGTTAAATCTCTACCAGCTTCAAGATCAAGGTGACTATATAAATGTGTCGAATTGCATTATAGAAATGTTATCCGATTACTGTAGCTATTTCTTTGCATACGGATTAGCTGATCAAAATTATTGAGCTACAAATGGTCGGTTATGGAATAATGGTAACACAACTGATTCTGATCATCTTACTCTTGTGTTAGAGTGGTCATTTCGCATATGATATATGATAATACAAAGTACTCCCCCGTCACCGATTAAGTGTTAATTTTCAGAATGTACAAAGTTTTAAAAAATCTCACTAAGGCTTCCCAAACAACATTTTTGAAGAGAGTATCAAAACACTTGATGTAAGGAAAATAAATTAATGGGAAAAGTACCTAAAACCCAACAAGCATTCTGTGAGTATTTTATGTTTTTTGTTGTTAATGTCATAGTGTTAAGAATGGTTAAAGATGTTTATTTTATGTGGCTTATGCAAATAATGAACATGACAAGTTGTTTATTTTATGTGCCTTATGCATTTAATAGAAGATTGTTTATTTTACGTGTAAGCACGGGGTTTTTTCTAAATTTGTTAAAATTAAACTTGTTATAGGTTGTAATCATGGTTTTTAGTTATGTTGAACCCTTGGAGGGTCGTGGTAATACAACAGTCTATGCAAAATCGTTTAAGACATATTACTAAGAAATTCGCCTAAATATAACTAATCAATATTTATAAGGATTTCTATCTTTTATATTATTGCAATATTTTGGCTCTTATAGTTTAATGTGAATCTAAAGTTAATGGGAGGTACTTTATACATGTATGCATCTATTCGATGTTTCATGGTCTTAAATATATAAATTACAACCGAATTTGCTTTGAATTATGTCAAATAAAAGCATTATTCTTATTCCCAAACAACCCTGATATACACACATTTTATGTATTATAGATAAATACCTTATTTCAAATTAAAAATATTTAAAACGTACCCAAAAGACTTTCCTGCAATTTTTAATATCTTTTACGTCATCTAAAATTCCCCTACCCCCATTTCACTAATTTACTCAATACACTTACACATACAAACATAGGCAAAACACACGCACAATTATTTTTGGCTGCCACTATGAGCAAATACAATTATACGGATTGTCTCGAGTTCACATTTCAACTTATGCAGGACACTTATAGGACACGGCAAACAACATGCGGTAACTAATTTTGTAGATAAAGATGACTATGTCTATGCAAAAACTATATACGAACATTTATCACGTGCGTCAAACATAATTAAAAAACCAAAATTAAGATCGTAATTTAAACAAAAACAAAAAATAAGCTTTTTAATTTTTAATAGAAAAAAAAACATTATTAAAAATTTTGGAAAAAACTCCTTGCACGCATAATATATAACTAAAATTTTTAGAATAAACCCCGTGTATGCACGGGTAGTATAACTAGTTCACATAGTATAATACTATGCCAAAAACCCTTTCCATGATCAAGAAACACATGTGTTAGCAATTAATTTCTTGTTTGCAAAAGTGATGGTCATTAGTTTTTATAACTTAAGTGTGTCATGTAATATTTAGTTAGTTTAGTGGGCTTGTAGCATTAGAGTTAATTAGTGCAAAGTGTATAAGTGTAGTGCAAATACAAAGCCCACACAAAGGATCCACATTAAAGCCCACCAAGGCCCATCCTTGGTTGGCTGACTTTCATATTAACGCACACACACACACTCACAGTAAAGGAGTGCCTCATTTTATTATAAGAAAAGAGTGTGTGTGTGTGTGTACTGTGAAGAAAAGTCCCAAGAGTCACAAGTTGTATTATCTCTCAAGCTAATAAACTTTGACTTGAAATAACTCCATATGATCCATACATCTCTTCTCTTATTGTTCTTAATATGATTATGAGTGTCATCAAGCTTTTGTGTGTATGATAAAGAAAGGAAGTCGTGGTCTACAAGTGGTATACATGAGCCAATCTTCAAGGTAGAAGGTTAGTTTGTGTTCGGTTTGTGTTAGAAAAAAACCCAACTGCTGCGTTTTTTTGCTTCTAAAAAACGTGACTTTGTGGTGTTTTTTCTTGGAATCGAATAGCAAGAATCATTGGCAAGGTTGTGTTTGTTAAAATATTCATGATTTGGCTTTTGGTTAAGTGAGTGTTTCTCATTTACTTGTTGAAAAACTGGGAAATACTGCATATTTTTTGGTGTTTTATGCTTTTAGATCGAAAGTATTTTAAGAAAGATTTAGTTGATGTGTTTTTTATAATATCTTGGATTTGATTGGTCAAGTGGTTGAAAAGTTGTAAGGAATATTTGCAATTTGGTGAAAAGTTGTCAGCAAGTAGGATACGTTGCAAGATATCACGTGGGAGTGTACTCTAAAGTCAACAAAAGTGGCAAAAAGCAGAAAAATCTCGCAATTGGCTACTGGTCTCGCAATTGGCATCCTTCTCGCAATTGATGAATTCTGTCGCAATTGGGTCTCGCAATTCAGCAATTCTGTCGCAATTGGGTCTCGCAATTCAGCAATTCTGTCGCAATTCAGACTCTTTCGCAATTCATATGCAGTCTCGCAATTGGTGCAGTTTTTTCGAAATTGGGTTTCGCAATTGGTGCTAGGCTATCGCATTTGGTCTCGCAATTCACATTTTGGACTCGCAATTGATGCAATTTTCAGAATTGGCAACTTCAGTCCTTGTACTTTCAGCTGCCTTAAGATATCTTTCGGATTTGACACTTTTGGCCCTCGCAATTGTGATTAAAAGACTTCAAAGTTAGATAACTTTTAAGGATTTGATTCGAACGTAATTTCGTCAACTCGAAAGTGAACTCGGTATTTTTACTCTTGTATAAGAGTGTAAAATACTTCGACAAACGGTTATCTAACCTTTTGTATAAAAGTGTTAGATTTTATATAAATTACCGATTTATATAAATTAGATATATTTCTATCTAAATTGATATTTAGCCATAATTTGTATAAATTTTGGTCAAATTGAAATTTCTATAGAAATTGTCGAGTTTATCTAAATTGTAATTTACATAACTTTTGTCGAAACAGTAAACTTTTGACTTTGTCTTAATTATACTTGAATCAAGTTTCGTAACGTTATTTAATTTGTTACAACATCAACGATCATCAACAACAAACCAAAGCATCACATCATCAACCAAGTTCTAGTTCAACCTTCAACGAAAACAACTTCTATTTTGTTGAAAGGATCCTCAATCCACTTTATCATACAATACTGTAAAGATGACTACTCAACAAGACATTCATGCCGCAGGTTCAGAAAACCGACCTCCAATGTTAGAAAAAGGTGGTTATCTTCCATGAACGAGTCGTATGAAAAGATACATGAAAACCAAACCTCTAGGACAAGGTAAACTCTTGATCAAATCCATAGAGGAAGGTCCATTCGTGCCTCGCCAGATTCAAGTTACAGCTGGGAATCCTAATGCATCACCACCAATTAAAGCAACCTTCCGAACTCAAACAGAAGAAGAATACACATTGGCAGATCAGAAGCAAATTGAAGCAGATGACATGGCAATGCATTTAATCCAACTGGGTTTACCACAAGAAATATTCTGTGCTGTAGACAGTTGTGAAACTGCTTATGCAATGTGGGAAAGAGTAAAAAGACTCTGCTATGGTACAGACATTGGTAAACAAGACGTGGAAAACAAGCTTCTGACTGAATGGGAGAAGTTCACATCCACTCCAGCTGAGCAGATTGAATCTTACTACACACGGTTTTGTACTCTAATGAATGAGTTGATCAGACACAATTTGGATCATAAACAAATTGTTCAGAACATCAAGTTCATCAACAACCTTCCAGAAGAATGGGGACGATACGTTACTATTGTCAACCAAACTCAAAACCTTCACGAGGTGAACTATGATCAGCTCTATGACTTTCTAAAACAAAACCAAAAAGAGGCAAATGAAGTCAGAACAGAGAAACAAGCTAAACAACAAGATCCTCTTGCACTCATAGTCCAATCACCTACACCTGCAACAGTCAGTGCACATCCATCATCATCATCATCCACTCAGCAATTCATGCAACAACAGTATATTCCACAATCACCATTCTACCCACAACAACAACATGTAATCCCACAACAACAATACCCACAACACCCAGATCAAGACGATCAGGATGAGTCAACTGCTTCTTTGACTCAAGCTTTTGCTTACCTATCAAAAGCATTCCAAGGACGTTACTCCACACCCACCAACAACAATCAACGAATCTCATCGAACACTCGCAACAAGCAGATTGCACAGCTGAGTTTCAACATGGGACAGCAAGGACAGATGGTTGGGGGATATGGGAATCAGCAGGGATATGCTCCAAGATTTCAGATGGGTAATCAGAATGCAGGGCAGTATGTTGGTAATCAGATGGGTCAGTATGCAGGGAATCAGATGGGTACAGCTGTTGGTAATCAAAGGGTACAGAATGCTGGGAATCAGTTTGGGAATGTTGCTCAGGGAGCTGGGAATAGAAATCAGGGAAATGTGATGAAGTGCTTCAACTGTCAGGGTATTGGTCACATGGCTAGGAACTGTCCAGACAAGCCGAATAAGAGGGATCCAGCGTATTTGCAGAAAGCATTAATGTTGGCAAACAAGGAAATGGCTGGGCTTCAGTTGAGTGCAGAAGAGAATGACTTCATGGCTATTATGGATGCTTCAGAAGATCAAGAGGACATCGATGCAAACTGCATTTTTATGGCAAATCTCCAGGAGGCAAAGTACGACACAGACTCAGAAGCACCTCCTGCTTTTGACACTAATGCGGTTTCTGAGGTACAACCATATGCTACATGTCACAATAATGAAATTTTTGATATGTCACCTCAAAATGAACAGCATCCTGAGACTCCTAATCTCATTTATGATACATACATGGACGAACCAAGTTGTAGTAATACTAATTTGGTAACTTCAGATATGGATCCTAATGAAGAATTCGAGTCACAGCATACTGATAATGATGAGGAAACACGTGCTATGTTTGAATCATTATTGCAAAATTGTAGTGTTGAAATAGAAAAGGTCAAAAAGGTCAATCGCGATGTTAAGGCCGCGAATGAAAAATTGACCACTGAGCTTGAGAGGTATAAGGTGAATGCAAGAGCTTATGATTTTCATAACAAAAAACAGTCAGACCTTGAGGATAGCATAAAAAATTCTGAGTTAAGAGAGAAACGTTTACAAATCAAATTTGACACTTTAAATGTTAATTTGAATAACCAAATTAAATCTCTAAACAAGGAAATTTCTGAACTAACCAACCAGCTTTCAAAACAAAAATCAACTTATTCCAATCTTGAAAAAGAAAAGAAGGAGTTGAATGAAAGGTTTTCAAAACGAGAAAAAGATCTTCTTAAAGAGATCAATGACAAAAAGGAAACCATTGGAAAGTTGGAAGATTTACTTGTAAAAACGGGTCATTCTGCACAAACGATTAATTTGTTAATAAATGATAAAAACCCGATTTTACATACATTAAAGAAAACGGCTATCGGTTGTGAAAACCCTTATTATCTCAAGAAAGCTCAGAGTGTTCAGAATGTGTTATATGATGGTAGTGTGCTAAATGATAAACATGATCCGATTGAGATTTATGATTCAGATGAAACGATTGAGCGTACTGAAAAGAGACGTGTCAAAATGAGACAAATGAACCCAGAAATAAAACCCATTGACTATAATGAAGCAAACAAACTGGCTGGGGTTCATCTTGTTAAAAATAAGTCACCTCTGTTTTTTCAAAAACCAGTGGTTTTCACAAAACAAAAGGCTGTCTCAAAACATCTGCCTAACATCGAACAAATGGCATCTAAAAACGCTTATGATTCAAGTGCAGCTAGACTATATTTGGTTGATCTTAAGCAGAGAATTGAGAAACTTCAACGTATTGTGGCTTCCAAAATTAACAATAACAAGTTTGAATGGTTTCCGGGTGTTCAGGATGAACTGAAAAAGATTTTTGAAAAGGAAATCAATCCACATGTTGCTGCAATCTATGCGGTTGTTCAAAATGTGGAAAATAATCTTTTAAAAGAGTCTGCAGAATTTGTTAAGGACCACAAATCCTTAGTGAAGGAAGCAAATGAATACTTGGAACGAATAAAGGTTTTGGAACATCAAAATGACTCTCTCTCTTTCGAAGCTCTATCGACTGATATCATGTCCATTATTTTCCAAACATATTCTGTTGAGGATGATGAACGACTTCGAGCTGAGACTTCCGAAATTGTTGTAAAATATGAAAAGGCACTTGCCAAAATTGAAAAGCAAAATGTTACATATTTTAAACAACTTGATACGAAAAAGGAAGAATGCAAGTATGACAAACTGTCGTATGAGCGTTCTTACAAACAGTTGAAAGAACAAATTGATCTTTTGAAGTCTCAGCTTGCAAGTCAAAAAGGGCAGGGTGAGGAAACTACGGGTATTGCACCATCAACCCCCTTGCCTAATGAGAAACAAAAAGAGAAAGCTGTTGTCAAGAACACTAATGTTATAGCACCTGGCCTTTATAGGATTAGTCCCACTACTGCGTCTGCCTCTACATCTAAAACATATAGGGCGTTAGACAAAAGTAAGAAAGATACTCCAAAAGAGTCTAGGAATGCTACCACAACATCTCAGGACAACAACAAAAATTCTAATGAGTGTGCCTTACCTTCTACAGGATTAGAAAGCACCACTAGGAGCAAGCGAAAGCCTAGGAGCAATATCAAGAAATCTAGAGTATCGCCTGTCTCTGAAAGTGAATGCAAGGAAGTAGAAGAACACCCTAGGATTTTAAAACTTTCAAATAAGGAACAAATATCATCTGGATGTAATGAACAGACCAGTGTTTTGAATGCATGTAATGAATCTGTTTGTTTAATGCAAGAGAAATCTTTGTCTGAAAATGCTTGTGATGATATTGTTTCTGATACTGTGAATGATAAGCCTGAACAGAAAGATGTTCCTACTCGAACTAGTGCTAAGACTAGACACCTTAACAGTCTCATTGCTGCATCTAGGACCATATCTAGTACTCTATTGCCTAGGGACTATCTTAAGCTTTGTGTATGGAAACCAACGGGTATAAAGTTTACACGTAAGATTGACAAACAAAAAGTTGTTCCCTTAGAACAAAATTAAACCATCTTTGTGTATGCGGTTCATGTGTTACCCCTAACCCATGGAACCAAATGTAATACGGTTTCCAAATGCAAGTGTTTTCTGTTTATGGCAGGTCATCGAGATTTGTCTTTGGATCGTAGACTCGGGATGTGATGCGTGTGATGTGTCGTTGCGGTTTAGCAGTATTAATGCCTACTCAAGTTTTAAATTTATATTTAGCCGACTTATCAATAACACACACACTTGACGAGCAGTGTACCCGGTCAGTATGAATATAATGGTAAGTAGAGTGTCGATCACTAAGAGTGGAACGTATTATCTAGTTATTCTAATCAGTATTTTAATATACTAAGTTAGATATACAACCTAATCTAACGCAAGGGGGTTCAGCCTGAGAGACTGGCACGATTTGGTTGCAATTAAATAATAAACTAAACAAATAGGCACGAATCAGCGAATGGCACACACGTACACAGATAAATACTTGAGACAATAAGAAGATCTGTCCTGATGATTAAGTAGATTGTCACTTGTTTTATTGATAGTTTTATATGAAGTGTATGTAGTTAATCCTTTCTCGTTGGCCCTATTCTTATCGGCGAGTAAACCCTTAATGATTACTTATGTCTAAAAGTTATTCCTAAGTGATCAATTTAGTAACAACCGTGGGAGCCACATTCTCTTCCGTAGTCAAATGCGCAGGCCACTAATAAACACAGAGGTTATCAATGCACTAATAAGTAGTAACCAAAGACATCAACATATAAACTTTAATTGATGGGAAAGCAGTTTTAAGGGAGTGCAACCTTTCCGTTGTCACATTACACAAGCCATCAATCCTGATGAATTAAAGTTTACTAACACAATAAAACAAAACTACTTAATGAATTAAACACATGCAGCACCTTCTTACAGCTCTTGTATCTTCGTTCGGGTGTGTCTTGTTGATGCGTGGTTTCGCGACCTTACAACAGGTTTTACCTCTCGAGGGATCTCAAGAGGCTTACAACCCCACCAGGCAGTGTACCTGACCGATGTAGTATAGTGTAGTGGTAAGTACGGGGGATTGATCGTTCTCCACAGGGAATAGTGTCGTTAGGATTGAAAAACTACTCTAATAGGTCTAAGGGTGAGAGAAGATTCTTTTTGTGTTTTTATATTTTTATGAAAGCAAGTAAAATCTCGGGTTTGAAGGAGTGGGCGGAATTAGTTGCTAGTCAACTAACCCAAGTTACTACGAATGCAAATAAAATAAAATAACTAAAAATGAAAAGGTCGTGAAACTTATGTGGAGAGAAATGTGTTTACTTAGATTTCCTTACTCCCTAACTATCTTTTACCGGTAGATTAGTGTGTATTAATTGCGTGGATGACGGGTGTATTCCTTAATACCAATCGTGGGGTGGCATACGTACTTCCCCAACTCTATGAGCTCCTACTTCACTCCTATGTCGAGCCGGCTAGGAAGCTCCTAACATGGGATCACTAGAATTCGCTCATGCATTAAATACAACCATAAAAACCTTAGTACGCATTGGTTCATGTGTCTTAAGACGTTCAAGCAAGTTACCGAATAGGAGGTTAGCCAGTTTTCTTAAGCCTAACATAGATAAACAATCATCCAATACAACTAATAACACACTAATAACCAATAATCAATAGCTAGGTTTCATTAGATCTAAGCAAACACAAGATAAATCTAGCCTAGCATGTTAATCAAAAGACAAGAACAAGATATAATCAAACAACACATAGACATATTGATTGATTAAATGAACACTTATCTTCAATTAAACATGGGAGATCCAAGGGTATGAAAACCCTTAAAAATGGTATAAATTTGTCTTAGGGTTTCTCCTCCAAAGTTACACACAATAAGTTCCACCCCAATGACAAAAACTTGCAAAACTATATATAGAGTTTAAGGGCTGACGGCGTCACGTTATAGATCCTGACGCCGTCACCTCGCCGCTTTTAGGGTTCCCGGATGGCCTTCCTGATGCCGTCCCTCTTTAGACCTCCAAAATCCGCTCTGGCTTATCAAAGCTTGACGCCGTCAGAATATGGCTTGACGCCGTCCCTCTTTAGTTTAAACCGTGACGACCTTGATCACTTCAAAGGGTGACGCCGTCAGATTTTTCATGCAAAATTCTCTTGCTTATCATGAGTAATTTTCATATCCACCTCTTTTGCCAAGCCATGACGCCGTCAAGGGCAATCCCTGACGCCGTCAAAGGTACTTTCCAGCATAATTTTGAGACTTTGCCGTTTTTTTCACTTTTATGCTCCAAAAACGTCCAAAATGCTTCCTTTTCCAGATTTCTTCTCCAAAGTACCTAAAATGACAAAAGGAATGATTTAGGGCAATATTTGATCAAATAAATACGATTTAGGGCTTAAATGACCCCCTAAAAGCGGTACACTTTTCGCTTCATCAAATACCCTTACACTTGAGATTTGCTTGTCCTCAAGCAAATGCGCTTTTATTCTAATCAAAATACAAGTTAGGGGTCATTTAACGCTAATATAAAAGTAATTACAACAAATAGTCGTTCCACTTTAATCATAATAAGCACGGAGATTACAAACTAGCACCTCACAAGTAGTGTTTAGATACTCACATCTCTCAAGTGTCATCAAAATAAATCTCATAAATTAAAACGGATAATATCTCTCACTACCTGTCATAGCAAATAGATTACCATAGGCTTGGGAAAGGATCGAAAACCTCCTCCACTAGTCGTAAGCACCTAAGATAAACTATCAAAGAGGGCTTTTAAACGGGTTATAACGTTAGGTGTAGGGATATGATAAACACGGTTTTGTTGGATAATGGATAATTTACTGGTGGCGAGTTAAAAATCTTGATCAATTACATGTACAATATGGCGTTGCTAAGCCAAGACTAGACTCGACTTAAGCTAATGAAAGAAAATAACAAAAACATAAAATAAACATAAAATAAAACGGGATGGTAGTCCGTATGTTTTTTTCTATTTTTCTTTTTCTCTTTTTTTTGTATTTTTCTTGATTTTTTTTTTTTTTTTTTTTTTTTTTTTTTTTTTTCATACACTCTTGCCCTACCATCCAAAATAATACATCATAGGGGCGTTGCATTCCCCTTACACTTGAACTTTTACATAACTTTACAAATAACTATTCTAATGACTCGAATTAAGATAATCGAAAAACTTGGAGTACTTTTAAAATATTTAGCACATATGGGGGTAATAAATGATGTTCTTCCCCATTACTCCATTACACTAGTACTTTACCCATGAGTCCCAATCGTCCCAAAACAATATGTACAAGGATATGACTCGACTTAGCAACCATGTAATCAATTAGATAATTAACTAAGGGTTTAAACAAATGTTGTCACAATAATGCACTAAAAATGAGTGCATACAAGGTAGGCTAAGGCGATTTGGGTGTACATTTAAGTGGGGTGTAAACAAATTCTTCCTTTAAGTAAAATGCTTAAAGGTCGAAACGAAAAGATAGGCTCTGAGGGGTGTACTAGGGGTATCGTGTACTAAAAATGAGTACAACGCAAAGGGTGTGGGAGAATTACTTGACCAATGTAGCCAATGTAATTATAACAAAAAAACACAGGTGTAAAACAATGGGTTAATCCTAATGCCTCTTATCATGTAGTAAATCTAACTACACGAATGTAGTCTCACTTGTGGCCTCGGAATGGTCCTAACGCAAGTTCTAGAATCTAAGTGCTACCGGTACACACATCATAGCATAAATGCTTTTCCTACCAATTCTAGGGGCGAACCTCACATATTTGGGGGTGAAAATTTTTTAGTGGTACGGTTTTGTGCTAGTCATATAACTCCTATCCGTGAGACGCTCATTAAGATCAAAGTTTCACTCCTAAATGTTGTAAAAAATTTTAAATTTGGCACTAAAAATTGCCCTAACAAGTGTTTCTCTCAGTTTTATTACACATCTACTATTAAATAAACAAAAATCAAGTGCAATTGTATTCTCTAAAGTATCGTATTTTACCCCCCCCCCCCTTACACTTAAGATGAACATTGTCCCCAATGTTCAAATAACAAAATGTAAAAGTGAAAAGGTTAAAGAATGAAATCAAATACTCCCCTGATTCGTTTGGTGGATAAAGAAGTAACATGGTTAGATCTTCTTCCAAGAGAAAGTAGAAGCTCCAAGACTAATGCATCGCCATAAGCTTGATTCCACAAACATCTCCTTGTCCAAAATAACCTGTTAAACCTGAGAAAACAAACACGAAAACCTGCATAACATCGGCGGGATAAATTCTATATATAAGGATATAATGCTTGTGGAATGATAATTTTGCAGATTCCTGGAGATTATAAGTTAGAGATTTAATAAAAACTTTTTATGAAAACAAAACTTTCAAAAATTTCAGAAAATTAAAACCTGACGCCGTCAGAAATAATCTGACAGAATTCTCATGTTAAGTTTTCGGAAAATTTTTGTAAAAACCTATACCTTACTTCCTGGAATTCCTGCAAAACATCATTATGACTCGATACAAGCATTTGACTCAAACAAATACTAATATGTATGTTAATTTAATATTATTATGATTCATGTTCATTTGTTCTAATAAACCGATTTGGATTTCCCTTACACTTATCTTTTGCAAAATACCTTTATATGTAGTTAAGACGAAGTTAAAAACAAGATAAAGCATTTTCACAATTTAGTTTTGAACATGAATCAATAATAATAAAAATTAAACATACATACGGAAACAAATAAAACAAACAAATAAATAAACACACAAAGCAAATAAAGCTTGGGTTGCCTCCCAAGAAGCGCTTTTCTTTATTAACGAGTCTTTTAGCTAGACTCAAAGTCACTCTACCCTATGTAAGTGAGCTCGTCATCGAGGACGTCTTTAGGGTTAAGCTTGGATTGAAGTTTCCTATTGGTCCGCTTAGTACAATATATCTTTTCAAACTTCTCTCCATCCGGGTCATACAATGTCATCTTAATATGCCATGACCCATCTCCATCTTTGGGTGGTTTGTCCCAATCCCACTTATGATCATCGTCCTCACAAGTCCACTTATTCATCCCTAGGTTAATTGGCAAAACTCCTAAGAAAATCAATCATCTTCCTAAAAACTAGAGGGTCTTCAAATGGATCCAATTCGGTGTCCCTAGCCAAGAGTTGTTCTACCGCATGCGTTCGGTTCACAAAGTCCTCTTCTAGGTAAAATGGGCATTGGGGTCCTATGAAGTCTCTATCGATCCACGGTCCATATCTAGATGGTCTCCTATTTAATTCTAACCAATGGGGTATTGGTTCCTCACTAGTATCATAGGCGTGTTTCTTCACATCATAGACTGACCAAGTATCTCCTTCTCCTACCGCTATCTTGGATTCCTTACAATCAATCATAGCACTAGCGGTCGCCAAAAATCCTCTACCTATCAACAAGGGGCATGTAGGGTCGCTAACCATATCAAGGACGTGGAAATCGGCTAAAATGGTTAGTTTTCCTATGTGTACTAACACGTCCTTGACTACTCCAACCGGGTAAGCAACACTCCCATCTGCTAAGCCTATTATCACCTCGGTTTCTTCAAGTTTTCCTAGTTTTAGAGAGGTGTAGAGAGGTAACGGAAGTAGGTTAAGGCTTGATCCAAGATCGGCTAATGTGTCATAAGCCTCCGAATTACCGATCTTGCAAGGTAGAACAAATAAGCCCGGATCATCTAACTTCTTAGGTAGCTTGTTTTGAACGAAGGCGGTCCCTTTTTCGCCTAACTTGAGCTTCTTCTCATCAATAACCGGACTTTCAAGGTGGAGCTCCTTGAATTCATCGTCAAGGTTTTGAGTGGGAGGTGTTTCAACTACGACTTGGGTTTGTTTGAAACACGTGCTCATGGAATTGACCGAATAATATTGTGGACAAGAACTAGGAGACGAAACTGATGAAATGGCGTTGACGTTTAGTTTCGGGTTCTTGACTGTGTTGCTAGGGAGTGCTCCCATTTCTCGGTCATTGAGGGCTTTCAACAAGGTGTCAATCTTATCGGTCATCTCGCTTTGTTTTTGTTTGAAATCGGCTTCAAACTTGGCTAAACGAGCTTCTTGAGATGCCATAAATTGAGACATCAATCCTTCAAAGTTATTGGTACTACCATTGTTGGAAGGATTGTTGTTGAAAGTACGGTTCGAGTTGGAACCACTTGATTGGAAACGATTAGGTGGGTTGGAAGAATTGGTTTGTTGTGTGTTTTGGTTTTGTTTCCACCTAAGGTTTGGGTGATTTTTCCATGAGGGGTTTGTATGTATCACCGTAGGGGTTTGGCTCGGGTTTGAAAGTGTACCACTTGTCTCCCGCTCCATCGGTACGCGAGGATGCGTAGTCCGCGAAAGCTTGTTCGGGGAGTTCCATGCAATCACGAGTGTCGTGGGGACCATTACATAATTCACATGAAGAAGTGATTTTGTTCACTTGGCTTGAAGGTTTAGGAGCCTCGTAGGATTTCCTAAGAAACTTGACTTGGTCTTCAAGTTCTATGATCCTACGGTCGGAAGTGCTTGAATTGTTTGAAGGCAAAGATATTGCCTTGACCGTTTTATTCAAATCACGGGGGTCACTCCAACTTTCGTTGTCATAAAGAGCAAGATCTTCTAGGAGAGCCCATGATTCTTCCGCACTTAGAACACGTAGCTTACCACCGGCCGATTGGTCAATGGTTTGCCTCGTGGATAGATTGATATGGTCATAGAAGATTTGGACTTGGAGCCAAAGTTCTATGCCATGGTGAGGGACTTTTTGGAGTAAGTCCTTGAATCGAGTCCATGCCTCGTAGAGGGTTTCGCCTTGACGTTGTTGGAACATCAAGATATCATTCCTTAGCTTGGTAGTTCTTCCTGGTGGGAAAAACTGAGCAAGGAAGCGAGTGGTGAGATCATCCCAAGAGGTGATGGATCCTGCGGGTAGACGCTCTAGCCATTGACTAGCTTGGTCCCGCAGAGAGAATTGAAAGAGACGTAGTCGGGTCGTCTCTCGAGTGGCAACATCAAGGTCTATGGAATCAACGATTTTAAGAAAGTCCTTGAGATGTTGATTAGGATCTTCAGAACGAAGTCCATGGAATGCGCATCCGCTTTGCACCAACCGGATGGTGTCGGATCGCAAGGGTGTGACATTGGCTCCTTGAGTGAGCTCAATGGTGTTTCGATAGCCATGGTGGCTAGGACGGGAGTAGTCTCCTAAGGTACGGGCTCTAGGAGGTAGTGGTGGTTGTTGTGGTGGTGGGTTGTTGGGATCGAGGATATTACCACCTTCCATGATGTCGGATGGTAATGGTTACGAAGAAAAAAGATAGACTAAAGAAAACCTAGAAAAATAAAATAAAAATCTCACTAGAAAGGAATCTAGTGAGTAGACCTAATAAAATAAAAAAAATTCAACCTAAACAATAACTATTCCCCGGCAGCGGCGCCAAAAACTTGATGCGTGGTTTTGCGACCTTACAACAGGTTTTACCTCTCGAGGGATCTCAAGAGGCTTACAACCCCACCAGGCAGTGTACCTGACCGATGTAGTATAGTGTAGTGGTAAGTACAGGGGATTGATCGTTCTCCACAGGGAATAGTGTCGTTAGGATTGAAAAACTACTCTAATAGGTCTAAGGGTGAGAGAAGATTCTTTTTATGTTTTTATATTTTTATGAAAGCAAGTAAAATCTCGGGTTTGAAGGAGTGGGCGGAATTAGTTGCTAGTCAACTAACCCAAGTTACTACGAATGCAAATAAAATAAAATAACTGAAAATGAAAAGGTCGTGAAACTTATGTGGAGAGAAATGTGTTTACTTAGATTTCCTTACTCCCTAACTATCTTTTACCGGTAGATTAGTGTGTATTAATTGCGTGGATGACGGGTGTATTCCTTAATACCAATCGTGGGGTGGCGTACGTACTTCCCCAACTCTATGAGCTCCTACTTCACTCCTACGTCGAGCCGGCTAGGAAGCTCCTAACATGGGATCACTAGAATTCGCTCATGCATTAAATGTTAGCATTGAATTAATGCTAGTTTGGAAGTGATGGTCATTTGTAGTTTAGAACATTAAGTGTCATGTATAATATGTATTAAATAGAGTGGGCTTATAGCATTAGTATTGATAGCATCTTAATTATATGTGTAGTGCAACATATAAGCCCACCCATGGTCCATGTAAAAGCCCATCCAAAGCCTTTTGGATGTGGCTGCCTATGTACAAAAGCCAAACACTCTCTCATTTAGCAAAGTGTGCTGTGAGAGAGTGTGTGTGTATTTTGTATTTTTCTCTCTAAATCTAATATACACATTTCCAGGTTTACTCTCATCTCCACTGCCACCACATCTCACCTCATCTATCTTTCTAATATTCCCATCTATATTATCCTCTTCTTATTGTTCTTTAACTGCCATTTGATCTCCACAGTAAATGGGTATGATAAAGTAGGATTTCTAGCTATAACATTAAATACAACCACGAAAACCTTAGTACGCATTGGTTCATGTTTCTTAAGACGTTCAAGCAAGTTACCGAATAGGAGGTTAGCCAGTTTTCTTAAGCCTAACATAGATAAACAATCATCCAATACAACTAATAACACACTAATAACCAATAGTCAATAGCTAGGTTTCATTAGATCTAAGCAAACACAAGATAAATCTAGCCTAGCATGTTAATCAAAAGACAAGAACAAGATATAATCAAACAACACATAGACATATTGATTGATTAAATGAACACTTATCTTTAATTAAACATGGGAGATCCAAGGGTATGAAAACCCTTAAAAATGGCAGAAATTCGTCTTAGGGTTTCTCCTCCAAAGTTACACACAATAAGTTCCACCCCAATGACAAAAAATTGCAAAACTATATATAGAGTTTAAGGGCTGACGGCGTCACGTTATAGATCCTGACGCCGTCACCTCGCCGCTTTTAGGGTTCCCGGATGGCCTTCCTGACGCCGTCCCTCTTTAGACCTCCAAAATCCGCTCTGGCTTATAAAAGCTTGACGCCGTCAGAATATGGCTTGACGCCGTCCCTCTTTAGTTTAAACCGTGACGACCTTGATCACTTCAAAGGGTGACGCCGTCAGATTTTTCATGCAAAATTCTCTGGCTTATCATGAGTAATTTTCATATCCACCTCTTTTGCCAAGCCATGACGCCGTCAAGGGCAATCCCTGACGCCGTCAAAGGTACTTTCCAGCATAATTTTGAGACTTTGCCGTTTTCTTCACTTTTATGCTCCAAAAACGTCCAAAATGCTTCCTTTTCCAGATTTCTTCTCCAAAGTACCTAAAATGACAAAAGGAACGATTTAGGGCAATATTTGATCAAATAAATACGATTTAGGGCTTAAATGACCCCCTAAAAGCGGTACACTTTTCGCTTCATCACTTGTGCCGCCTATTCGTCTGAATTCGGCCTTAGGTTTCTGTGGTCTTCGTACTTCGTATATAATATGTGCTCCGAAATTCGTCTGGTCTTGGGGTATTTATAGTTTCTGTCTGAGGGTAAGATGCGCGCATCTAGTAAGTAGATGCGGCGCATTGACTTAACTTCGCGTGGGGTCCAAGATTAATATATTCAGGAATATTCGTACACCGCCAGAAGATGCGGCGTATCTTCATTCTTGGATGCGGCGCATGTCCTCTTGTATCTTGGATCGTATCTGGTGAAATCTTGATAGTGATGCGCCGTATGTAATAAGTGAGATGCGGCGCATCTGGAGCAGATTTGTCTTGATCTTGTACATTTCAGTAGACTCTTAACTTCTTGCATGTTTTGCTCCATAATTAGTCTAAAATCTCCAAGTTTCACCAAATGCTTGTTTTTACCTGAGAATTACAAAAGTAAACGATTAAGTATCAATTCTCATACATAATATAATAAAACAAGTCAAGTTAATAGGATAAATGATAGTAATAAAATGTACTTATTTGAGTTCATCAAATATCCCCCCACTTGAACTTTACTTGTCCCCAAGTAAACCTTAGAATTAATCTTATGAAAATGTATCCTAAAAGATATTAGGATTTATTTTTATATTTAAGCATGTATTCGTTTTGTCATAATCACACAACTAAACACTTAACGAATTAGAAGTTAAATAAAATAATTTGATAAAAGCAAATCTAATCGTTTAACTGTCCAGTCGTGACGAATATTCTATCATAAGCTTGGCAAGTATACACATCTCCCCCACTAAAGCCAAGGAATAACAAGTCTAAAGCGGTAAAAAGGGTTTTTATGTTTAAGGGTTAATTATTCTCCTTAATCTCTATCGATCTCAAATTCCAGAAAAGGCGACAAAATCACAAATACATGATCGAATCCACGAACACGATACTTGCAATTGCTCAAATCCTTAACTCGAATAGGCTAAAGATAGGTCCAAACTTTACCAATAATATTATATCAAAAAGGGCGACAAAATCATAAATACATAGCCGAATCCACGACTACGATACTTAAGATTGCTCAAATCCCTAATCTCAATAAATCAAAGGTTTTTGTTGGATGAAGAATAATACAGGGTATGGATAATATTTCGGATATAAATTGGTGTAAAATGAAAAATAAACAAAACAAATAAATTAAAATCCTAAGTGTGGTTAATCACTATCCCAACCATCCCATGAATAAGACTCATATCATTGAATAACTCACGCTTTAACACTTGAAACACACGCTTTAGGTAGACACGAATTATACTCAACAAGATCTCAATCAAAGAATAACCTTTAGTTGGCGTTCCCATAACTGCCAACTCCCATTCAATCCATAGATATAATATACAACAACTAGTGGTGATATCGACCACTTAATACAAAACTTTACATAAGTTGGTTAAACAAACATCCAACTTTTCCTTTTTCTTTTTCTTTTCTATTTTTATTTATTTATTATTTTTTTTTAAACTACTAACATAAACATAGATGTGTAAAATTTCACCACATCACTAAAACGATAACTCTGGATAATTTTTCCATACTTTTCATAACTTCAGAATAACGGTAATAGTGAAAGTAGTAAACACACGAAACATAAACTTAAAGATATACAATATTTACTTTCACTCCAATTGCATTGTGCAATTTCCCGACCTAACCATAGATAATGAATTACGCACGCGAACACAGGTAATGTAAGGAAACACACTTTGCCTAAAGCAATTAACCAACCACGGATTTTAATCTACAGGGTAGGCTAAGGTGTAAGGGTGTAACGAAACATTTTAACAAAGGTGTAAGAAACGAAAGGAATGGATCTGAGTGTTTTTCTAGGGGTATCTTACTCTAAAAGTGAGAGTAACAAAAGGGTTTATACGGGGGTTAACTAACCAGTGTAGTTAGCTAATAACACATAACATATAATAGGCTTTTTGGGTGTAATCCTAGAAATTTACCAATTTAGACAAGTCATTCCAATTATATAAATAATACTTATTATGGTGGTCTCGAATAGTATACAAGCCAAGTTCTAAAGTTTACAAGTCACCGGCACACTCATAGATTTGTGAGTTTTGAAAAATCACAATTTTTGAAAATAACGTCATGTGTGCAGCTATGCAACTTAGATCTTAAACAAAAACATGCTAAAAAATTTTAAGTTTTGATATATTAAGCACATTTTAAGCATATTTTGAAAAGTTTAGGACAGGTAAGTGTTAAGTGTTCTAATTCTCCAATCCCCCCACTTAAGTTAAACAACGTCCTCGTTGTTTGTATCAAAGGTTAAAAACTAGAAAATAAAAGAATTAGAACAGAAAAACTCCCCTGAGATTTGCTCGGTATGATCCTCCATTTGTATAAGAGCAAAAATCATCTTTCTTGTTGATGAGAACGTTTAAGCTTCATAATAGATGTATCCACAGGAAATGCAGGAATCTATAATACCACCAAGACTTTAAAACACACCTAAGTTAAGAAAGGTTCAAACTTGCATAATACATTAGTAGTTAGAAAAAAATAAAACATAAAAATTAAAACTGAAAATCATCAGGTCAGTCGATGCGCCGTATCTTATGGAAGAAGATACGCCGTATCGAGCCTGGAATAAATACGGATCAGAATAGAAGATGCGCCGCATCCTTAACCAGGGATGCGCCGCATTAAAATAAACTGATAAAAAGTTTTAAAGTCGAAAATAAAAAATGCAGAAAAAATAAAGATATGACCATTGCAGGAGATGCGTCGCATCTCAGGATTGAGATGCGCCGTATCCTCAGCGGCCTGACTGACTCGACACAAAAACAGAATAATAAAAATTTCTCCGGGTTGTCTCCCGGCCAGCACTTGTCTTTATTCCAGAGTCTTCAAGTTAGACTCACGTTCAGCTCTTCATTTAGTTCTTGTCACGGTCCATCCTTCTTCCTTAGTAGTCCAAGTCAATCCTTTGGATTCAATGATAGGCCATAAGAGTACCAATTCATCTTCAGTGTACCTCACAAATACATCATAAGAGAATACCCCTTTGTCAATGTTGCATAAACGCATGAATTCCTTAAAAGCAGCTTCAAGAGGGGTCTCCCAAGAGAATAAACCGTATCAATCTCGAGTACATTGAAGTTGACATTATCATAAACTTCCATGGATGAGTTCGAAAGCAAGAGTTCAATAGCTAGATATCCGTTCTTCGACATATCCTCCATAGCAAAATCTGTCATCACAAGTAAAATCATCAGTAGGATTTGTTCGCAATAAAAGAAATTAATGAATTCAGAAACGGATATAAGAATACAAATAGCTGATATCTGCAGACGATGCGCCGTATCCAAAAAGTTGGATACGCCGTATCTTATAATCATTAAAATTAAATCAGACTTTATTCAGAAAATAGATACGCCGCTTAGAAATTAGAATGCGCCGTATCAGTTTATTAATCAAAAATCGATATACTTATTAAAATTAAATGCGTCGTATTAACAAAAGTTAATGCGCCGTATTTTCGTTACGTTTTAAAATATAAGATTTTTGATTCAGAAGATGCGCCGTATCGACAGAGATCGATGCGTCGTATCTGTTTAATAATTCGAAAACTGTTTTTAATTAAAATAATAGATACGCCGTATCTGCTAAAGCAGATGCGTCGTATGGCGTCAACGTTTAGAAATTTTTTTTATCAAAAACAGATACGCCGTATCTTGGGGAAAGATGCGTCGTATCGAATTAATTAAACGCGTTGTATTTTATAAAAATTAAACGCAATACGCCGTATCTGAGAGATCAGATTCGCCGTATCGTTTGATTAAGTTCAGTACAACGATAGCAGAACAAAAAAAATACGAAAAAAAATATAAAAACAAATAAAAACACAAACGAAAATAAACACAAAGAAAAGCAAACAAATAACACACAAAACAGAAAATATGCAAAATAATACAATGAATGCAATTTAATCTAATACACAACAGAATTAGCGGTTAGATAAAAAAAAATTAAAAACCTAATTAAAATACTAATCAAATTAACAGATAATAACAATTCACTCCCCGGCAACGGCGCCAAAAACTTGATGCGTGCGATGTGTCGTTGCGGTTTAGCAGTATTAATGCCTACTCAAGTTTTAAATTTATATTTAGCCGACTTATCAATAACACACACACTTGACGAGCAGTGTACCCGGTCAGTATGAATATAATGGTAAGTAAAGTGTCGATCACTAAGAGTAGAACGTATTATCTAGTTATTCTAATCAGTATTTTAATATACTAAGTTAGCTATACAACCTAATCTAACGCAAGGGGGGTCAACCTGAGAGACTGGCACGATTTGGTTGCAATTAAATAATAAACTAAACAAATAGGCACGAATCAGCGAATGACACACACGTACACAGATAAATACTTGAGACAATAAGAAGATCTGTCCTGATGATTAAGTAGATTGTCACTTGTTTTATTGATAGTTTTATATGAAGTGTATGTAGTTAATCCTTTCTCGTTGGCCCTATTCTTATCGGCGAGTAAACCCTTAATGATTACTTATGTCTAAAAGTTATTCCTAAGTGATCAATTTAGTAACAACCGTGGGAGCCACATTCTCTTCCGTAGTCAAATGCGCAGGCCACTAATAAACACAGAGGTTATCAATGCACTAATAAGTAGTAACCAAAGACATCAACATATAAACTTTAATTGATGGGAAAGCAGTTTTAAGGGAGTGCAACCTTTCCGTTGTCACATTACACAAGCCATCAATCCTGATGAATTAAAGTTTACTAACATAATAAAACAAAACTACTTACTGAATTAAACACATGCAGCACCTTCTTACAGCTCTTGTATCTTCGTTTGGGTGTGTCTTGTGCTGCCTATTCGTCTGAATTCGGCCTTAGGTTTTTCTGGTCTTCGTACCTTGTATATAATATGCGCTCCGAAATTCGTCTGGTCTTGGGGTATTTATAGTTTCTGTCTGAGGGTAAGATGCGGCGCATCCAGTAAGTAGATGCGGCGCATTGACTTAACTTCGCATGGGGTCCAAGATTAATATATTCAGGAATATTCGTACACCGCCAGAAGATGCGGCGTATCTTCATTCTTGGATGCGGCCCATGTCCTCTTGTATCTTGGATCGTATCTGGTGAAATCTTGATAGTGATGCGCCGTATGTAATAAGTGAGATGCGGCGCATCTGGAGCATATTTGTCTTGATCTTGTACATTTCAGTAGATTCTTAACTTCTTGCATGTTTTGCTCCATAATTAGTCTAAAATCGCCAAGTTTCACCAAATGCTTGTTTTTACCTGAGAATTACAAAAGTAAACGATTAAGTATCAATTCTCATACATAATATAATAAAACAAGTCAAGTTAATAGGATAAATGATAGTAATAAAATGTACTTATTTGAGTTCATCAGGATGCTCCAAGTACATGACCGGGAATCTGAAGCTGCTGATCAACTTTGTATAGCAGTTCATGGGGACTGTAAGGTTTGGGAATGATCATGTTGCAGCTATTCTGGGTTATGGTTATCTTCGTTTTGGGAATTATTTGATCACTCGGGTTTACTATGTCGAAGGGTTGGGACACAATCTGTTCTCTGTTGGGCAATTTTGTGATGCAGATTTAGAGGTTGCTTTTAGGAGAAACACTTGCTTTGTTAGAAATTTGGTTGGAAATGATCTCTTAATTGGGAATCGTGGCACCAATCTCTATGCAATTGACATAAACCAAATGGCCTCTTCATCTCCGATTTGTCTCATGACCAGGGCAGGTGAAACAAAATCCTGGTTATGGCATAGATGCTTGTCCCATCTTAACTTTGACACGATCAACAAGCTTGCCAAAGACAACATCGTCTCCGGTCTTCCTAAATTCAAATACACCAAAGAACACCTATGTCCATCTTGTGAATAAGGCAAGAGCAAATGAGCAACATTCAAACCTAAACCCGTACCTAGTTCGGTTGATAGGTTGCATTTGTTGCACATGGACTTATGTGGCCCGATGAGAGTTCAAAGCATTAATGGGAAGAAGTATATTCTTGTAATTGTTGACGACTATTCAAGATATACATGGGTAAAGTTCTTGAGATCTAAAGATGAAGCACCAAGCTCCATCATCGCCTTTCTGAAGCGGATTCAAGTTCTACTTCAAGCTCCAGTTAGGATAGTACGAACGGATAATGGCACGGAATTTATCAATCAGGAGTTAAGAACATTCTTTGAAGAAACTGGTATTACTCACCCGACATCAGCTGTTAGAACTCCACAGCAGAATGGGGTAGTTGAAAGAAGGAATAGAACCCTTGTAGAAGCTGCTCGCACTATGCTAATTTATTCCAGTGCTCCGTTATTCCTATGGGCTGATGCTGTTTCTACTGCTTGCTTTACTCAAAACCGATCCCTAATCCATCCAAGATTCAATAAAACCCCATATGAACTAATCAACAACCGAAAACTGGATATTTCTTATCTTCATGTATTTGGCGCTTTATGCTATCCAACAAATGACAGGGAAGATCTGGGAAAGTTGAATGCTAAGGGTGATATTGGAATCTTTATTGGGTATTCTGAAAACTCTAGGGCATTCAGGGTTTATAACAGGAGAACGAAAAAGATAATGGAGACGATGAATGTGAAGTTTGATGAAATTTCACAAATGGCTTCTGAGAGACTCGCTCTAGAACCCGCGCTTAACCCGATGACTTCTGGACATATCAGTTCAGGACTCGCACCTCAAGGAGCTCAATCAATTCATGACGAACAACCCACAACTCAAGAACTGGATAATTTCTTCGAGTTCATGTACGATGAATACTATGGTGGCGCTTCGAAAAATGCATCTAACCAACATTCTGCTGCACCCACTCAACAACCACCACCACCTCCACCAAATCCAGATGCATCCACAACATTTGAAGCTAGCGCACCAACTCCCTCGACATCAACATCATCTACATCTACTCCAGCAACTCCATTCATTGAAATTGTTCTACCAAGAATTGATGAGCAAGAACAAAATAATGTTGTGTTAGACGAAGAAGTCTTTGAAAACCCATTTGGAACGGAATCTGGTGAATCATCTTCCAGATTACATGAACCGTCTAACATGCATTCAAACAGTCCAAGGTACCCTTCAACATTACAGTGGACAAAAGACCATCCGATTGAACAGGTTATTGGTGAACCCTCAAGACCAATTCAGACGAGAAAACAACTTCATACCGATTGCGACATGTGCATCTATGTCTGCTCAGTCAGTCTCATAGAACCTAAGAACATTCGGGAAGCAATGGCAGATAATGCCTGGATTGAAGCGATGCAGGAAGAACTTCTTCAATTTCAAATCCATGACACCTGGGATTTAGTTCCAAGACCAATTGACAAACTAGTCATTGATCTTAAGTGGTTATGGAAAAACAAAAAGGATGAAGAAATGACTGTGATTCGCAACAAGGCTCGTCTGGTGGCAAAGGGATACAGACAAGAAGAAGGAATAGATTTTGAAGAGTCATTCGCACCAGTTGCAAGGCTTGAAGCTGTCAGGATTTTCTTAGCTTATGCCGCTCACAAGAACATCACGGTTTATCAGATGGACATCAAGACCGCGTTCTTGAATGGAACTCTGAAGGAAGAAGTGTATGTGAGTCAACCAGACGGTTTCGTTGACAAAGATCATCCGGAATACGTCTACAAGCTAAAGAAGGCAATCTATGGTTTAAAACAAGCCCCACGGGTGTGGTATGACGAGTTATCATCTTTCTTGTTGTCAAATAATTTCACCAAAGGAACAATTGATCCAACCTTGTTTACAAGAAAATACAAAAATGATATTTTGATTGTTCAGATTTATGTGGACAACATAATATTTGGGTCCACTAATCCGACACATTCAAAACATTTTGAAAATCTCATGAAAAGCAAATTCGAAATGTCCATGATGGGTGAATTAAAATTCTTTTTAGGCTTACAAATTCATCAATCCCCACGTGGAATTTTTCTTAATCAGGCTAAATACACAATTGAGATTTTGAAAAAACATGGAATGGACAATTGTGACTCTGTTGGTACTCCAATGGTCACTTCACCAAAAATTGGCGCTGACCTATATGGGAAACCCATGGATCCGAAGAAATATCGGAGCATGATTGGTTCTCTCATGTACCTAACTGCAAGCCGACCAGATATTCATTTTTCTGTTTGCTTACTTGCACGGTTTCAGGCAAGGCCTACCGAACTTCACCTCCAAGAGGTTAAACGGATCTTTCGATACCTTCGAAGAACCATTAACATGGGACTTTGGTATCTGAAGGATTCGGAGTTTACACTAATAGCATTTTCAGATGCCGATCATGCTGGATGCCAAGTTACAGCGAAAAGTACATCAGGCGGAGCGCAATTTCTGGGAGAAAAACTAGTAGGCTGGTCCTCAAGAAAACAAGATTGCACTACTTTATCAATAGCAGAGGCCGAGTATGTGTCTCTATCTGCGTGTTGTGCCAAAGTTCTATGGATGAGGACACAGCTCACAGATTATGGTTTCTCTTTCAACCGCATACCTTTGTATTGCGATTCAAAAAGTGCCATAGCCATTTCGTGCAACCCAGTGCAACACTCGAAGACCAAGCATATTAGAGTCCGCTACCACTTCATAAAAGAGCACGTTGAAGAGGGTACAGTTGAATTGTTTTTCGTGAAGACTGAATATCAACTCGCCGATCTATTTACTAAGGCCCTCCCAAAAGAGCGGTTTGAAAACTTAGTTCGTCGAATTGGAATGCGAAGCCTAACTCCCGAAGAGTTAGAAAGTCTTCTCGAATCTTATTGATTTTCTTCATAAAGCTTCGCAAGTAAATATATTTTTGTAAATATTGGTAAATATTTATGTATATATTTTTGGTAAATATATATATACTTTTTCAAAAACAAAAATATAAAAATAGATAACTTCAAAAAGACATAAAAAATATAAAACAACAAAAACAAAAAATATTCTTCTCACGACATGTCTCTCGTCTAATCAATATTCTGTACGTACTTAGAAATGTCATTCAACAATGATACGGGTATTTACAGATGCTTGAGCGAGAGTTATTGTTTATGTTTTTCTAAAACATGTCGTTTCTCAAAATTTTGTTCATTAAGGCTTTCGTGCATTTCAGTACGGAACCCGCGCTACATTGAATGACTTCTGATTATTTCCGATCAGGACTCGCAATGTTAATGGCGAAAAGAAAATACCTTGAGCACTTAATCAAAATGATTTCAAAGAGATTTTTCTCAAAGTCTTTAAAATGCATTTTGTGCTCAAGATAACTCCCTCTAACACCCTTAACTGCTTTTAAACTCAATTGTTTAAATAAAATGCTCTGATTAAGGGGGAGTATAAAAAGAAAAATATTCCATTTTTTTATGCTAAAAATCAGACCGTCTCTCCACAAAAAGTTTCATATTAATCAACTGTTTTCAAAAATACCACTTCATGCTATTTTTGTTATTTTTGAGGGGGAGATTAAGTGTTTAAATATATGGGGGAGAGGACGTGATTAAAATGTGATCTAAAAGAAGTTTTATCGTTTGAATCTCAAAACGAGTTCTTCAAAAAGACTCAGCATGAACCCTCGAATTGACGAAACTAAATGTCCGTTCTCGAAAAGACATGTCCTGGACGGGTAATAATTTCAAGCTGGTTTACCAGTGATGCAAGCGTGTCTCGCAAAGGACTTGTCTGAGTAGAATGTACCAATTCGAGAGATGATCTTTGAATATGACCGGGACGGGTAATAATTTCAAGCTAGTCTAACTAGTGATGTAAGCGTGTCTCGCGAAGGTCATGTTCATTGAAAGTTGATCATTTCAAAATGTGCGATCTCTACCCAACATGTGCAATTTATTTCAAAAATGCATGAGCACATGTGAAGGGGGAGTGTTACAAAAACGCAAAACTCTCAATGTGATCTAAATGTGTTTTCTCATAAACACTTTGAGAGATTTTCACAAAATGGTTTTATGGCATGCGATCAACAAATCTAGGATAATCATGGAGTAATAAGGTGATTATGGTTAGGTAATGTCTAATGATCCGCCAGAACTGGAGGGATCTACCCAAGGACAACTCCAATAGCTTTGCATTAGAAGTCCTTAGGAAAGATTGAAAAAAGGAGTATAATGAGAAAGGAGAAAGAAGGGGTTGAAGAATGAAAAATAAAAGTTTTTGTAAGGGTGAAAAGAAATAGCCCTCCATGAAAACTTAGGTCAGAAACCGGGTCAATACATCTGCTATCGGTATTCACCAAGGTGATACTGGTATTGAAGACAAGACGTCATGGACCCAGTGACGCGTTTGCACCACCCCTCCTATCCACTCAGATATCTCCTAAAAGATATTTGTTTCATTTCTCACGGAGAACACTACATAATCTATCGACCTCTCACTCCGAGATGTGTTGATATTGAAAAGGTGGCACTCTGCTCCATGCCTCCGATGACTAAAACCAAAATGCACATTATTGAGTCTAGAGACATGAGATTCATCAAAAGATCTCTTAGGAACACTTCCAATGAAATACTCTTGTGTTCATCAATAGGATACAAGATGTATGAGTCTTAATGAGATCTAAGGATCTTGCCTCACGACATGATGGCCGAAGGACGATTTATTGCTAACTGTTTTATGCAGGTACCGACGAAAGTCCATCCACCATCATCATCTACTAATGAAGAAGCATCTGGAATGAAGGAGTAGATCAAGGCAAGAACGACCAAGAGACGACTCTTTGAAGATCATAGTGCATGAAGGAACATTGAAGGAAGACTATTTTGCATTGACACACAAAGTTCAAGTCATTGAAGACAAAAGAACAATCAAGGGACCATCATTTGAATGACCATCCCTTAGGGGGAGATTGTTAGCAATTAATTTCTTATTTGCAAAAGTGATGGTCATTAGTTTTTATAACTTAAGTGTGTCATGTAATATTTAGTTAGTTTAGTGGGCTTGTAGCATTAGAGTTAATTAGTGCAAAGTGTATAAGTGTAGTGCAAATACAAAGCCCACACAAAGGATCCACATTAAAGCCCACCAAGGCCCATCCTTGGTTGGCTGACTTTCATATTAACGCACACACACACACTCACAGTAAAGGAGTGCCTCATTTTATTATAAGAAAAGAGTGTGTGTGTGTACTGTGAAGAAAAGTCCCAAGAGTCACAAGTTGTATTATCTCTCAAGCTAATAAACTTTGACTTGAAATAACTCCATATGATCCATACATCTCTTCTCTTATTGTTCTTAATATGATTATGAGTGTCATCAAGATTTTTGTGTGTATGATACAGAAGGAGATTCGTGGTCTACAACATGTAATCAGAACTCAAAAGAAGTGCATTAAGTCAGTGATTTTCCGCCGATCTAAACCATTTTGTAGACAATTTCCATGACCATAATAAAAATTGGGATAATTGCAAAAATGCCCCGGTTGCCCAAGGCGTGAGACTATCTAGACGGAATCTTTTGTGTTTGCTTTTCTAGACCAGAGCAACCAGTACTTTTTGGGCAGCTAAAATTTGCAAGTGACAAGTGTGACTTTACGGATTACAAGGTAGGGCAACTTGCGTACTTTTAGGCAACTGGTGTACTTTTTGGGCAACTGGCGGTCTTCATGTCGGACAAGTGGCGGCACATGGTTGGCCAAATTCAACTTGCCATGGCAACTGGTCTATAAAAGCAAACACAAAAGATTCCGTCTAGATAGTCTCACGCCTTGGGCAACCGGGGCATTTTTTGAATTATCCCATAAAAATTTACCCCATTAGACCTACGAATACGTTCACTCTTGAGCTCTTGGCAGACCAGCCCATTTGCCACATATCGTCTATATATCACCATTACATACATCTTAATTCTTATGATCTCATAGCTTTTGGCGGCCTTTTGCAACATATATTTTTCTTTATTGAAAAGTATCATGAATTTCGTAAGATGTCATAGGTTTTGGTAGAATAATGCCAGGGAAAAGATAGTTATATATAACAAGAAATCTTGTCTTTCATACTTTGTTTTACTATTGTTCCTGCAAAATAATTTCAAGTCGTTTTGCAAATAGAATTGATAAATCTGCTGGTTAAAGTTCCAACTGAAACATAAATCTCAAAAATAAGTTCAGCATTACCATTGCGAACCACAATAATGACAATAAGCATGCTTGCATAAAGAAGTACGTTTCACCCACATCTACTGTATTTAATTTTTTTTTGCCATAATAAAATTTTACCAGGGGTAAACCTTTACCAAAAAAAAAAGTGTAGAAGTACGTGGCTACTAAATAATGATCAATCATAAAGATTAAAGGAGACTATAAAGTGTTCAAGTTGCTAAGACTTGGATGATTTATATGAGCGGTAAGGGAAAACAATTCTTAATTGTTGGAACTAAAAATAAAGAAGCTGATTCCGTTTGAGTACGTCAAGTTTTACTCCTTTTTATTATCATAAAAAAGTAAATCATAAAGGTTCTAACAAAGATTGATCTCTTATTTCGTTTATTATCGCCAAATCAAACTATTTATTTTCAAATAGTTCTAGTTACAAACCAACTATATAAAGAAACCACATCACAATAACCAATACTTGGCTCGAACACAGTAAGCAAGCTCGATAGCACAGACAACAAATGACACTCATTTCCACATCTGCTGCCTTGTGTACTTGCCTCCAAGCTTTCAAAACTTTCCATGCTTGAACTTACCATGGTGTTGCCCATAGCCTCCTTAGCCATGGGATACTTGACCTTGGGATCCATAACCATGAGTTCCATGTGTTAGAGTTTTGGAAAAATATTAAATCGTATATGACTAGAATCGAACACAGGACTGAGGGATTGCACACTTTACGTATGAATGATCAAAGAAATAATTAATATATATATATTATTATATATTTTAATTATTTGAACACGAAATATCGACTAACGGACGTTAAAGTAATTAACAGAATTGACTAATGACTGTTAGTAAATAAAAGAGGGGGTTAATTGTCGAGTTTTGAAACTTGAGGAGGCATTAGACTCAAACTTGAAGAACAAGTTTGGAGGCTATATAAACACCTCAAACCCTTCAAAGGGAACGATAGAATAATAACCAAAAAAAGGTCGGACGACATATTATATCTAACTATTATAAGTTCTGGTTGATTCGACAATCACTCAAAAGTGAATTGACTTTCTCATCACATGCATTAATCATACAGTAGCATAGATATTTGCTAAATATGCACTGTACTATGCATATTATAATATAACTTGATATCTATCTTTTACATAGGCATTGTACAGTATGTAAAAGGATGATTATTATTCTACTTCCTTCTTGAATATTAGATTCAAGGTTTATTAAACAAAATAGTTTTGGTTTAATAAATTGTGTTCATTCACTAGCATCAACCTTTGGTTGCTTTTATAGTACGTGTGTTCGAGAGCTCAGATATAACATACTTTTGTTATTCATCTTGGATTGTGGAACAAAAAGGTAAGGGGTTCCACCTTAATCCTGTTTGTTCTTGTTTGATTGATCTAGTGAAGGAGAAAGAAGATTTGATCCTTGTTCTTGCTAGGATCATAACGGTACGTTCCTATTTATTTTTCGGTATTACATTATACATGTTAATTATGATCCTTGCTTCCGCAAATTGTGTGCTTTGATGTTTATGGTTATTTATTTATTTGAATGTCAAATTATTTAAATTCAAACAGTGGCATCACGAGCCGTTTAACATGTAATTGTAATTATCGAAACACATAATTAAAATAAAATCTTGTTTGGATTTACATGTTCATATGTCGAATTATTTTTTTTTAGGGTTTTTACTAGATCTAAAATAAAAAATTTGATCATAATTTAAGGGGGGGGGGGGGGTGGTTCGACCCTCATTAATAAAAAGCTAGTTTTGTAACCCTAAATTAGGAACATGTGTTTATGTGATTATTTGAATAAAGGGTTACGTTCCTGTTTGATCCATGATTTTTTCATGCAAAGAAATCATGGATTAGGGTTTATTTATGTGCTACATGTTTTAGATAGATCTAAAATTAGGGAAGACCTAATATTCTAAATTAATGAATCAGTTATGTGCAATGTGGTATTTAATTATTAAAACTTACGCGGCCAATTGTTGGCGTCTGTGGTCCATTGGGTACAATGCGCTCGAAAACCAATGGGAGTTTTCTTAATTATATACATAATAATAATTACACATATAGATTATTAATAGGATCTATCAAAAGGTTTGCATGTGGCTATATGATTTAATTGTTAAGATTATATGCGTTATTTGTGTTTATTTAATTTTGTTGAAATTTCTTGTCTTATTTTTTTAAATTGTTCTTGAATTGTAAGCAAACAAGAGGGTAATTTTTGGTATAAAATTAAATGGACATAATAACTATGAAACCTTATGATGTGGTAAATTATTTATAGCCAAGTCTTATGTGCCGATAGTGGTTCGCTTCGCACGGTAATTTGCTCTCAGGCGAGACTAGCAATTTAATAATTTACTACATATTTTTTATAAGACTTAGAATCAAAAACTTTTAATTGATTGATGCAACGGTACAAATGGTCAAAGCGGCGGACCTAATTAGACAAACTATAAAGTGGGTATAAGGTTGGTACGCATTAAATTGTAACCTTAAAGAGACTCCATTCTGTCTCTCCGCTCACCTGTGCGTCTAATTAGACTTACCAAGTACACCATTACATGTACGAAGCATCTTAAGGTAAAGTTGTAAATTGCTCAACGCCTCAATTAATACTTTGTTGATTTAACTCTTAACAAATTGGTAATTAAAATGGTTTTGAAAACTTATGATACAAAGATGAGTGCATGCTTCTTTGTACATATTTTGATTGTCACATCAAAATAAATACCCTATAAAATTTAAGTCACATGCTATCTAATTATAAGAGACACTTGAAGTTAATATCTGGCATAAGTGAGACCTTGACATGGATATTAATGACAAGGTAAATTACATGCTTTTATTGCCAGCAGATCAACTGAGTGTAATAAAATTATGTGAATTTACATGTTTCTAAATTAGACGACTTAATTAAGTTATAAGTGAGACATTGAGACTTAAAGCATGAGATGGGAAGAAACATGCTTACATTGCAAAATTATTTTTGGCAAATGTAATTCCCATAAATTTAGGAGTCGGAAAATTGTTTCGCGGTTATTGTACGACAAGTTACCATCTTTTATACTTTCACTGCTAGCAGATCAACTGATGTGGTGGAACTATGGAAAGTTGGATCCTAGTTTTCAAGAAAATTAAATGGTTATTTTATATTTCCTGGGTAGTTTTCTTTTCTTGAAAAATTATTATCGAAAATACTAAAGTTGAATTTTGTAAATTCATTTAATGTCTTAATGCAACGTTAAAAACCGTAAACGTGGGGCATTCTTTTAGTGAAAAATTTGATCTACACCCATAGGGGTTTAGGCTAGAGTCAACTTTACTAAAAGAACAAACCAAGTCTACTTTCTTTGAGAAGAGTGAGACTTAAACCATATACCTTGTCATGTATGAGAAGGGTATAATGGGAAAATTAGAATTGTCTAAATTCTAAGGAATAACTCATAGCAAAATTTTAATAGTTAAGAAACTTGCACATTTCATGAGTTATTAAATTAGAAGCTAGACTAGTTACCGCAAAATTGGTAAAAGGCAAACTAGCACACTTTGTCTAGTTGTTGTGCTTTGACCACTTTTGATGCTACATGCCATTGTGGGGATGGTAGTCAAATTAAGAAAGAAATTGCATGCCCAATTATTTCCAAGTTAATTGGATTGATGGATAGTCCATCATTTACAAAGTAGAATACATTCTTTAGTACCTAAGTAATTGTTACATATGAGATCACTCAAAGGTGTAGGAAAGTAAATAGCACACTATTTGCTTTTACTGGTTATGAAACACTTATAATGTTGTCAAATCCAGTGGGAGCATTGTGTTGTTATTACTGAATAACATATATTAATGTAATGACCTGTAATTCAGTGGGAGCTACAAGCTTGTTATCTTGGTAGTAACCCAGATTATCTCTAGAATGTCTTGAGATAATTACTTTCCAATTATAGACACTTGAGAGTTTAAGGATAGTCATGTGCGTTTCCTTACAAGACAATGTGGTTCTATATCTACGAATATCTATGACACAATCATATTGATCACATTAAACAAACGCGTGACGTGTTGTTTATCTGATACATGATGTTGTTCCATGCACAAGTGGGAGAAATCTTAATTGCGTGCAAGCAACAACACAAAGGAATATGATTTAAAGGATTCTCTTGACTGCAAGGTAAGAGAATTAATGTTCTAATGTGATTTATTCACATCTAATTTATAGAACACTTGGAATTAATATCTAGCGTAAGTGAGACCTTGACATAGATATTAATGACAAGGTAAATTACATACTTTCATTACTAGCAGATCAACTGATGTAATGAAACTATGTTAATTTGCAAGTTCTAAATTAGATTCTTATTAGAACAAGTGTCAATATGATAATGAGACTACTTCAAACTAAATATTTATGTATTATTGAAATGACATAAATAAATGAAGTAATCCAATACTACTTCAAAATTGAATGTTTATGTATTCTTGGAATGTCATAAATATATGAAGTAATAAATTAACTGAAAATACTATTGAAACCATATTGTGGTGTTCATGATTACTTTAGTTTTGTATATTTATATTTTATTGTAAAGATATAAATATGAAGTATTTTAATTGTTACAAGACTTATAATAAAGTAAGACGTTAACATGTTATGTTTTTTAATTAAGACATATACAAGAAGTCATTGAGTTGATCAATGATTTATAACGTGAATTGGGATTATAACAGTTTATGTCCTCTTATTAAGACATGGACATGAAGTGACTTGGTTAAAAGTACTTATATTATATAGCATGCAATTGGCTTGGAAATTCTATTATACCATTAAGCTGATTTAGTTGGTAAATAGATAAACCAAACAAAATATATTTATCTTACGTATTGTAAGATTGTTTTACAATATAATCCTAATGAAATACATAATGGTTATGGTATGTTCAGTTAGGAAAATCAAACTCTTGTTATATTGTTTGATTAAAGATAACTATATTTTCTATTCTTCCAAAAGTTATCAAGGTTAGAAAATTGAGTATGCAATGTATATACTCAATTAGACTCCAACCTAGAAGATTAATAAGACACCATTTATTATGGAATGTGATGAATCACATTAAGTCTTAAAATTGAAGTTCGGAATTTGTTAAACTGCTTTTGAGTAGGTTATTAACAAACTTCATGTAAGGAACTGTCAATATGTATTTTTAATGTCCCAAAAGAGAACAATTTTGTGTTGCTCTACTTGCTAAGTATTTATGGATAGTCTATAAATTGCTAAAGGCAAGTGGGATTTTTATCTTGAAAAGATAAAATTACAAGATACATGATCTTCTAAAACACACTAGCAATTGTCATGCTGAAGATTAACATGTAAATGTTAAATCTCAAGATGAAGGAATTCTCATTCATAGATCCGCTAGGATATCTCAAATATTTGTATAATATGTTGAGGATTATGAGTTACAGGATTATAGTAAACCTGTTGATAAATTGCAAATGTTGAATTTGGCAAATTACTCGTACTATGAATGCTTAGATGCAGTCCAGGAAGATAACTAGTTTTGAAAACTTAGTTAATCTTGAACTCTATAGTTACACTATAGAATGATGATGAGTTTCTACAAAGGAAATGGAAATCCTAGAGATTTAAATTCCTGTGTAGAAATCATAATGGACTATTCTGTATACATATTTAATGTATTAAAAGATTATCAAACACACTTAAGCAATTAACTGTGATTGAAATTCTTTGTAGGCACGTTAAATGTATAAAGATTATGATTATCATTCTTAGTTTCATTTATGTGAAATTAACAATGGAATATCAAAACTCTTTCTTGGATAATTACTTGTGCGAGGACGATAAGTAAATTGAAAGGAGTATTTGAATTCAAATAATCTTTGAAAGTATACAAAATTCAATCATTTATTAATGGATTAATGCATGCATCTAGGAGATATACTTATGTTTGATTATTAAATCATAGTTTTGATTTTTAATTAAAATAAGACAATCTCTTAATATTCCTAAAAGCTAGTGGGAGTGTTATATTTATTTTCTTATTTCATGTATGTTGTACAACATATAGGAAGAAGCATTCCATTAACATTAAATGTTAAGTATTATTTTGGAATGAAACTTCATTATGGAAATTTAGAAAATAAACATACGACCTTGGAATATATGTTTATTGTTATAAACATAAGCGGTAAAATTATTGATTCTAATAAACATGATTATACTATTAGAAAGTCTAGATAGATACATATCTTTGAAAAGATATGACATGAATAAATTGTTAGCATTGATTTTATATGTTGAAGTGATGGTCATTCAAAATCTTAGAACTTTGTATTTGTGTCGTATGTAATATTGTAGAATAGATGAAGGGTGAGTGGGATTGGACAAATATGTATCTTCTACTAAATACATAAGTCCATGTAATGTAAGAAAGCCCAAGTCCATCCCACGAGCCCACCAAAGCCCACTAGGATATTTCTCTCTTTATATTTAGCACACACTCCTACCCCATTTGTGAGTATGATTCTAGTTAGGTAAAGGTGGAGTGTGTGCTATTCTCTCTTGTAATCTTCCTTCTTTTCTAATCTAATATTCACAGGTTCATCTTCCCTTCTATTTGCATCAATCTTCCCATCTATCTTGCTTATATTCTTCTCTTATTCTTCTCTTATTCATCTATATACCATTCGATCTCTATATATTTAAGTTGCCATTCGATCAACAAAAGAAGTGTATGATAAAGTAAGGATTTCGAGTTACAACAAGTGGTTTCAAAAGAAGTATATACCATTCGATCAACTTGATGGCTTCTAATCATATCAGATCAGAACCCGCGCTTAACCCGATGACTTTCGTATATTTCAATGCGAAACCCGAGCTTAACTTAATGGCTTGTAAGCATTTCAGCTTACAACCCGAACTTAAAATAAAGGAAAGTGTTGTGCAAATCCAATATTTTGTCAAACACTTATCCTAAAAACAAATGAAGATATTTCTTCCATCATATCTTCAAAGATTTTCAAAATCTTCCCTATCTTGAGCACATTTTCATCAAGTTTTTTCAAAAAGATTTGTCAAAATCTTTCATAAAATGCTCAAGAAAACTCCCTCCAAAAACCAATAAAACATGCTTTATTTAAGAGGGAGTATAAAAATGAAAAACAAAAATGTTTCAATTTCATGCTCAAATCCGTCTTTCTCTCCAAAAAGTTACGTTTTAATCAGTTGATATCAAAAATATCACTGGATGCTATTTTTGAGGGGGAGGAGACGTGATTAAAATGTGATCAAAAAGCGGATCTCAAAAAGAGTTCTTCAAAAAGACTCAGCATGAACCCTCGAATTGACGAAAGATAAACGTCAGTAATCGAAAAGACTAGTCCGGGACGGGTAATAATTTCAAGATGGTTATCCATTGATGTAAACGTGTCTCGCAAAGGACTTGTCTGAGTAGAATGTACCAATTCGAGAGATGATGTTTTGATATGACCAGGACGGGTAATAACTTCAAGCTAGTCTAACTAGTGATGTAAACATGTCTCGCAATGGTCATATTAATTGAAAATCGATCAGTTCAAAAAGTGCGAACTCTACCTATCATGTGCAATTCTTTCTTAAATCTCATATGCACATGTGAAGGGGGAGTATTTCAGAAAATGCAAAACTCTCGAAGTATTAACAAAATGTGTTTTATTCATGAACACTTTGAGAGATTTTCTCAAATGGTTTTATGGCAAGTGATCAACAAACCTAGGATAATCATGGAGTTATAAGGTGATTATGGTTAGGTTATGTCCTATGATCCGCCAGAGCCGGAGGGATCTTCCCAAGGACAATTCCAATAGTCTAGAATTAGAAGTCCTTAGGTAAGATTGAAAAAAAGGAGTGAATGAGAAAGGAGAAAGAAGGGGTTCAAGAATGAAAAAGAAAAGTTTAATGTAAGGGTGAAAAGAAATAGCCCTCCATGAAAACTTAGGTTAGAAACCGGGTCAATACATCTGCTATCAGTACTCACCAAGGTGATACTGATATTGAAGACAAGACGTCATGGACCCAGTGACGCGCTGCACAACCCCTCCCAGCCACTCAGATATCTCTTAAAAGATATTTGTTTCATTTCTCACGGAGAACACTACATAATCTATCGACCTCTCACTCCGAGATGAGTTGATATTGAAAAGGTGGCACTCTGCTCCATGCCTCCGTCGACTAAAACCAAAATCGCACATTATCGAGTCTAGAGACATGAGATTCATCAAAGATCTCCTAGGAACACTTTCAATATATTACACTTGTGTTCACCTAAAAGGACACCAGTTGTAAAATTCTTAATGAGATCTAAGGATCTTGCCTTATGTCATGATGGTTACGTGCTTCAAACGGTCTACAGTCTTGAAGTGATACTTCGGTATACTTCAGAGGCTCTCAACGGCCATGGTAAAGATTAGAGAAAGTTGTCACACTATGCTGATAACGATCCCAAAATCTGAACCTATAAGCGCTGGACGATTTATTGCTAACTGTCTTATGCAGGTACTGATGAAAGTCCATTCACCATCATCATATGTTTCAACATCTACAACGTCGACGCTATGAATACATGAAGATGTTGATCAAGGCAAAGATCAATCAAAAGTCAATACTTTGAAGATCACAAAACATGAAGGAACATTGAATCACGTCTATCCTTCAACGACACACAAAGTTCAAGTCATCGAAGTCAAAAGACCTATCACCGAGATCATCATTTGAATGACCATCCCTTAGGGGGAGATTGTTAGCATTGATTTTATATGTTGAAGTGATGGTCATTCAAAATCTTAGAACTTTGTATTTGTGTCGTATGTAATATTGTAGAATAGATGAAGGGTGAGTGGGATTGGACAAATATGTATCTTCTACTAAATACATAAGTCCATGTAATGTAAGAAAGCCCAAGTCCATCCCACGAGCCCACCAAAGCCCACTAGGATATTTCTCTCTTTATATTTAGCACACACTCCTACCCCATTTGTGAGTATGATTCTAGTTAGGTAAAGGTGGAGTGTGTGCTATTCTCTCTTGTAATCTTCCTTCTTTTCTAATCTAATATTCACAGGTTCATCTTCCCTTCTATTTGCATCAATCTTCCCATCTATCTTGCTTATATTCTTCTCTTATTCTTCTATCTATATACCATTCGATCTCTATATATTTAAGTTGCCATTCGATCAACAAAAGAAGTGTATGATAAAGTAAGGATTTCGAGTTACAACATAAATCTAAGTTTGATGCAAGGATTTTTCATGTACATCATGTTGTTTGTTGTATCATGCTTGATGAAAGATGATTTGACAACATTAATATCTAATTGAAAGTTATTAGATAACTAAGTGTAATGGATATGGTTGGATTTAGAATTAACATCCTCATCCTGGAATAGCTCCTAAATTCTAAATAAGAACCATATGGCAATTGTTGCGTAATTGATATAGCCAACAAATCTGGAAAGATTTGAAGGTATCAAACATTACACATTGGATATTAAAGTTTACAGGATTTTAAAGAGCATATTGTTGTTTGCATAAAATGATGCTGATAAGATTGAGATGACACTCAATACTAGTCATGGTAGGATTTCATTCTAGTTAATGGCCATGTGTACTAGTTATGCTTAACTGTAAGCATAGTTGCATTTTACATTAATGAATTAGAATACTTTAAACTATAAAAGGTTTGATAGTTTGCTTGTCATAAATTCGTGGTTGAGGATGTCACGTATTTTATGAAATATTATGTGGCATTATCAAGATAATTGATAGCACACATAAAAGAACTTCATTAAATTGAATTCTTGAAATAAGTATTCTCAAAATTCACATAGATCAAAATTAGTTGATTTATGCCTTGTCAACAAGTATGTTTGACATGACTTGAGGCATAATTCATTAATGGGAATTATCATGCATTGATCCATTTTAGTGTTTGGATAATGGGATGTTATTAAACAGTTATTATTTTAATGAAATAAAATAATGGTTATGTTTATTTATCATTTTCTTAATAATATATCTTATATTTGCATGTTTATATCCTTGAATATATTTATATATTCTAAACTGTCCGTTGCTAGTTAATGATATGGGAATATCATTAAATTAAGGTAAATCTGAGTATTGGTATAATATACTTGAAAGTATATTGATGCGTTGTCATACCAATTTCACATGATATTCAAATTGTTTGAGTATAGGACTAAATCCCGCCACATGAGTTTACTTTATGGATCTTGTCATTAAGTAAATCATGAGTATATAGTTATCCTCAGACTTGAGATGCCAGATAACTGTCATGCATGTAGTGCATTTCTTTGATTCAATCTAACGCTATACGTAACGGGTAGCTATACGGATTGTTTTGGGAAGCGTTGCGAAGTGCATGTGTTATGCTCGTAGTCAAGATAGAATTTGTTCCTTCAAACTGTTTGAAGTTTAATACTGTTGGGCCCTTCGTAGGGTTGGCAAGATGTTTGCGTGGCCACGCCCAAGATCTCCCCTGAATATGTTCAGAAGATTTGGTAATCTTGCTCAATCATAAACAACGAGAAACAGAATTATTAATAAAGAATGACTTAGATCCATATCTTTATTAATGTGGTATTAGAAACAAAAGGATGCCTATGATGATTTATCATCAAGTGGTTTTTCCAGGAGGCCACCACCCGAGTTGAACTAGGGGCATTGGCGTGTTGCTAGACGCTAACCAATGTCATTACCCTTTTAATAGATTTTCAAGTGGGAGCTGTTAGAGTTTTGGAAAAATATTAAATCGTGTATGACTAGAATCGAACACGGGACTGAGGGATTGCACACTTTACGTATGAATGATCAAAGGAATAATTAATATATATATTAATATATATATATATATATATATAATATATATATATATATATATATATATATATATATATATATATATATATATATATATAATTAATTATTTGGACACGAAATATGGACTAACGGACGTTAAAGTAATTAACAGAATTGACTAATGACTATTAGTAAATAAAAGAAGGGGTTAAATGTCGAGTTTTGAAACTTGAGGAGGCATTAGACTCAAACTTGAAGAACAAGTTTGGAGGCTATATAAACACCTCAAACCCTTCAAAGGGAACAATAGAATAATAACCAAAAAAAGGTCGGACGACATATTATATCTAACTATTATATGTTCTGGTTGATTTGACAATCACTCAAAAGTGAATTGACTTTCTCATCACATGCATTAATCGTACAGTAGCATAGATATTTGCTAAGGGTTGTGTTATTCTAACACCCCCTACCCTGACCCTACACTGCACCTACCACACCCTCTACCACTTTTGTACTTTTTTGTCCTATTATGTCTTGTACTTTTGTACTTTTTTTTTCCTACTTATTATTAACTTGTCAGTTTTTTTTTTTTTTTTTTTTTTTTTTTTTTTTTTTTTTTTTTTTTTTTTTTTTTTTGTAAAAGTTTTTGTTAGGATAACAAAAGTAAAGTTTTTTTTTTTTAACAAAAGATTTTTTTTACAAAGTGTATAAAGTTTTTTTTACAAAGTTTTTTTTTTTTAACAAAAAGAATTTTTTGCAGTCCAGTAAGTTTTTTTTTTTTTTTTTCAAAAGTAAAGTTTTTTTTTTGTCCGGTAAAGTTTTTTTTTTTTTTTTTTTTTTTTTTTTGTCCACTATAGTAAACGCAGTCCACAAGTCATCATAGTCATCTACCCATCACGGGTTTTTCTTCCAAACAATGCTTATTAGAGTACATTGAGATTCTTTTTTTTTATTATAAAGAGAAGCATTATTATGCAGTTTCACAACAAAATCACTTTCACAATAAGCAGTTTCACAACAAAACACAACCTAAAACAGATAACATCACTTTCACAACAAGCACAATAAGCAGTTTCAAAATAAGCAGTTTCAAAATAAGCAGTTTCAGAACAAGCACAACCTAAAACAGTTTCAAAATAAGCAGTTTCACTTAAAAGCAGTTTCAATTGATCAGTTTCAGAACAAGCAGTTTCAGAACAAGCAGTTTCAGAATAAGCAGTTTCAGAACAAGCATTTTCACAATAAGCAATTCCACAAGAAAAGCAGTTTCACAAGAACAAACAGTTTCAGAACAAGCATTTTCATAATAAGCAGTTTCACAAGACAAGCAGTTTCACAATAAGCAGTTTGACAAGAACAAGCAGTTTTTCAACAATGAATTCATCACCATTTTACACAAACGAGGTATCATTTAACTCTATTACTTTCAAATTTTAGTAATTTAAATAATCAGTTTCACATAAGCAGTTAAACATAAGATGGCTCAGATTTTTTTTTTTTTACACATGTGGCTGCAAATTTGAAGGTTGCAAAATTTTTGCCGTCCATTCGGTTTTGCCACGCCAATCGACAAGTTGTTTTTTTTTTTTTTTTTTTTTTTTTTTTTTAATATATTGCATCAAACTGCTTAATTATAATGCTTAAATTAAATAATAAAAACTGCTTTAAGTTGATAGACACCAGTACATAAGCATTAAAATCAGTTAAACATAAGCTTTCAATAAAATGTTTCACAGAAAGCGATTAGAACAAGCAGTTTCACAAATCAGTTTAAAAAAGCATTTACAATAAGCACTTTCACAAAAGCACATCAACAACATCAACCATTCGAAAAGGTTACAACACATCAAATTCACAAAAGCACTTTCAAATAAGCACTTTAAATAACCATCAGAACCAACATAAACATGGGAGTGTTAGGAAACACATAAAATCTATGGAAGAGCATCCAAAAGTTTTAAGATCTTTAAACCATCAGAACCAACATCAGGGGGTTAGATTAAACAATATGAACATGTTAAAACCACAAAAATCTTTATAGATTTAACCACAAACAAGCATCATAGATCAGAAAAATACCCATAAGACAATCGTTAAAAAGCCACAAACAATGTTAAAAAAGCCACAAAAGCACAACATCTGAAAAATAGCCACAAAGACAACCTGAAAATAGCCACAAAGACACATCAGAAAACACCACAAAACAACTCTGTAAAATAGCCACAAAAGCACAACATCAGAAAAATAGCCACAAAAGCACAACATCAGAAAAATATCCACAAAGACAATCGTAAATACCAAAAGCACAACATCAAAATAGCACAAAAGCACAATCAGAAAAATAGCCACAAAGACAATCGTAAAATACCAGATCAAAAATAGGCCAAAATCAGAAAATAGAAGATATTAAATAGCCACAAAAGCACAACATCAGAAAAATAGCCACAAAAGCACAATCGTTAAATAGCCACAAAAGCACAACATCAGAAAAATAGCCACAAAGACAATCGTTAAATAGCCACAAAAGATCTAAAAAAATAGCCACAAAAGACAATCGTTAAATAGCCACAAAAGACAATCGTTAAATAGCCACAAAGACAATCGTTAAATAGCCACAAAAGATCTAAAAAAATAGCCACAAAGACAATCGTTAAATAGCCACAAAAGCACAACATCAGAAAAATAGCCACAAAGACAATCGTTAAATAGCCACAAAAGCACAACATCAGAAAAATAGCCACAAAAGCACAACATCTAGAAAAATAGCCACAAAAGATCTAAAAAGAATAAGCCACAATCGTTAAATAGCAACAAAAGATCTAAAAAGAATAAGCCACAATCGTTAAATAGCCACAAAAGATCTAAAAAAATAGCCACAAAAGCACAACATCAGAAAAATAGCCACAAAAGATCTAAAAAAATAGCCACAAAATATCTAAAAAGAATAAGCCACAATCGTTAAATACCTTTTTGATCTAAAAAGATCTAAAAAGAATAAGCCACAATCGTTAAACACCACCATCAAAACCACTCCCACCACATCAGAACCACTCCCACCATCAAAACCACAAGCAGTTTTTAGATCAAAACTGCTAAGAACACGGTTTTGGAACAGAGACAATTGATGGGAAAAGGTGAGTGAGTGAGAGAAAATGGAGTCAGAGAAAAGTAGTGAAAGAGGTAGATAAGAAGTGAGTGGGGTTGGGTGGGAAAGGGAAAACAATGGGTGGGTAGTAGTATGGGATAAGCGGTTTAGCGTTTTTTTGTACCTTTTATTTATTTATTTTTATTTTTTTTCCCGCCTAGAGGTTTAGTAAAAAAAAAATTATTTAAAAAATATTTAGTTAAGTAATAAAAGTTGTAAAAATTTGTTGTAAAAAAAAAGTTGTAAAAAAAAGTATCTAAAAAAAAGTTGTAAAAAAAAAGTTAGGGTTAGTAAAAAAAAAAAAAAAAATCCAGTTAGTAAAACATTGTAAAAGAAAAGTTGTAAAAAAAGTTGTAAAAATAAGTTGTAAAAATAAGTTGTAAAAAAAAAAGTTGTGAAAATAACAAAAGATCTAAAAAGAATAATGTATTTTCAGGTGTTCAGTGATCCCGAGCAACTAACTGATTGGGTGCAAAATATAGCTCGAGAGATCGGTTTTGTTATTGTTAAAAAAAGAACCAAAACAGATAAGGGGTATTTATACTCAATACAGTATGGGTGTTCAAAGGGTGGGAATTATGAACGTTCATGTTTAGAAGAAGAAGCTAAACGGCAAACCAGTACCTCTAAAACCAATTGTCCATTCAGATTAGTGGCTAAATATTCACAAACACGAGGTTTTTGGAGGTTGAGGGTGAAGGAGGATAGGCATAATCATGACTTTGCAGAGTCGTTGCATGGTTTCCCATATGCAATGAGACTAAAGGAGGATGAGTTCAGTTTGGTCAGAAAACTGACAGAGTATCACGTACCACAACGTCATATACTTTTGTCAGTAAAGGATCTTAATCCGGATAACGTGTCTGGGATTAGAACTATATATAACGCACGTAATAAGATCCGTGGAGCCCTAATAGGTGATAGAACTCCAATCCAAGTCCTTTACTCACATTTGCAGAATTCAGGGTATACATATTACGAGAGGGTAAATGACATCACTAATGAGCTTGAGGAACTATTTTTTGTTCACCCCACGTCATATGCTCTATGGTGTACATTCCCGGAAATCATGCTAATGGACTCAACATACAATACCAATTTGTTCAAATTGCCATTTTTTGAAATTGTTGGATTAACTTCAACAAACAAAACATTTTCAATGGCGTTTTCTTTTTTGGACAAAGAAAAGGGGCCTAATTTTCAATGGGTATTGAAATGTGTGGAGCTGGTGATAGAGGAAAGATATTACCCGCGTGTTATCGTCACTGACAGAGATTTAGCGTTGGTTGGGGCATGCAGAGTAGAATTCCCAAACGCAAACAAATTACTCTGTCAGTGGCACATTAACCAAAACGTGCTTCAATATTGCAGAAATAGATGCAAGTCGCTAAAGGAGTACGAGTCCATTAAAATAACATGGGATTCTATGGTTCAAGCTCCGACACGCGACATATTCATGCATTATTATCAACGCCTACAAGAGTTGTTGCTCGAACATGCAGGTACTCAATTATTAATTCATTGTTATTATTATTAAATAAATAACAACTCGAATGACTTTTTGTTTATTCATTGTTTTTCAGATATTTCTTCGTATCTGAATAACTGGCTGCAAAATTACTCTAACATGTTTATCGGGTGTATTACCGATCAATATCGCGCCTTCGGCCAGACAACAACATGCAGAGTTGAGGCTCAACACACGTTGTTGAAATTATACTTGGGCAGCACACAGTCCAACTTAGACACGTTGTTGAGTTCGATCGATAAGATTCTCGTTTCGCAAGAAACTACGATAAAGGAATCTCTTAACAGAAGCAAAAATGAGATGATGAACAAATGTAATGTACCAATATTTCAAGAATTGTGGTATAAAGTTTCCAAACATGCTTTGCAACTCATTTTCGCTGAACTCCAACTGTCGATCGATGCCCAAGATTGTACTCATCAGTTGCGGTCAGTTTATGGCCTACCATGCTTTCAAGAACTGCTTTACTATCGGATTCAAAGTAAGTATATTAAATTTGTGACTATTAAGTTATTTTCCCTATTAATATCAGTAATTTATATAAGTCACTTTTAATGAATGTAGATATGGCCATCCCACTGAAAATGATTGATATTTTTTGGAGAACTCTATCTGTTCCGTGGCCTAGTATCAACACTGAAGCTGGTCCTTCTCGTGATCCTGACGATGATCCTGATTGTGAAGATGACATACAACAATTCAGGAGTGTTTTTGGAAAAATGTCATCTTTTGTGAAAAAAAATATGTTAAATAAGATGAGGGGGATATACAATCCAGAATCTGTTGATACACATCAACCTGCTGTTCAAAAAAATACTCGTGGACGACCGAGCGCAAAGGACAAAAAGACCCAGGCACCAAAAGTCCCGGACTTGAATAAAGTACCAACCGTAGATCCAAGTCGAAGAAGCACAAATATAAGATCTACAAAAGTCCCGGACTTGAACAAGCAACCTGCGAGACATAGTTCTTACATGGGTCCTGGAGTTGAAAGAAGTCCCAGACACAGGTTATACGTTGGAAATACGGAGAGCGAGTATTTCATTAAGCAGCTTCCACAGCTTTTCCGTCGATACATCACAAGTATCTATAATGTGGAAGGTGATGGAAATTGTGGGTTTCGGTGCGTTGCCCACGGTATTGGTCAAGGCCAACACAACTGGCTCAATGTCCGAAGGTTTTTATTGCAAGAGTTGGAAATTAATCATGAGTCTTACGTACGTTTGTGGCAACAAGTGGACTATGCCAATCTTTGGAGGAGAATAAACTGGTTACATGATAGTGGTTGTCCGCAAGAACACTGGATGCTTATGCCAAACACGGGGTTGGTTATTGCCACAGTGCTTAACCGGCCTGTTGTATTTATATCAAACAGTGGATGCACTACGTGTTTTCCATTTTTTTCTGCTCCAGATGTATCACAAGGAATTGGCCCCCTTGTGATTGGCCGTGTGGGGAGTGGAGATTGTGGTCACTACATTCATCTTACGCTAGACGAAAACTCACCATTTCCATATATTCACCCACAATGGAGGCACCACAGAGTTGCCGCTGCATCCGGATGGCAAACTTTGTATCAAGATCAACTACACATGTATAATGAGCTTATACGAACACAAACATAGTACATGGTTACTGATTTATGTTGTAAATAATTATACAGACAAAACATTGTAAATGAATACTGATTTATGTTGTAAATAATTATACCGACAAAACATTGTGAATGATTACTGATTTATGTTGTAAATAACTGTTTGTATTATTTAAATTAACAATACATTACTGATTTATGTTGTAAATAAATGTTTGTATTATTTGAATTAATTCTTTGGCCAGGTGGAACAAAATAATCCTTACTTGTGTCGCTGTCAGAGAGGATTCATTATAGAGAGGATATCCCGTAAAGAGGGTAGTTATGGTCAGCCGTATTACGCATGTCCTTTTTCAGTGGTAAGTAATCATACGTTTGCTTAGTTATGTAAATTATTTGTTTGTTAATAATACATTTCTTATTATTTTCTTAACATGTAACAGCCAGGAACAACAGACTATGGTTGTCGGTACTTTATGTGGAAGGATGAGTTTCAAAAGAAGTACTTTAATCAAGCCTCTTCTTCAACGCAATGCTCAAACTACGTTGCTAAAGATAATAAAATTGACCAGCTTGAAACAAGAAACAAGATGTTAGTTTCTCAAAACAAGTTGTTGATGACAAGAAATAAGACGCTCGAGGCATCACTTGAATTGGCAAGGAATCCTGAGGATCACGCATGTCAGTCGGGTGCAATGCTCCATGAGCTTTTAGATGACATTAATAATCTTCACATGTAGTAGGTGTTTTTATTAAATAATGTGTTATCGTCTTTGTTTAATTGAATAATAACAGTTGTTTTGTTTAATGTGTTAACGTTAACGTGTTATTGTTTAATGTGTTAATTAAATAGAAACACGTCAGACGAATATTTTGTAGTTGTTTAATGTGTTAACGTTAACGTGTAAAAAAAACATTACAAAAAAAAAAAAAAACATTACACTCAAAATAAACATTACAAAAAAAAAACATTAAAAAAAAAATAAACATTACACTCAAAATAAACATTACAAAAAAAATTACACTCAAAATAAACATTACAAAAAAAAAATAACATACAAAATAAACATTACAAAAAAAAAAAAAAAAAAAAAAAAAAAACGGTACCACAAGGACGGCGGGCCCCCCACTAGAGGGTGCCTCCTTTATATTTTTAGGGGGTGCTCGGTTAACCATTCCCATTTGCTAAATATGCACTGTACTATGCATATTATAATATAACTTGATATCTATCTTTTACATAGGCATTGTACAGTATGTAAAAGGATGATTATTATTCTACTTCCTTCTTGAATATTAGATTCAAGTTTTATTAAACAAAATAGTTTTGGTTTAATAAATTGTGTTCATTCACTAGCATCAACCTTTGGTTGCTTTTATAGTACGTGTGTTCGAGAGCTCAGATATAACATACTTTTGTTATTCATCTTGGATTGTGGAACAAAAAGGTAAGGGGATCCACCTTAATTCTGTTTGTTCTTGTTTGATTGATCTACTGAAGGAGAAAGAAGATTTGATACTTGTTCTTGCTAGGATTATAACGGTACGTTCCTATTTATTTTTCGGTATTACATTATACATGTTAATTATGATCCTTCCTTCCGCGAATTGTGTGCTTTGATGTTTATGGTTATTTATTTATTTGAATTTCAAGTTATTTAAATTCCAACACCATGACCATGGGTTCCATACAATTGATGAGTTTTCAATGCAGCAGCGCCAAGTGTTGCACCACCAGCTAACAATCCCATACCAGCATGTCCTCCATGTCCTGTTAAGGATTAATAAAGAAAAAGCATCCATAATTTAATTAACGACGATGCTTCCAGTTATATATATGCTAAAGTTTTGCTGGAGCTAACAGGAATGATACTGACCTGAAGAAACGGGATAGCCTTGTGGAGGATATCCACCATGTTGAGGATAACCGGATTGAGGGTATCCTCCAGGAGAGAAAGCATACCCTTGTGGAGGGTAGTGGCCACCACTACCATATCCACCAAGATGAGAGTATAGTCCTTTGTCCCCGTTATATGCCATTTCTCTTCACCCTGAAAAGCATATATAAAGGATGTTATTACTTGGACACGAAATGATACATAACGGACGTTATGTAAACTAACGGTGTTGACTAACGACCGTTGAGAAATAAAGGAAGGACCATTAGTGAAATTGGAAGACAAAGAAGGATCTAGAACCCTTTAATTAAGGGTGGCCGGTTTAGGCTCTGGGTTCACAACCCATTGTCGATCCATGAAGTGACTTTGGCTCCAAGATAAATTTCACTATATAAATACATAATGGTTATATTAGTTTTTGGCTGCTTGTGCAATTACTATAACCAAGAAAGTATACTTGTCTTTTCTCTCTTATAAAGTCTGTCGATCTATCACTATCTTTGATAAAGCAGTTTGACTTTATTATTAAAGTGATGAGTAGATCGATTATATTTATTTATTAAACATATGTTTTGGTTTAATAAACGTGTCTAATCACTAGCATCATTGCTTGATCGGTTATAGTACGTGTGTACAAGAGTTCGGTAACAACTTACTTTAGTTGTTCATCTTGGATTGTGGAACAAAACGGTAAGGGGTTTCACGCTAATCCTATTTGTTGATCTTGTGATTAGAAGAGAAGACCGATCCTTGTTCTTGCTAGGATCTTGAGGTAACTCTAATTTACTTTTCAGTAATTCTTTATACATGTTAAATAGTAGATCCTGCTTCCGCTATGCGTACTTGATGTGTTTATTTATTTAGATGTTGATCATGCTATTTAAATTCCAACAGTGGCATCAAGAGCCCGTTTAACATGTTAATGTAATTACCTAAACGCATAATTAAAATCAATTCTTGATTTATACACATGTTATGTCGATTTTTATTTTTTAGGGTTTGTTTTTGTAGAAAACATTCTAATAAAAATCGAATAGAATTTAGGGTTAGGGTTTCGACCCTAGTTTAACTAATTAATTAGTTTGTAACCCTAAATTAAAGAACATGTTGTGTTATGTGTTTATTTGAGTAATTAGGGTTACGATCTTGTTTGATCTATAATTCTTCATGCAAAGAATTATAGATTAGATTTGTTTATTTGCTACATGTTTTTATGATAAATCTAAAATTAGGGAAGACCCTAATTAAATATATTAATTAATTGGTTATGTGCAATATGGTATTTAGTTAATTAAAACTTACGCGGCCAAGTTATTTGGCGTCTGTGGACCATTGGGCACAATGAGCTCGAAAACCAATGGGAGTTTTATTAATTAAATACATTAAAATTCACATAGAAATTATTAATAGGGTTTATCAAAAGGTTTGCATGTGGCTATATAATATTCTTAATGATCATATACGTGTTATTGAGTGTTTATTTATTTTTTAAATTACTTGGTCTTATTTATTCAATTATGATGGATTGTTTTCAATAAGAGGGTAATTTTTTAAATAAAAATAAATGAACCTAATAACTATGAAACCTTTGTGGTAAATTAGTTTATTGCCAAGTCTTATGTGCCGAAAGTGGTTCGCTTCGCACGGTAATTTGCTCCCAGGCGAGACTAGCAATATAATAATTTACTACATAAATGTTTTAAGCTTTAAATCTTAAAGTTTTTAGTTGATTGATGTGACTGTACAAAAGTGGTCGAAGCGGCGGACCTAATATTGACAAACTATAAAGTGGGTATAAGGAGGCTTGACATTAAATTGTCATCCGAAAGGGGCGCGTTTTTAATTAGCTTCGGCGGACGTTTGCCCCTCCGCTCGCCTGTGCGTCAATATTAGACTTACCAAGTACACCATGAAAAAGTACGAAGCATCTTAAGGCAATGTTGTAATTTGCTCAACGCCATCAATTAAAATTTTGTTGATTTTATGCTGCGAATGGATTAATGGTTTTTGTAGAAAACATATGATACAAGATGAATGCATGACATCTTGTACATATTTTTTGATTACACATCAAAATTTAATACCCTTAAAATTTAAGTTATATGCCATCCAATTAATACGGAAACACCTGAGATTACATTCTACCGTTGCTAGCAGCCTCAGCTGAATGTAATGATTCAAAGAATGGGAATCAAAGGGTAAATTGAGCACTTTCATTGCTAGCAGCCTCAGCTGATGTGATGAAACGACGTCAAGTTTACATGTTTCTAAATTGGTTAACTTAATTGAGCACTTTCATTGCTAGCAGCCTCAGCTGATGTGATGGAACGGCGTCAAGGCATAAAGATTTGGGGATGAAACATGCTTACATTTGCATCTGTTGTGGGCAAAATATGTAAGTCCCATGACTATAGGAATTGCAATTGGATATTGGCAATTGAGTGTAGCTCTACCTTATTGAGTACTTTCATTGCTAGCAGCCTCAGCTGATGTAATGAAACGACGTCAATTTGGATCCTAATTTTTTCAGTGAAAATTAAATGGTTAAATGCTTATTTACCATGGGTGTTTAATTTTCTTGAAAAGTTTAATATCGAAAATACTAAAATTGATTTTTGAAAATTCTTTTAATGTATTAAATGCAACGATAAAACCGTAAACGTAAAACATTCTTTTAGTGGAAAGTTGATCTACACCCGTAGGTGTGATGGATAGAGTCAACTTAACTAAAAGAATAAAACTAGTCTACTTTCCGTGTGAAGAGTGAGACTTAATCATATTCCTTTTCATGAATGAGAAAGGTATAATAGGAAAATTAGAATTGTCTAAATTCTAAGAAATAACTCATGGCAAATTTTGTAGAAATTGCACGTTTTAGGAGTTATTAAAATTAGAAGCTAGATTAATTACCGCAAAATTGGTAAAAGGCAAACTAGATTGATTGATCTAGCTGTTGTGCTTTAACCATTTCAAGGTGCTACATATCATTGTAGGTGATGGTAGACCTAATTGAGGAAGAAATTGCATACCCAATTTCTCAAGTAAATTGCATTGATGGATATTCCATCATTGACAAAGTAGAATACATTCTTTGAGTACCTTAGTATGTAATACGTAAGGTATTACTCAAAAGTGTAGGAAAGTAAGCAGCACGCTATTTGCTTTTACTGTGTTTTGAAACACTTATAATGTTGTCAAATCCAGTGGGAGCATTGTGCTGTAATTATTGAATAATGAGTTCATGTAGTGATCTTTAATTCAGTGGGAGCTACAAGTCTTGATATCTTGGTAGTAACCCGGATTATCTCTAGAATCTCTTGAGATAAATACTTTCCAATTATAGACACTTGTGGTATTAAGGATAATCGTATACGTTTCCTTACTAGACAAGGTGATTCTATATCTACTTATATATATGATACAAATCATATTAATCTCATAAGCAAACTATTGACGTGTTGTATATCTGATACTTGATGTTGTTTCATGCACAAGTGGGAGAAATCTTTATTGTGTGCAAGCAACAACATAAAGGGATATGATTTAAAGGGTTCTCTTGACTGCAAGGTCAAAGATTGATGTTCTAATGTGGTTCTAATTTATTGAACACTTGGAGTTAATATCTACTTTTATTACTAGATATTAATGACAAGGTAAATTACATACTTTCATCACTAGCAGCCTCAGCTGATGTAATGAAACTATGTTAATTTACAAGTTTCTAAATTAGATAATTACTAGAACAAGTGTCAATATGATAATTAGACTACTTAAAAATAAATATTTGTGTGTTGTTGAAATGACATAAATAAATGAAGTAATCTAATACTACTTCATAATTTGAATGTTTATGTATTCTTGGAATGACATAAATAAATGAAGTAATAAATTAACTTGAAATATTATTGAAACCATATTGTGGTGTTCATGATTACTTTAATTATACATGTTTATATTGTAAGATATAAATATAAAGACCTTTTGATAAAAGACTTATAAATAAAGTAAGACGTTATCTTGTTATGTTTTTTAATTAAGACATATACAAGAAGTCATTGAGTTGATCAATGGCTTATAACGTAGATTGGGATTATAACAGGTTATGTCTTCTTGGTAAGACATAAACATGAAGTGACTTGGTAAATAAGTACTTATGTTATAATGCATGCAATTGGCTTAAAAAATCTATTGTACCATTAAATTGACTTAGTTGGTAAATAGGTAAGCCAAAAAAAATATATATTTATCTCAAGATATTGTAAGATTGACTTACAATATTAATCCTAATGGAATACATATGTGTATGGTATGTTCAGTTAGGAAAATCAAACTCTTGTTATATTGTTTGATTAAAGATAACTATATCTTTCATTCTTCCTAAAGATATCAAGGTTAGAAAATTGAGTAAGGATTGGATATACTCAATTAGACTCCAACCTAGAAGATTAATAAGACACCATTGATAATGGAATGTGTTGAATCACATTAAGTCTTAAAATTGAAGTTCAGAATTTGTTAGACTGCTTGATGAGTAGGTTATTAACAAATTAATGTTAGGAACTGTCAATATGTATGTGCAAAGTCCCAAAAGAGAACAATTTTGTGTTGCTCTATTTGCTAAGCATTTATAGGTAATCTATAAATTGCAAAAGGCAAGTGGGAGTTTTATCTTGATGAGATAAAATTACAAGATACATAATCTTCTAAATACACTAGCAAAATCATAATGAGGATTAAACATGTTAATGTTAAATCCCAAGATGATGGAATTCTTATTCATAGATCCGCAAGGATATCTCAAATATTTGTAGAATATGTTGAGGGTTATGAGTTACAGGATCATAGTATGCCTGTTAATAAATTGAAAATGTTCATTTGGCAAATTACTCATACTATGAAAATTAGATGCTGTCCAAAAAGATAACTAGTTTGGAAACATAGTTGATCTTAAATTCTATAGTTATACTATAGAATGAATATGAGTTTCTACAAAGGCAATGAAAATCCTAGAGATTTAAATTCTTGTGTAGAAATCATAATGGACTATTTGTATACATATTTAATGTGTGAAAAGATTATCAATCACACTTAAGCAATTAAATGTGATTGAAATTCTTTTATAGGCACATTAAATGTATAAAGATTATGATTGTCATTCTTAGTTTCATTTATATGAAATTAATAATGGAATATCAAACTTTTTCTTGAGTAATTACTTGTGCGATGACGAAAAGTAATTGAAAGGAGTATTTGAATTCAAATAATCTTTAGAAGTATACAAAGAGCAAATCATTTGTGAATGGATTAATGCATGCATCTAGGGGATACACTTATGTTTAGTTATTATATCTAGTTTTGATTTATAATTAAAATAAGGTATTTCTTAATATTCCTGAAAGCTAGTGGGAGTGATATTTATTTTCTTATTTCATATATGCTGTACAACATATAGGAAGTAACATTCTATTAACATTTATATGTTAAGTCTTAGTTTGGAATGAAACTTCATGTGGAAATTTAGAAAATAAACCTTGAAATATATGTTTATTGTTATAAACATAAGCGGTAGAATAACTGATTCTAATAAACATGATATTCTATTAGAAGGCTAGATAGAAACATATCTTTGAAAAGATATGACATGAATAAATCTAAGGTTGACGAAAGGATTATTCATGTACATCATGTTATTTGTTGTATCATGCTTGGATGCAAGATGATTGACAACATTAGTATCTAATTGAAAATTATTAGATAGCTAAGTGTAATGGATATGGTTTAGAATTTACATCCTCAGCCTGGATTTGCTCCAAAATTCTAAATAAGAGCCATATGGCAAGATATTGATATAGATGACAAATCTTGTAAGATTTGTAGATGTCAAACATTACACGATGGATATTAAAGTTTACGGGAACTTGAAAAGAGCATATTGTTGTTTGGATACAATGATGCTGACAAGATTGAGACGACACTCAATACTAGTCATGGTGGGAGTTTATCCTAGTTAATGACCATGTGTACTAGTTATGCTCATTATGAGCATAGTTGCATTATACATAAAGAATTAGAATACTTTAACTACAAAGGTTTGGTAGTTTTAATTTTTATAAATTCATGGATGAGGATGTCACGCATTTTATGAAGTATGTGGCAATATCAAGATTGATGAATGCACACATACAAGAACTTCATTAAATGAATTCTTAAAATAAGTATTCTCAAAATTTCCGATAGATCAAAATTAGTTGATTTATGCTTTGTCAACAAGTATGGTTGTCATGACTTGTGGCATAATTTATTAATGGCAATTATCATGCATTGATCTATATTTAGTATTTGGATAAGGGATGTTAAGCAATTATTATTCACAATGAATTAAAGTACGTGGTACGTTTGTTTTCATTAATAATAAATTGTATCCTATATTTGCATGTTTAAATCCATGAATAACTTATGTTATTCTAAATAGTCCATTGTCGATCAATAATATGGGAGTATTATTGAATTAAGACAAATGTGAGGATTGGTAGAATGTACTGTAAGTTTGAGATGCCAATATCACATGATATTCAAGGATTGGAATATAGGACTATCCCGACTTCATGAGTTTACTTTATGGATCTTGTCATTAAGTAAATCATGTATATAATTATCCTCAGACTTGAGATACCAGATAATCGTTCATATATGTAGTGCATTTCTGTGACTCAATTTAACGCTATACGTAACTGGTAGCTATACGGATTGTTTTCGGAAGTGTTGCAAAGTGTATGAGTTATGCTCGTAGTCAAAATGGGATTTGTTCCTTCAAATTTATTTGAAGTTTAATACTACTGGGCCCCTCGTGGGATTAACAAGATGTTTGCGTGGCCACGCCCAAGATCTCCCCTGACGATGTTCAGATGATTTGGTAATCTTGTTCAATCATACAAACGAGAAACAGAATTATTAATAAAGAATGACTAAGATCCATATCTTTATTAATGTAGTATTAGAAATAAAAGGATAAGTATGATGATCTAATCATCAAGTGGTTTTTCCAGGAGACCACACACCCGAGTTGTACTAGAGGCATTGGCGTGTTGCTAGACGCTAACCAATGTCATTACACTTTTAATAGATTTCCAAGTGGGAGCTGTTAGAGTTAATGGAAAAAATATTAAATGTATATGTCTAGATTCGAACACGGGACCGAGGGATTGCACACTTTACGTATGATGATCAAGTAAATAATTAATATGTATAATTATTGTATATATTAATTATTTGGACACGAAATGATACATAACGAACGTTATGTAAACTAACGGTGTTGACTAACGACCGTTAAGAAATAAAGGAAGGACCATTAGTGAAATTGGAAGACAAAAAAGGATCTAGAACCCTTTAATTAAGGGTGGCCGGTTTGGGCTTTGGGTTCACAACCCATTGTCGATCCATGAAGTGACTTTGGCTCCAAGATAAATTTCACTATATAAATGCATAATGGTTATATTAGTTTTTGGCTGCTTGTGCAATTACTATAACCAAGAAAGTATACTTGTCTTTTCTCTCTTATAAAATCTGTCGATCTATCACCATCTTTGATAAAACAGTTTGACTTTAATTATTAAAGTGATGAGTAGATCGATTATATTTATTTATTAAACATATGTTTTGGTTTAATAAACGTGTCTAATCACTAGCATCATTGCTTGATCGGTTATAGTACGTGTGTACAAGAGTTCGGTAACAACTTACTTTAGTTGTTCATCTTGGATTGTGGAACAAAACGGTAAGGGGTTTCACGCTAATCCTATTTGTTGATCTTGTGATTAGAAGAGAAGACCGATCCTTGTTCTTGCTAGGATCTTGAGGTAACTCTAATTTACTTTTCAGTAATTCTTTATACATGCTAAATAGTAGATCCTGCTTCCGCTATGCATACTTGATGTGTTTATTTATTTAGATGTTGATCATGCTATTTAAATTCCAACAGTGGCATCAAGAGCCCGTTTAACATGTTAATGTAATTACCTAAACGCATAATTAAAATCAATTCTTGATTTATACACATGTTATGTCGATTTTTATTTTTTAGGGTTTGTTTTTGTAGAAAACATTCTAAAAAAAATCGAATAGAATTTAGGGTTAGGGTTTCGACCCTAGTTTAACTAATTAATTAGTTTGTAATCCTAAATTAAAGAACATGTTGTGTTATGTGTTTGTTTGAGTAATTAGGGTTACGATCTTGTTTGATCTATAATTCTTCATGCAAAGAATTATAGATTAGATTTGTTTATTTGCTACATGTTTTTATGATAAATCTAAAATTAGGGAAGACCCTAATTAAATATATTAATTAATTGGTTATGTGCAATATGATATTTAGTTAATTAAAACTTACGCGGCCAAGTTATTTGGCGTCTGTGGACCATTGGGCACAATGAGCTCGAAAACCAATGGGAGTTTTATTAATTAAATACATTAAAATTCACATAGCTTTCCTGGATCGGTTAATGCTTGAAAACCGGCAATGAGGCCAGGAAGGACCACAAACACATACCATAAACACAAACTTACAACAACCTAATAATCAGGAAATACCTCAAATAACAATCAACCAGTTACAACGTTGTACCATTACAAAACATTCCACAATCAACAAACAACTCAAAACATACAAACTCAACACCACCAACAATACATATAACTAGGCGGGCCTACATACCATTGCCTGGATATCAGGCAGCCATATCACTAATGTCTACCCAGACACAAAACTCACAACAACAAGACACCTCTAGAAACCTGTTTAACAAACTAATGACCAGGGTGCAGACAGAAACGAACATCGCAACTAAAAATTAGTCAGTGATGACGTACCTAACATCTCCGTACCCTGGAGATTAAGAGACACCAGTTCGTGAAATGGATTGTGAAATATCAACTCCGAATGGGCCTAAAGCTTCCTGCTGACCTACACATGTATGATGGAGTCAGAGATCCCAATTCACACATCTGGCAATTAGAATGTGTGGCAAAAACAAAGGTCAAGAACAGTCCAATGGCTTGCCACTTGTTTCAGCGCACCTTAGCAGGGCGAGCAGTCATTTGGTTTAAAGGCATAGATAAAAACAGTATAACGGGATGGGAAGATCTTGAGGAAAAAGTTTATCAAAACTTCAAACCTAGAAGGGAATACATAGGTGATTACATAAACCTGCAATTCATCAAGTAAGTTAAGGACAAACACATGATCAAGTTTACTGAAAGATTTAATGACGAAGCAAGCAAGATATCAGGAGTCATGACGACCAGAAGATTTCAGCATTCATTGGTAACATGACCAACGGACAATTTTATATTAAACTTATTTGCAGAAAACCAAAAACATGGCAAGAACTGCTGGATCGCTCCAGGGAGTTCACAAAGATAAGCAAAAAGAATATCGCAAGAGTTGAAGACAAAAGCAACAACAACAATGGCAGACAACATGTGCCAAGTTACCAAGCCAAGCGAGATGCCAAGTAGACACATCAGACAAGGGAAGAACGTCGTCCTGATCACAACAGGATCGAGGCATGAGAAAGTCTCCTAAAAACCTTAACAAAGACACCCGCTGAAATCCTGGGTACACATAATGAAGTCATGGTCAAACGGCAACGCCCTCCACCACTAAGGGAGGAAAGCAAAAATAACACAAATCAATTTTGTAAACTTCATGTCGATCATGGGCATGATACGAACCAGTGCAGAGAACTTAAAAAGAAATTGAAAGGGCAATTCAGAACGGAGAGCTTAAACACTTATGCCAGGCAACGAGAAAGAGGATAGGTGGCAAGAATGTTGAGCTACATCACATCCACATGATAAACACCTGGGTATCATTTTAGGAGCAACAATTAGGCAAGACATGCCCTCAGGATGGAGAATTCACACCCTCACCTGATCAGTAGTCATCACAGCAATAATCGTTTCACACTTAGTAAGCGGGATCTACCTGGATCGGGAGAGTTCAGTCAATATAATGTATGCTAACTGCTTTGAACAACTACGTGACCACGTCAAAAGCAAACTACGTCCTCCAATAATCCCTCTACTCAACTTCCTGTCTGAAGGATACATGCCTAAGGGAACAATCTACATGGAGGCAATCATTAGGAGACATCCATTGAAAAAAACCAAATTCATGGAGTTCCAAGTAATCAAGGCACACACCATATACTACGCCTTGTTGGTAAGAGAAGCGATACATGGCAGATGCATGTGGAAGTCTCCACAATCCGATCTCAAATCCAATTCCCAACAAAGGTTGGCATAGCAACAATCATGAGTGATCCTCCAAGGCAAAGCATATAGCACTGTACAACAAATCATCAGGCAAGCAAGCCAATGACACATCAGTCATGGGGTACGGGGAGATACAACCAACAAGTTAAGATAAGAAAACCATCGTTATAAGCAAGTATGTCCCAACCCAGGTAAAATACCAACTCAACCAAATCTTTTCTACAAATTTCAATATGGCTATCAGAACACCGTCAAAAGCATATGACGATCGAGTTAGCATCAACTCCAATTAGGGCACAAAGTCCAATCTCAGGGAGAAGGACATTCTCCTCCTGGAAATGCTCAATACCCTGGACATTTTTATTCATTACGTAAAATATAAAACATTTTTATTTCCACCCGCGGGTCTATAGTCCATTATACATATATTAGATGCATTTAATCAAATTAGATGAATTTTATGTATTATTCGTCATCTTTATGTCAAATGTGGTTAATGCTACTTTACATCCTTTTCACATCAAAATCACTTTCAAAATGATAGGAAATGCGTCTAAATGAATAGAGATGCATCTAATTCATTTCGATGCATCTCAAATGAGTGTGTTATAATTTCTTTTCATCATTCTCATTTTAAGTTTGCTTCCAACAAACATTAACTTAATTTTCATTTTGTGTTAGCTCTAGTTATGTCCTAGCAACAATTCAGATCATGTAAGGACTTTATGAGCAAGCTAGGTTCGTCTATCCTAGATTCCTAGTTATGTGAAGCGTGGGTATAACGTGCGTAATCAGTTAATTTCATTTAAAATTCATGGACAATCATATATTTTTATCAAAGAAAATGATTAATAGATTATTGTAGGTGATATATATTAAAGGTAAATCAACAACAAAATGATCGACCAACACTACTAAACAAAAGAACAATGCTTATTCACCAGTACGTTTTAAATTAACTTTACAAGTATTGGGGAGGAATCTGAGCTTTTAATTATTGTAGGAATACGGACTACATGATGTTGGAATAAGTTCTCCTAAAAAAGAGTGATCTAGTGCGTAAAATAATATCCACACTCGTTAGCATCATATCCTATATGTTCTATGCTTTTGGCTGGTTTAACCGGTAAATAAAGGTCCACACTAGCAATTTTTTTTTGGCCAACGCGTGATAGTGTTGCTGAAAGATGGTATTTTAGAGTACGCGTAGTTTTGTCTCTCAACATAAACCCGTGTTTCTCATGGTTCGAGAAAGGAGATGACACCACTCATTAAGAGTTGAGAGTTATACCCTAATGTTAGAAAGCTAAACTTAGAAACTTATTAACTTATACAAATTCTATGCCAAAAACCCGTTGGTTCTTAATGCCCTCTTTAGAGGCATCAATGCCAACTAATTACTAAAATGGGTGAAAATGAAACGAGAGGCACACTACAAGAATCAGGAGAACGGGCGACGAGTAAAATGCCGACGACAATTGTCGTCGGCATTTTACACCAACCGACAAAAAATACGCTTGACCGAGCCAAGAATGCGTTGAATTTTTAAGATGTTAAAATCTCGACGACATGTCGTCGGGATCATATTGGTAACATTTGACTTTTCTAATAATAGTGAAAAATTGGGCGGGAATTTGCCCCGCCAAGATGTTACCGACAACATGTCGTCGGTAACATATAAACCAAAAAAATTATTGTAATTAGCTTTTGATTAGCGTTTGATTAGCATTTATTTTGTCATTAGTGTTATTGTCCTGACGAAATGTCGTCGGGACTTATTTAGACCATTTTTTATCTTGCTCCGCTTGTGAATAATAGCGAATAATTGGGTGGGGTTTTTTCCCGCCTGTTTTGTACCGACGACATGTCGCCGTGATTTTCTTCCCTCCAATTTTATACTTATATAAAACGAATCATCCTCAACTCAGCAAAACCCTCATAACCCAATCGTCAATTCTCACAAAATACACATAACAATGACTGGTTACACGCCGGAAGAGGAATTGTCAAAGGTTTTATCGTCGGAGGGTCTCTTTGATGAAGTTCTTAATACATATGGCTACGAAATTTATGATGAATATGGTTCTTATAAGAACATTAGCCCGTGGATGAGAGACCAGATTCTGGAATGGTTGAGGAAAAAGCTGTACTACAGAGAGATGTTGGAAGCTCAAGCTGATGATGTTGGAGGAGAAAACACGTTGGAAACAAAAATTGATGATCTCGGAAATAGGATAACAAATCTTGAAGCTATGTTTGAACATTTCATCAAGCAAAGGAAAGCAAGGAAGAGAAAAGATGGTGCAGGTTATAGCAAAGTGGGAAGTAGCAGCAAAAAAAAAATGAATGGGCGATGTTTGTTATGGTCTATGTCGTGTTGTTGATGCAAATAATGTTCTAAAAACGTTATTTATATCTTTCAATTACTTCACGTTTTGAGGATGACAAAATGTGAAATCACGTTACGTTAAAATTAACGTAAACAAGTTTTTAATCGGAAGATCCCGTTTCTACGCAAATCACTCTAGAACAAATTTACAACTTGAAAAATGATCAAAGAAGTGAATTTGTGCTTTGAGACTTCACACTTTAATGGGACAAAACATTTTTTCAAAAATAACACATGACAAATTATTTTTGAAATATTAAGAAATGTTTTAATGGAAAAATAAGTTTAAAAATCACAACAGCTATTTTTCCCCCCAAAATCAGCTCCAACCTTCCCCAAATAAGTTTTCACCAGAAAAGACAAAATTTGGAGCGTCCTAGTCTAGGACGGCTCCACGGTTCCACTAAATTTAGTGGAGCCATGGCATGTTTAGTGGAGCCGTCCGTACTATTTTTTCTGTAACGTTCAGATTTTCTTTGCCTATAAATACCAACCCCTTTCACAGATTTTAGGCATCCTTACACACACAAAACTTTCTGAGTTGAATACTCTCTTCACACTTTCTTTCTTAGATCATTTAGGTTAGTTTTTCTTTTGTTCAAGAGTGATCCAATCATCCTCCAAGTGATCCTCTTCATTCCTCTTCACTAGCAAGAGAAGAACACAAGTATCCAAGTTGATACAAGGTGTTATCATTCCTCTTCATTAGCAAGAGAAGAACTCAAAGTATTCAAGAAGATACAAGAGTTATAGTTGTTAGGTTTTGTAACACTTGTTACATCCTTGTTGTATCTTAGCATACATCAAGATTATCTTTCTTTTGTGAGAGTGTGAGTGAAGATCATTGTGATCTTAAGAGATAGTGAAGATCTCTTAAAGCCATTGGGCTTGTGTGTGAGTGATCAAAGGATCTAGAGTAGTTAGATTAAGTAGAGTGAAGTGAGAGTTGATCTTTGTGATCGTGTTGAGATCATGGTGATCTCTTGTAGCCATTAGGGCTTGTGTGATTGGTCACGTGGACCTTGGTAGATTGGTGCTAGCTAAGATTAGCACTCGACATTTAGCTTAGTGTCGGTAATAGGATAAGCGACGTATACGGTTTTCTCCGCCTGAAGGGAGGTTGTTGACATAGTGCTTGAAACTCTCGAGTGTGGTACTCGGGGAGTGGAGTAGGGCGAAGAAGAGCTTCGTAGCCGAACCACTATAAATCCTATGTCTCGGTTTGATCTTTCCAACTCTACTCTTTACTTTCATTATTTAGCATTAGTTAGTTTAGTGTGTAGTTCATATTGGTGTTGATTGATTACACATAGAGTTCGAATCAAAGTTTCCAATAGCCAACTTTTAAAACAAGATTTTTAAAAGAACTTTAAAACCGGTAAACTATTCAAACCCCCCTTCTAGTTTCCCACAATTGGTATCAAAGCCACGTCAGTCAAGATTTTAAAGTATATTGTATTTTAAAACTTGAATCGATCAATGGATTCCGACAAATATCTAGAAGGGCAATCTATGCAAAGACCACCACTTTTCGAAACCGATTGTTTTATTTATTGGAAAACAAGATTCGAAACGTATGTGAAATCAAAAGACATTGATCTTTGGCATGTTATTACCGAGGGTGACTTTCAACCTATTCAAATGAATCCGGAAACTAAAAAGGATGAAATAGTTTCTTATGATAAACAAAGTGATGAACTTAAAAGGAAATTAGCCAAAAATAATGAGGCTAAAATGATGATTTATAATGCTTTGCCTAAAAAGGAATTTGAAAGAATTTTTATGTGTAATACGGCAAAAGATATTTGGAAAACTTTGTTAGTCACTCACCAAGGTAATAACCAAGTCAAAGAGAACATGATAGATCTTCTTGTTCAACAATATGAACAATTTTCCATTTCGGAAGATGAGTCAATAGATAATGCTTTTGCTAGATTCAATACTATTATCACTAGTCTTAAAGCTCTTGATGAAGGTTACTCTAGCAAGAATTATGTTAGGAAGTTTCTTAGGGCTCTACATCCTAAATGGAGAGCAAAGGTCACCGCCATAGAAGAGTCAAAGGACTTGGCAACTTTGTCACTTGATGAACTTATAGGAAAATTGAAAGTTCACGAGATGATAATCAAGAAGGACTCCAACATAGTCAATGGCAAAAGCGAGAGAGTTAGATCTCTAGCATTGAAAGCCAAGAAGGAGTCTAGTGATGAGGAATGCTCGAGTTCCGATAGTGAAGATGAAGAATATGCATTAGCGGTTAGGGACTTTAAAAAGTTCTTTAGGAGAAGAGGTAGGTTCGTTAGGCAACCTCGTGATGAGAAGAAGACATCACAAAAGAACCATGTTGAAAAGAAAGGGACAAGTGATAGGAAATGCTTTAGGTGCGGAGATCCTAATCACCTCATAGGAGAGTGTCCCAAACCACCGAAATTCAACAACCAACGAGCTTTCATAGGAGGCTCCTGGAGTGACAGCGGTGATGATGAAGAAAAGAAGCCCAAGGAAGAAACATGTCTAATGGCTCATACTTCAAATGAGATATGCCTGGGAATTGACTTGGAGCCTGACGAATGGGTCAAGGATAGTGGATGCACTAACCACATGACGGGTAACCGAAGTCTATTCTCATCATACAAGGTATACAACGGAGGTAATGTCACTTTCGGTAGCAAACTTAAGGGCAACATTATAGGCAAAGGTACGATCACTCAAAACTCCCTCACTATTAGAAATGTTGAGCATGTAGATAACTTAGGATTTAATTTGCTTAGTATTAGTCAAATGGTAGATAATAAGTGTAGAGTTGTATTCTCTAAAGAGGGTAGTGAGATCATTAAGGATGGTAAAACCATAGGTAAAGGAGTTAGGAGAAATGGCTTATTTGTTATGAAAATAGGAAATAAGCCTCAGGATAGGATATGCTTTGCAACCATAGATGATAACTCTACTCTATGGCATAGAAGATTAGGTCATGCCAATATGCGATTGATACAATCATTGGCATCAAAGGAATTAGTTAGAAATCTACCTAAGATTAAGTTTGACAAACACTTTTGTGACGCTTGTAAAGTTGGAAAACAAGCACATTCTAGTCACAAAGCTAAGAATATGGTCTCGACCTCTAGATGCCTAGAACTCCTTCACATGGACTTATTCGGTCCATCCGCCGTATGGAGCTACGGAGGAAATCACTACACCTTAGTAATAGTTGATGACTATTCTCGGTATACTTGGACTAGATTTCTTAAGAATAAGACTCAAGCTTTTGAGGAATTTGAAATCTTTAGTAGGAAAGTCCAAAACCAACTAGGATGTACAATAGTCGCTATTAGGACGGATCATGGTCGGGAATTTGATAATGAAGTGCAATTTGGAGTATATTGTGATGCTAATGGTATTACTCACAATTTCTCGGCTCCATGCACTCCACAATCAAATGGGGGTAGTAGAGCGGAAAAATCGTACTCTACAAGAGATGAGTAGAACGATGTTGAATGAACAATCAATTCCGCAAAAGTTTTGGTGTAATGCGGTGGACACCTCAACTTATATTCTTAATAGGATTCTAATTAGACCTATCCTAGGAAAAACCCCATATGAAATCATGAAAGGTAGAAAACCTACTCTTGATTACTTTAGAGTGTTTGGAAGCAGGTGCTTCGTACTAAACACTAAAGATTACCTTACCAAGTTTGACCCAAAGTCTTACGAAGGTATCTTCCTAGGTTACTCCCAAAATAGTAAAGCCTATGTTGTCCTAAATAGAGAAACCATGAAAGTCGAAGAATCACTCAACGTGACATTCGATGAAAGTCCTCCACAAACTAAGACATCACCCTTGGTGGATGATGACTTAGATGAGGATGAAGCCATTAAGGTTAATGGCAAGAAAACCCTAGAAGATGACATTGAGGATGAAATAGTTGAAGTTGACGAAATTGTCAACATTAAGGAATCCAAAAACCATCCTATTGAAAATGTCATAGGTAATCTAAACCAAAGAACCCTTAGGTCACAAGCACAAAAAAAAGTAATTTCTTTTGTTTCATATCAACCGTAGAACCTAAGAATGTAGGTGAAGCGATTAAGGATGAAAGTTGGATACTTGCCATGCAAGAAGAACTTAATCAATTCACCGCAAACCAAGTTTGTTATTTAGTACCTCTTCCTAAGAATCAAACAATCATAGGAACTAAGTGGGTGTTTAGGAATAAACTCGACAAAAATGTAGTCGTAGTTAGGAATAAGGCAAGGTTGGTAGCACAAGGCTATAACCAACAAGAGGGAATAGATTATGATGAAACCTATGCACCCGTAGCTAGATTAGAATCAATTAGAATACTCCTTTCCTATGCTTGTGTCTTAGACTTTAAACTATACCAAATGGACGTGAAGAGTGCGTTCCTGAATGGTTATATCAACGAGGAGGTGTATGTTGCACAACCTCCGGGATTCGTTGATTTCAAATATCCAAATCATGTTTATAAACTCAAGAAAGCACTCTATGGTCTTAAGCAAGCTCCTAAAGCTTGTTATGATAGACTGAAAGCTTTCCTGATTGAACATGAATACACCATAGGAAAGGTTGATAACACACTCTTCACAAAGAAAAGAGATTCACATCTCATCATTGTTCAAATATATGTCGACGACATTATATTCGGATCAACTTGTCCAGAGATGTGCGATGATTTCTCTAAGATCATGCATGACGAGTTTGAGATGAGCATGATGGGTGAATTAAATTTCTTCCTTGGTCTACAAATTAAACAAATGGAAGATGGTATCTTCTTTAATCAAGCTAAGTATAGTAAAGAGATGCTTAAGAAGTTTAGTTTAGAAGAGTCTAAGCCTATGAAAACTCCCATGTCCACAGAAATAAAACTCACGAAAGATGAAGAAGGTGAGTCCGTGGATAGCACTAAGTATAGAGGTATGATAGGAAATTTACTATACCTCACGGCAAGTAGGCCCGACATCATGTTTAGTGTCTGTCTTTGTGCTCGCTTCCAAGAGGATCCCAAAACCTCTCACCTCGAAGTGGTTAAGCGTATCTTCCGATACATTAAAGGCACTATACACTTGGGATTATTCTATCCCAAGGGGACCGGTGTAGAAACTGTTGTCTATGCCGACTCTGATCATGCGGGAGATTATGTGGATCGAAAGAGTACGAGTGGCGTTTGTACCTTCATGGGTTGTTGCTTAACTTCTTGGTTCTCCAAGAAACAAACGGCTCTTGCTATCTCCACAACCGAAGCCGAGTACGTAAGCGCCGGAAAGGCATGTCAACAAGCACTATGGATGAAACAAGCTCTTATAGACTATGACATCCATTTAGATGACGTCCCCATTATGTGTGATAATAAAGGTGCTATTGACTTGAGCAAAAACCCCGTTCAACACTCCCGTACTAAACATATCAAAATTCGCCACCATTTCCTTCGTGATAATGTTCAGAAAGGAAATATTTCTATTGAGAAAGTTCCTTCTCAGGACAATATCACAGACATCCTTACTAAACCTCTCAAACGAGAATCCTTTAACTACCTTCTTCTAGGTCTAGGAATGATGGAACATGTTCCATAAACCTCATGACTCTTGAAGTCATCTCGTGTGTCTCGTTAAGTCTAGTTTAGGTTCCCTAGTCAAAGGAATTTATTAGGTATAAATTCTTTCCTCGTGTCATAGAGTCTCACTAAAACAGCGAGACTTATTCGTCAAACATCAAAATGGGACAGAAAACCATCCCTGCAGATACACGGCTCCACTAAATGTGGCACAGCACCGTTAAATTTAACGGTACGGTGGAACCATGCATCTGGAACATTTCGTATTTCAGTTCCCTTTTTCCACACCACTCATTCCAGACCCTCATAACCTCAGCAACTGCTGTCATAACTTAACCTCACATCCAAAACTTAATTACACCCCTTCAAGATCATATTCAAGACATTGAGTTTCAAGATCCTCAATCATTCTCACCCTTTTCAACAAAAATTGTAAGTCATCTTACTCGAATTTTTCTTAATTTTGGGTCTAGGGTTTATGCATTGATGAAAATTGAATTGGGGTTTTTCAATTTTTTCTATGAAATTTTCAATTAGAAGTCATCAACACCAAAACATTTCAAAATCTTTGGTAACAAAACATTGAGGTTACCGAAATACCCCAATTCCATCATTTTCAAAATCTCACGAAACTAGGACCATGAAATTGTTCTTTTCATGCATTGTTGATGCAAACTAAAAACACTTTCTCATGCATACAAGATCTCACAAATCATGATCGAACTACATAATCAATATGTATTCTTCGACTTATTTTCTTGAGCAAAAGTAAAATTAGGAGTGTTTGGGTAATCTCATTATTTTCTTTTGTGTCGAGATTGCCGCACCTCCACATAGTTTGCATATAGGCACACACTAGGCATGTGCATATAATGCAACTATTCTTCATACTAATTTTTCCTAAAAACATTTTTATAGGAAACAAAAATGTCTCATGAATATGATTTTGATCATCTCCTAACCGACACCTACACACCCCAAATATCACAAGAACCCACAACTCCCGGTAACCACATTCGTGCCTATGTCAATCTTGAAACCCGTCGGTTTCATGAAGGCCGTGTCGTTGATCCATCCCTTGTTTACCATCGGGACATCAACACTTCTTTTAGAGCTATAGGATTCGATTGCTTACTCCACATAAACGAGCACATTTGTCCTCGCTTTATGTTGGAATTCTTCCGACAAGTTGAACTCGTACGTAACGAGGATCAATCCTTGTCTCTTTGGTTTTGGGTCAGAAATTTCAAATTTGTCCTAACCCTTGAGCAATTTGCTTGAGTCCCTCTTCAACTATCGTGAAGAGGATAGTCCATATTGTTCCTACATACCCTCTCCCACCGAACTAACCAAAATCATCCGTACTCATAAGTACTCCTCTTATCCTAATCCAACGAAAATTCGTTTGGAAGAGGTGCGTCATGAACTACTTTCTTGGGCAGTCATCCTGCGAGAAAATGTTCTAAGTCTAACAGGAAATCGTGAGCAACTCCCGGCGTGTTGTGCTCATATGATCTACTGTCTCCTTACCCAACAACCATACAATCTCGCTTACTTCTTCGCTAAGCGAATTGTACATCTCAAGGGTAACAAGAATAAATTGATACCCTATGGGATGTTCCTAACCCGCCTCTATCACCACTTCATGAACCTACACCCTTACCTTCATGGTCCTCAATACTCACTTTTCACACCAGTCATGAAACCCATAACCGAGTCATACGTGTCAACCATTCTCATTTCCGAATCCTCCACCCACTATGCACCCTTTGATGATCCAAATCATGAGAATTAGATAAATGCTCAAGACGGGAGTATAACAAGAATGGGAGAAGGCTCAAGTCATAAGTAGTTATGAAGAGATTTATATCTCCTACTAGGGCTTATTCTTAATAGACTATATTAGGAATTAATACTCTAATTATCTTGCATGCTTAGTACTAAATCAATCACCATGCATGAATGATCTATGTGATATTTGGATGTTAGTTTATCTTGTCCTTTATGCTTGCATGCTTATGATTATCTTGGAAAATTGCTTGATAATCTTTATGTGCTAGATGTAGCATTGTAGGGGACATATTAGGAAAACAAATACTTAGTGAGTTGAGGCACTATCATTTTCAGGAACTAGTTCCCCTAGAAAACATCCCCCTAGCTGCCCAGAACTAGCCTCAACAGAAATTTTCGTGACAATAGTGTCACGGTACCACTAAATAGGGACGGTACCGTTAAATTTAACGGTACCGTGGGTCATTTAGAGGAACCGTGTCCCTGTTTGACGGATTTTTACTGTTCCTCATAGAATCCCTGCAACCCTAACCTCAAACCTGCAAATTTTGCAACCTCACACACACCCTAAGATTCCTTTGCTACACCATAGGACACTCCCATCACCTTTAATTCAAATTTCACCCAACTTGCCTATTTAAGGCCTCACCCTTGCAAGCTTATCTTGCACTTCAACTTCAACCTCCCATCACACAAACACCATGTCTTCCACACAAGGATCCACCTCTCACATCTCCAAGAAACCTAGGATAACAGTGAAACCACCCTCAAAACCACTCTTTGTGGATCTCACAAAAGATGATGAAGCTATGACACCACCTTCCCAAGCCACTCCTTACTTACCATCACCACCTAATGCACCCTCTAAAACATCCTCTTCCTACACAACATCTTCATCATCCTTTAACACAACATCATCCATGGAGTACACACTATCACCCATAACTCCATTGGACTATGCCATGCCAACTCCTTCCCCAACAAACTCACCACCACCACCTTCTCCTATCATGGCACAACCCATCCAACCCCATCCCTTTGATCTACATAGTGCTAATTGCCTATGTTGCCTCCACAACCGTAATCTTATCTTTTTCTTAAGAGATGAGATTCACTTCATGTTCTCCTTTGTGGAGCACCTCTTGACACAACCACCACCACCCCAAATGATGTCACCATCTCCACCACCTCCTAACCAAAACAACTAAACATTTTCTTGTTTAGTTTCTCACCAATAAACCTTTAGGACCCTTCTTGGAAATGAAGCTTGCCTTTAGTCATTAGGGATTTAGGTTTCCTATTGTCTCTTTTATGCTTCTTATGTAGTCATACCTATGTATGATATTTGCTTTTATGAATGAATGCTTTCATTTTATGTGGATGCTTAGCTACTTAGTCATTCATTTTGTGGTTGGATATTTGTCCTAGGTGCTACGTGTTAGATATCGTATATATGTCATCTAACCTTGTTTTGCAACACGAATCCTTGCTCGATTCCTTGGTATTCTCCAAATGAGGGGGAGTACACATCCAGGGGGAGCTTTAGTCACCTTTTTGATTAGACAAAAAGGGGGAGAGAAATGGGAGTAAACTCATTAAAAACTTGTTAAAACTAATTTTAACTTAAAATGAGTTTATATTTTGTCATCATCAAAAAGGGGGAGATTGTTGATGCAAATAATGTTCTAAAAACGTTATTTATATCTTTCGATTACTTAACGTTTTGAGGATGACAAAATGTGAAATCACGTTACGTTAAAATTAACGTAAACAAGTTTTTAATCGGAAGATCCCGTTTCTACGCAAATCACTCTAGAACAAATTTACAACTTGACAAATGATCAAAGAAGTGAATTTGTGTTTTGAGACTTCACATTTTAATGGGACAAAACATTTTTTCAAAAATAACACATGATAAATTATTTTTGAAATATTAAGAAATGTTTTAATGGAAAAATAAGTTTGAAAATCACAACAGCTATTTTTCCCCCCAAAATCTGCTCCAACCTTCCCCAAATAAGTTTTCACCAGAAAAGACAAAATTTGGAGCGTCCTAGTCTAGGACGGCTCCACGGTTCCACTAAATTTAGTGGAGCCATGGCATGTTTAGTGGAGCCGTCCGTACTATTTTTTCTGTAACGTTCAGATTTTCTTTGCCTATAAATACCAACCCCTTTCATAGATTTTAGGCATCCTTACACACACAAAACTTTCTGAGTTGAATACTCTCTTCACACTTTCTTTCTTAGATCATTTAGGTTAGTTTTTCTTTTGTTCAAGAGTGATCCAATCATCCTCCAAGTGATCCTCTTCATTCCTCTTCATTAGCAAGAGAAGAACACAAGTATCCAAGTTGATACAAGGTGTTATCATTCCTCTTCATTAGCAAGAGAAGAACACAAGTGTCCAAGTTGATACAAGGTGTTATCATTCCTCTTCATTAGCAAGAGAAGAACTCAAAGTATTCAAGAAGATACAAGAGTTATAGTTGTTAGGTTTTGTAACACTTGTTACATCCTTGTTGTATCTTAGCATACATCAAGATTATCTTTCTTTAGTGAGAGTGTGAGTGAAGATCATTGTGATCTTAAGAGATAGTGAAGATCTCTTAAAGCCATTGGGCTTGTGTGTGAGTGATCAAAGGATCTAGAGTAGTTAGATTAAGTAGAGTGAAGTGAGAGTTGATCTTTGTGATCGTGTTGAGATTGTGGTGATCTCTTGTAGCCATTAGGGCTTGTGTGATTGGTCACGTGGACCTTGGTAGATTGGTGCTAGCTAAGATTAGCACTCGACATTTAGCTTAGTGTCGGTAATAGGATAAGCGACGCGTACGGTATTCTCCGCCTGAAGGGAGGTTGTTAACATAGTGCTTGAAACTCTCGAGTGTGGTACTCGGGGAGTGGAGTAGGGCGAAGAAGAGCTTCGTAGCCGAACCACTACAAATCCTTTGTCTCGGTTTGATCTTTCCAACTCTACTATTTACTTTCATTATTTAGCATTAGTTAGTCTAGTGTGTAGTTCATATTGATGTTGATTGATTATACTTAGAGTTCGAATCAAAGTTTCCAATAGCCAACTTTTAAAACAAGATTTTTAAAATAACTTTAAAACCGGTAAACTATTCAACCCCCCCTTCTAGTTTCCCACACGTGTGTTTCGTTTGCTTTTCGAGTTGTTTCGTTTGCTTGTCGAGTTGTGTCGTTTGCTTGTCGAGATTTTTCGTTTGAGTTGTTTCATTTGCTTGTCGAGTTGTTTCGTTTGAGTCTGTATGAAATGTATGTGGTTGAGAACCCTTGCGTGTTTTAAATAAAAGGTTTGCCATCGTGTTTGTTAATTGTGATATTATTCCTTCAGTTCCATTCTTTATGCATATATGTAATTTAGTGTTGGAAAATTGTATATTTGAAATACCCTGTTGTTTAAAGGGGTGTTTGGACATCATTTAGCCCAACTTTACATAATTCTCAACACATTTAATGTACGAGAAGTCTTCTTCATGGCCATCGGTTGATATAACAAAAAAACAACGACTTTCTTGTAACTTTGTATGTTTGATACATCATCAATATACGCATTTATAGCAAAAACGTTCCTTAGTTCGTAAACTCTTAAAAACATTTATTATAGCATTTATAGCAAAACTTATTTGCATTTATAGCAAAAACATCAGTAAGGGTTTGGTAAACGTATCCAAGAAGAGTCTTCTTTTGGTTTCAAGCATAACATACATCCAGAACACATATGTAATTTTCACAACAACAACAACATATATATGCATAACTAAACATAGTTGATAACGTACGTACAATATCATATTAGAACATATTAGAAAGACATCTTCATTAACTAATGCAGATCCAGGTCAAAAGAAAACCAAGAACTCGGAAATGATAGAATGAGAAGGATGAGAATACAGATATGTTTCTGCTCAGGATTGAATTAACATGGGATAAGTATCATGTTTTATAGGGTTGATTCACAGGTTCTGATGCTTTCAGGATCGATTATGCACAAGGTTAAGAAGAATAGTTTCTGATCAATATCACAACATAATGATGATTATGTTGTATGTATTGTGTGATCATAACAACTGATAACTTTATACAGGAACAATGAAGAATGGGTTGAACTTTTTTTATTAAAACTGATATAGAATACAGGAAAGGGTTGAGTTTGATTGCAGACATTTGACCTATATATACTAAACTAAGAGGTATGATTATGAAGGGTTGTGATGGTTCACTAGAACCAACAGATATAACCATTCAATCATAACTAACAATAACTTAAATAAACTAACTTCCTAATTGACTTTCATCAATAACTGATTACAGCCCTTTATTCTAATGTAACAAAGATTGATGGATTATGTTTTCCAACATATTCCCCCCCAATCTATTAATCATTGTTTCTTCAATCATCTTGTTCCTTGATTCTTCTTGTTCATGCTTTCTTTCTCTTCTGTGTAGTTCTTCACATCCTTCACATGTTGTCTTCACATCTTTCATAGGTTGTCGTCATATCTTTCACAGAGTTTCTTTACATCTTTCACAGGTTGTCGTCACATCTTTTACATATCTTGCAATTCCAGGGATGGTTTTTTCCTTCCTTTCACAGGTTTCTTTCTTCTTCTTCCAGAATCTTTTAACTGTGGTCTCTGATGCCAAATGATAGAATGAGAAGGATGAGAATGCAGATATGTTTCTGCTCAGGATTGAATTAACATGGGATAAGTATCTTGTTTTATAGGATTGATTCACATGTTCTGATTTCACAGGTTCTGATGCTTTCAGGATCGATTATGCACAAGGTTAAGAAGAATAGTTTCTGATCAATATCACAACATAATGATGATTAAGTTGTATGTATTTTGTGATCATAACAACTGATAACTTTATACAGGAACAATTAAGAATGGGTTGAACCCTTTTTATTAAAACTGATATAGAATATAGGAAAGGGTTGAGTTTGATTACAGACATTTGACCTATATATACTAAACTAAGAGGTATGATTATGAAGGGTTGTGATGGTTCAGATGAACTCAAATAAGTACATTTTATTACTATCATTTATCCTATTAAATTGACTTGTTTTACTATATTATGTATGAGGATTGATACTTAATCGTTTACTTTTGTAATTCTCAGGTAAAAACAAGCATTTGGTGAAACTTGGCGATTTTGGACTAATAATGGAGCAAAACATGCATAATGTGAAGAGTCTACTGAAATGAAGAAGATCAAGACTAATCTGCTCCAGATGCGCCGCATCTCACTCATGACATGCGCCGCATCTCTATCAAGATATCACCAGATACGATCCAAGATACAAGAGGACATGCGCCGCATCTAATCATGGAGTTACGCCGCATCTTCTGGCGGTGTACGAATATTCCTGAATATTATAATCTTGGACCCCACGCGAAGTTAAGTACATGCGCCGCATCTACTCCTTAGATGCGCCGCATCTTCCCTCAGACAGAAACTATAAATACCCCGTAGACCAGACGAATTTAATAAGTTCCGAACATTATAACCTAAGTCCGAACAGAAGAACCGAAGGACGAATTCAGTCAAGGAGGCAGCACAAGACACACCCAAATCAAAGATACAAGAGCTGTAAGAAGGTGCTGCATGTGTTTAATTCATTAAGTAGTTTTGTTTTATTGTGTTAGCAAACTTTAATTCATCAGGATTGGTGGCTTGTGTAATGTGACAACGAAAGATTGCACTCCCTTTAATACTTGCTTTCCCATCAATTAAAGTTTATATGTTGATGTCTTTGGTTACTACTTATTAGTGCATTGATAACCTCTGTGTTTATTAGTGGCTTGCGGGCATTTGACTGCGGGACATAATGTGGCTCCCACGGTTATTACTAAATTGATCACTTAGGAATAACTTTTAGACATAAGTAATCATTAAGGGTTTACTCGCCGATAAGATTAGGACCAACGAGAAAGGGTTAACTACATACACTTCATATAAAGCTATCAATAAAACAAGTGACAATCTACTTAATCATAAGGACAGCCCTCTTATTGTCTCAAGTATCTATCTGTGTACGTGTGTGCTACTTGCTGATTCGTGCCTATTGGTTTATTTTATTATTTAATTGCAAACAAATCGTGCCAGTCTCTCAGGCTGAAACCCCCTTGCGTTAGGATATTAAAATACTGATTAGAATAACGAGATAATACGTTCCACTCTTAGTGATCGACACTCTACTTACCATTATCTTCATACTGACCGGGTACACTGCTCGTTAAGTGTGTGTGTTATTGATAAGTCGGCTAAATATAAATTTAAAACTTGAGTAGGCATTAAAACTGCCAAAACTTTACTCCAACGCACGCCCATCAAGTTTTTGGCGCCGCTGCCGGGGAGTGAATTGTTATTATCTGTTAATTTGATTAGTATTTTAATTAGGTTTTTCTTTTTATTAGATTAATTGCATCATTGTACTATTTTGCATATTTGTTGTATTGTGTGTTAATTGTTTGCTTTTATTTTTATTTTTGTGTATTTTATTTTTTGTTTGTGTGTTTAATTTTTTGTTTTTATTTTTCGTATATTTTTCTGTTCTGCTATCGTTGTACTGTGCTAAATCAAACGATACGGCGCATCTGATATCTCAGATACGGCGTATTGCGTTTAATTTTTAAAAATACAACGCGTTTAATTAATTCGATACGACGCATCTTTTCCCCAAGATACGGCGTATCTGTTTTTAATACGAAATTTTTTTTCAAATAGCGATAAAGTAATACGACGCATCTGCTTTTGCAGATACGGCGTATCTGTTTTTGATAAAAAAAATTTTTTCTAAACGTTAACGCCATACGACGCATCTGCTTTCGTAGATACGGCGTATCTATTATTTTAATTAAAAACAGTTTGCGAATTATTAAACAGATACGGCGTATCGATCTTTGTCGATATGGCGCATCTTTCTGAATCAAAAATCGATGTTTATTTTTAAACGTAACGAAAATACGGCGCATTAACTTTCGTTAATACGACGCATTTAATTTTAATTAGATAAGCTGATTTTTGATTAATTAATTCGATACGACGCATTCAAAATTCTAAGCGGCGTATCTATTTTCTGAATAAAGTCTGATTTAATTTTAACGTATTAAGATACGGCGTATCCAACTCTTTGGATACGGCGCATCGTCTGCAGATATCAGCTATCAGTATTCTTATATCCGTTACTAAATTCGTTAATTTTTCTTCTTGCGAGCAAATCCTACTGATGCTTTCGTGATTATTTCAGAAGAAAAATGGAAGGATACGGAGAACTGATTGACTTCGACTTCGAAGCCAATTTTATGAATGAAGTATTAGTGCATGATAAATCACTCGAACGTTACGATGGGGACTACATTGAACTTAATGACCTTAATGGACCGTTGGAATCCAATGACCTGGTCATGGATGATGCTGAATCTGAGTTAGAAGAAGGAGAAATTGTGGATAGTCCAAAAGTCAACGTTATTAATACTAGGAATTACGATGAATTTGAGGGATATAATGGTTCTTGGGATTATGGTAGAAGAATCCACGCCAATTGTGCTTACAATTTGCAATTCCCATGCATGATTGGATACAAATGTATTGACGCCAATTTCTTTCCTATTTTGCCGATCAATGTTATGTCAAGAAGCTTTTACAATTCTATTATGAGAAATAAAGTGGAGTGTAGGGGAAAGAATGTAGTTGGAGCCTTCATTAATGTCCCGATCTTCGTTGGACGCTTTACTATTGTAACTGAGTTCGCTGTTGTTGAAGACATGAATGCCTATCGTGACAGCAGTATGGGCGACGTGATTGTTGGAAAACCATTCTGTAGGGAGATCACTATTAATGCAAAGCGATTTGAAGGAAAGATCACCTTTCAATGTGGAAGCGACGTTATCACTTATATGATGCCCCGAACTCACCCTGGATTTAAACATGCTACTAATAAGGTCTGCTACAAATTCTCTCCGTTCCTTTTTATTAGTAATGATGACATGAAGAGAGGGATTGAATACCCGTATCAGATGATGGAAGGATTCTATAAAGGATTCTTGAACTTGGGACCTGAATATTTACGTGACGAATTAGTTGCTAAATGGATCCTACATGGCAATGTAGGAATCAATGATCGATATTAAAGAGCTGAACGTGAGTCTAACTTGAAGACTCTGGAATAAAGACAAGTGCTTACCGGGAGACAACCCGGATTTATCTTTTTCTGTTTTCAGTGTCGAGTCAGTCAGGCCCGCATGAAGATACGGCGCATCTCAATTCTGAGATGCGACGCATCTCCTGCAATGGTCATATCTTATTTTAATTTTTCTGCATTTTTATTTTCGACTTTAAAACTATTTATCAGTTTATTTTAATGCGGCGCATCCCTGGTTAAGGATGCGGCGCATCTTTATTCTGATCCGTATTAATTCCAGGCTCGATACGGCGTATCTTCTTCCATAAGATGCGGCGCATCGACTGACCTGATGATTTTCAGTTTTTATTTTTTAAGTTTTATTTTTCCTAACTACTAATGTATTACGCAAGTTTGAACCTTTCTTATCTTAGGTGTGTTTTAAAGTGTTGGTGGTATTATAGTTTCCTGGATTTCCTGTGGATACATCAAGTATGAAGCTTTAACGTTCTAATCCACAAGAAAGATGATTTTTGCTCTTATACTAATGGAGGATCATACCGAGCAAATCTCAGAGGAGTTTTTCTGTTCTAATTCTTTTATTTTCCATTTTTTAACCTTTTATACAAACAACGAGGACGTTGTTTAACTTAAGTGGGGGGATTGGAGAATTAGAACACTTAACATTTACTTGTCCTAAAACTTTTTCAAAATATGCTTAAAATATGCTTAATATATCAAACTTAAATTTTTTTTTTTAGCATGTTTTTGTTTAAGATCTAAGTTGCATAGCTGCACACATGACGTTATTTTCAAAAATTGTGATTTTTCAAAATTCACAAATCTATGAGTGTGCCGGTGACTTGTAAACTTTAGAACTTGGCTTGTATACTATTCGAGACCACCATAATGAGTATTATTTTATATAATTGGAATGACTTGTTTAAATTGGTAAATTTCTAGGATTACACCCAAAATAGCCTATTATATGTTATGTGTTATTAACTAACTACACTGGTTAGTTAACCCCCGTATAAACCCTTTTGTTACTCTCATTTTTAGAGTAAGATACCCCTAGAAAAACCCTCAGATCCATTCCTTTCGTTTCTTACACCTATGTTTAAAATGTTTCGTTACACCCTTACACCTTAGCCTGCCCTGTAGATTAGAATCCGTGGTTGGTTAATTGCTATAGGCAAAGTGTGTTTCCTTACATTACCTGTGTTCGCGTGCGTAATTCATTATCTATGGTTAGGTCGGGAAATTGCACAATGCAATTGGAGTGAAAGTAAATATTATATATTTTTGAGTTTATTTTTTCGTGTGTTTTACTACTTTCACTATTACCGTTATTTCTGAAAGTATGAAAAGTATGGAAAAATTATCCGGAAAGAAAGTTGTAGTGATGTGGTGAAATTTTACACATCTATGTTTATGTTTCAAGTTAAAAAAAAAAAAAAAAAAAAAAAAAAAAAAAAAAAAAAAAAAAAAATCGAAAAAATAAGAAAAGAAAAAGAAAGAAAGAAAAGTTGGAAGTTAGTTTTAACCAACTTATGTAAAGTTATGTAAGTGGTCGATATCACCACTATTTGTTGTACTATATTTATGGATTGAATGGGAATTGGCAGTTATGGGAACGCCAATTAAGGTTTATTCTTTGATTAAGATCTTGTTGAGTATAATTCGTGTCTACCTAAAGCGTGTGTTTCAAGTGTTAAAGCGTGAGTTATTCGATGATATGAGTCTTATTCATGGGATGGTTGGGATAGTGATTAACCACACTTAGGATTTTAATTTATTTGTTTTGTTTATTTTTATTTTTACACCAATTTATATCCCAAATGTTACCATACCCTTTATTATTCTTTATCCAACCAAACCTTTGATTTATTGAGATTAGGGATTTGAGCAATCTTAAGTATCGTAGTCGTGGATTCGGCTATGTATTTATGATTTTGTCGCCCTTTTTGATATATTATTATTGGTGAAGTTTGGACCTATCTTTAGCCTATTCGAGTTAAGGATTTGAGCAATTGCAAGTATCGTGTTCGTGGATTCGATCATGTATTTGTGATTTTGTCGCCTTTTCTGGAATTTGAAATCGATAGTGAAAAAGAATAATTAACCATTAAGCCTAAAAACCCTTTTTACCGCTTTAGACTTGTTATTCCTTAGCTTTAGTGGTGGAGATGTGTATACTTGCCAAGCTTATGATAGAATATTCGTCACGACTGGACAGTTAAACGATTAGATTTGCTTTTATCGACTTATTTTATTTTACTTCTAAATTCGTTAAGTGTTTAGTTGTGTGATTATGAAATAAACGAATACATGCTTAAATATAAAAATAAATCCTAACATCTTTTAGGATACATTTTCATAAAAGAAATTCTAAGGTTTACTTGGGGACAAGTAAAGTTCAAGTGGGGGGATATTTGATGAACTCAAATAAGTACATTTTATTACTATCATTTATCCTATTAAATTGACTTGTTTTACTATATTATGTATGAGGATTGATACTTAATCGTTTACTTTTGTAATTCTCAGGTAAAAACAAGCATTTGGTGAAACTTGGCAATTTTTGGACTAATAATGGAGCAAAACATGCATAATGTGAAGAGTCTACTGAAATGAAGAAGATCAAGACTAATCTGCTCCAGATGCGCCGCATCTCACTCATGACATGCGCCGCATCTCTATCAAGATATCACCAGATACGATCCAAGATACAAGAGGACATGCGCCGCATCTAATCATGGAGTTACGCCGCATCTTCTGGCGGTGTACGAATATTCCTGAATATTATAATCTTGGACCCCACGCGAAGTTAAGTACATGCGCCGCATCTACTTAGTAGATGCGCCGCATCTTCCCTCAGACAGAAACTATAAATACCCCGTAGACCAGACGAATTAAAAGTTCCGAACATTATAACCTAAGTCCGAACAGGAGAAACAAAGGACGAATTCAGTCAAGGAGGCAGCACAAGACACACCCAAATCAAAGATACAAGAGCTGTAAGAAGGTGCTGCATGTGTTTAATTCATTAAGTAGTTTACTCTTCATATACACTTCATATAAAGCTATCAATAAAACAAGTGACAATCTACTTAATCATAAGGACAGCCCTCTTATTGTCTCGAGTATTTATCTGTGTACGTGTGTGCTACTTGCTGATTCGTGCCTATTGGTTTATTTTATTATTTAATTGCAAACAAATCGTGCCAGTCTCTCAGGCTGAAACCCCCTTGCGTTAGGATATTAAAATACTGATTAGAATAACGAGATAATACGTTCCACTCTTAGTGATCGACACTCTACTTACCATTATCTTCATACTGACCGGGTACACTGCTCGTTAAGTGTGTGTGTTATTGATAAGTCGGCTAAATATAAATTTAAAACTTGAGTAGGCATTAAAACTGCCAAAACTTTACTCCAACGCACGCCCATCATGAAGGGTTGTGATGGTTCACAAGAACCAACAGATATAACCATTCAATCATAACTGGCAATAACTAAAATAAACTAACTTCCTAACTGACTTTCATCAATAACTGATTACAGCCCTTTATTCTAATGTAACAAAGATTGATGGATTATGTTTTCCAACAAGAAACTCTTACACATCGAACCCATGACTCCAACTCTTCATCTAAACACTCATGAACAACATCAACCAACCTTCCCTTTTCTTGATAAACATTACCATACGGATTGCAACTATCTCCACAATTAGGACTAATCTTACGAAACCTCTCCAAAATCCAAACATGGACAATTTGCAATGGAGCCCAAACGACAACATTCTTCATCATTATAATAACACAACATTTTATTAAACAACAAGAATAACACAAACAACAACAACAACAACAACAACAACAACAACAACAACAACAACAACACTACATATGAAGATTGTCCATGTCACCTAACAGCTCACGGAGTATTTCAGCCGACTGACATGCGTGGTCGTGGTCGTCGGGATTCGTTGCCATTTCAAGTCTTGCCTCCAGCATCCTTACTCTTGTCTCTAGCACCTGTTTTTGTGATTCCAGCATGTTTATTCTAGGATCTTTGGCATTACAGTTTGAGTACACTGTTGGTGCAGATCCATCACCTTGAGATGTTGAAGCAGAAGAGATTACTCATAACCGGTCATCAAATTCACTCTTCCACATAAAATATCCACATCCATTATCTTTTTCTCTTGGCTGTTACATAAATAAGAAAATGTTATGATTGTTTGTATATTTACATAAATAAGAAATGTATGATTGTTCACCTTCGAAAGAGGACATGCATAATATTCCCATCCAAATGTATCTTTTTTATGTGATTTTCTTAGTTTTATATTTCCTGTTCCACAAGAACACATAAAAGGATTATATCTGTTAGGACCGAAGCTTCTCCTCTTTATCACACAAACACGCTAGAACTAGATGATGAACACACTCACAAGATCTTTAAGAACACTAAGAGTAGTATGGATCGTATGTTATAAGTTTTGGTCGAATGTTTATTAAGCTTCAATGAAAAGAGAAATAAACACAAGACAAGGGAAACACACACACTTCTCTTACACAATATGAGGTATCCACACTTGACAAAGTGAGAAGTGTGTGTGTTTATACGTACTGCCACAAACCAAGATGGGTTTGGTGGGCTTTGACTTGGACCTAAGGTGGGCTTTGTATTTGCACTACACTTAAACAAATGAAACACTTATAGTTCTAATGCTACAAGCACACTAAACTAACTAAATATTACATGACACACTTAAGTTGTAAAAAACTAATGACCATCACTTTTGCAATTAAGAAATTAATTGCTAACAATCTCCCCCTAAGGGATGGTCATTCAAATGATGGTCCCTTGATTGTTCTTTAGTCTTCAATGACTTGAGCTTTGTGTGTCAATGCAAAATAGTCTTCCTTCAATGTTCCTTCATGCACTGTGATCTTCAAAGAGTCGTCTCTTGGTCGTTCTTGCCTTGATCTACTCCTTCATTCCAGATGCTTCTTCATTAGTAGATGATGATGGTGGATGGACTTTCATCGGTACCTGCATAAAACAGTTAGCAATAAATCGTCCTTCGGCCATCATGTCGTGAGGCAAGATCCTTTGATCTCATTAAGACTCATACAACTTGTATCCTTTGGATGAACACAAGAGTATTTCATTGGAAGTGTTCCTAAGAGATCTTTTGATGAATCTCATGTCTCTAGACTCAATAATGTGCGTTTTGGTTTTAGTCGTCGGAGGCATGGAGCAGAGTGCTACCTTTTCAATATCAACACATCTCGGAGTGAGAGGTCGATAGATTATGTAGTGTTCTCCGTGAGAAATGAAACAAATATCTTTTGAGAGATATCTGAGTGGATAGGAGGGGTGGTGCATTGCATCACTGGGTCCATGACGTCTTGTCTTCAATACCAGTATCACCTTGGTGAATACTGATAGCAGATGTATTGACCCGGTTTCTGACCTAAGTTTTCATGGAGGGCTATTTCTTTTCACCCTTACAAAAACTTTTCTTTTTCATTCTTCAACCCCTTCTTTCTCCTTTCTCATTATACTCCTTTTTTCAATCTTTCCTAAGGACTTCTAATGCTAAGCTATTGGAATAGTCCTTGGGTAGATCCCTCCGGTTCTGGCGGATCATTGGACATAACCTAACAATAATCACCTTATTACTTCATGATTATCCTAGATTATCGATCATGTACCATGAAACCTTTTGAAAATCTCTCAACGTTTTCATGAACAAACACATTTTAGTTAACACATTGAGAGTTTTGTATTTATGAAACACTCCCCCTTCACATGTGCTCATGCATTTTTTAAATAAACTGCACATGTCTGGTAGAGTTTGCACATTTGAAATGATTGATTTTCAATGAACACTACCTTCGCGAGACACGCTTACATCACTAGTTAGACTAGCTTGAAGTTATTACCCGTCCCGGTCATATTCAATGTTCATCTCTCGAATTGGTACATTCTACTTAGACAAGTCCTTTGCGAGACACGTTTGCATCACTGGTAAACCAGCTTGAAATTATTACCCGTCCAGGACATGTCTTTTCGAGAACAGACATTTAGTTTCGTCAATTCAAGGGTTGTTCTGAGTCTTTTTGAAGAACTCGTATTGAGATTCAAACTACAAAAACTTCTTTTAGATCACATTTTAATCACGTCCTCTCCCCCATATATTTAAACACTTAATCTCCCCTCAAAAATAGCATGAAGTGGTATTTTTGAAAACAGTTGATTAAAATGAAACTTTTTGTGGAGAGACGGACTGATTTTAGCATGAAAAATGGAACATTTTTCTTTTTATACTCCCCCTTAATCAGAGCATTTTATTTAAACAATTGAGTTTAAAAGCAGTTAAGGGTGTTAGAGGGAGTTATCTTGAGCACAAAATGCATTTTTAAAGACTTTGAAAAAATCTCTTTGAAATCATTTTGATTAAGTGCTCAAGGTATTTGCTTTTCGCCATTAACATTGCGAGTCCTGATCGGAAATAATCAGAAGTCATTCAATGTAGCGTGGGTTTCGTACTGAAATGCACGAAAGCCGTTATGAAGAAAATTTGAGAAACGACATGTTTTAGAAAAACATAAAAAATAACTCTCGCTCAAGCATCTGTAAATACCCGTATCATTGTTGAATGACATTTCTAAGTACGTACAGAATATTGATTAGACGAGAGACATGTCGTGAGAAGAATATTTTTGGTTTTTGATGTTTTATATTTTTTATGGCTTTTTTAAAATTTTCTGTATTTACAGTATAGATATTAACAGGTATATATTTACAAAAATATTTACATGCGAAGCTTTTTGATATAAATCAAGAAGATTCGAGAAGACTTTCTAACTCTTCGGGAGTTAGGCTTCGCATTCCAATTCGACGAACTAAGTTTTCAAACCGCTCTTTTGGGAGGGCCTTAGTAAATAGATCGGCGAGCTGGTATTCAGTCTTCACGAAAAACAATTCAACAGTACCCTCTTCAACGTGCTCTTTTATGAAGTGATAGCGGACTCTAATATGCTTGGTCTTCGAGTGTTGCACTGGGTTGCACGAGATGGCTATGGCACTTTTTGAATCGCAATACAAAGGTATGCGGTTGAAAGAGAAACCATAATCTGTGAGTTGTGTCCTCATCCATAGAACTTGGGCACAACATGCAGATAGAGACACATACTCGGCTTCTGCTGTTGATAAAGCAGTGCAGTCTTGTTTTCTTGACGACCAGCCTACTAGCTTTTCTCCCAGAAATTGCGCTCCGCCTGATGTACTTTTCGCTGTTACTTGGCATCCAGCATGATCGGCATCTGAAAAGGCAATTAGTGTAAACTCCGAATCCTTCGGATACCAAAGTCCCATGTTAATGGTTCTTCGAAGGTATCGAAAGATCCGTTTAACCTCTTGGAGGTGAAGTTCGGTAGGCCTTGCCTGAAACCGTGCAAGTAAGCAAACAGCAAAATGAATATCTGGTCGGCTTGCAGTTAGGTACATGAGAGAACCAATCATGCTCCGATCTTTCTTCGGATCCATGGGTTTCCCATATAGGTCAGCGCCAATTTTTGGTGAAGTGACCATAGGAGTTCCAACAGAGTCACAATTTTCCATACCATGTTTTTTCAAAATCTCAATTGTGTATTTAGCCTGATTTAGAAAAATACCACGTGGGGATTGATGAATTTGTAAGCCTAAAAAGAATTTTAATTCACCCATCATGGACATTTCGAATTTGCTTTTCATGAGATTTTCAAAATGTTTTGAATGTGTCGGATTAGTGGACCCAAATATTATGTCGTCCACATAAATCTGAACAATCAAAATGTCATTTTTGTATTTTCTTGTAAACAAGGTTGGATCAATTGTTCCTTTGGTGAAATTATTTGACAACAAGAAAGATGATAACTCGTCATACCACGCCCGTGGGGCTTGTTTCAAACCATAGATTGCCTTCTTTAGCTTGTAGACGTATTCCGGATGATCTTTGTCAACGAAACCGTCTGGTTGACTCACATACACTTCTTCTTTCAGAGTTCCATTCAAGAACGCTGTCTTGATGTCCATCTGATAAACCGTGATGTTCTTGTGAGCGGCATAAGCTAAGAAAATCCTGACAGCTTCAAGCCTTGCAATCGGTGCGAATGACTCTTCAAAATCTATCCCTTCTTCTTGTCTGAATCCCTTTGCCACCAGACGAGCCTTGTTGCGAATCACAGTCATTTCTTCATCCTTTTTGTTTTTCCATAACCACTTAAGATCAATGACTAGTTTGTCAATTGGTCTTGGAACTAAATCCCAGGTGTCATGGATTTGAAATTGAAGAAGTTCTTCCTGCATCGCTTCAATCCAGGCATTATCTGCCATTGCTTCCCGAATGTTCTTAGGTTCTATGAGACTGACTGAGCAGACATAGATGCACATGTCGCAATCGGTATGAAGTTGTTTTCTCGTCTGAATTGGTCTTGAGGGTTCACCAATAACCTGTTCAATCGGATGGTCTTTTGTCCACTGTAATGTTGAAGGGTACCTTGGACTGAATGACTGCGTGTTAGTCGGTTCATGTAATCTGGAAGATGATTCACCAGATTCCGTTCCAAACGGGTTTTCAAAGACTTCATCGTCTAACACAGCATTATTTTGTTCTTGCTCATCAATTCTTGGTAACCTTATCTCAATTCTTGGAGATCGTGGAGTAGTTATGGATGATGTTGAAGGAGATGGTGCGTCGGCTTCGAATGTTGTAGATACATCTTGATTTGATGGTGGTGGTGGTGGTTGTTGAGGTTGAGCGGATGCAGCGGATTGTTGTTCAGATGCATTCGTCGAAGCGCCACCATAGTATTCATCAAACATAAACTCGAAGAAATTATCCAGTTCTTGAGTTGAGGGTTGTTCGTCATGAATTGATTGAGCTCCTTGAGGTACGAGTCCCGAACTGATATGTCCGAAAGTCATCGGTTTAAGCGCGGGTTCTAGAGCGAGCCTCTCAGAAGCCATTTGTGAAATTTCATCAAACTTCACATTCATCGTCTCCAAGATTGATGAGTGTCTAAATACTCATCATTTTTGTCGTATCTGAACTGCCAAAACATTCAAAAACACTCAGAAATGCATCAAAATACTGAAAATATCCCAGGGATTGTGTTTTATATGTTTCAAATGCAAAATGTTTAAAAACAATTGAAAAACGAACAAAGTTTGCAAAATTGGCAGTTTCAGTCCCTCAAGTTTCAAATCTTGTCAAAATTAGTCCCTAAGCATTTGTTTTGTAAGAAAAGTCACCAAAGGTCCTTTTTAAATCATAAATTATCATATTTAGTCCTTTGGTGAAAAGTTTAAATAAATTACAAGTTTGGTCCCTGCACTTTCAGAATTTGCAAAAATGATCCCTGGGAAATATTATTTTTTGGAAACATCATGTATGGTCCCTGGATTATTGAAACATAGCAGGAATTACCCTTGGTGTATTTTGGAAGATGTGCAAGTTTGGTCCTCCAAATTTCAGAAGTTACAAGATTGGTCCTTGTGATTTAATTATAAACCAAACCGGATCCAAAATAAACAAACAACCCATCCTTATCTAAACCAAACCCAGCCCAACTTCTAAACCCAAGCCCAATCCTTATCATAACCCGACCCAACCCTTTTTAGTTAAGCCTGGGTCAAACCTTCTTCTTTACCACCCAAACCGCCAAAACCGCCCTTCAATACCACCATTTTACACCACCTCCTGACACACCCACTCCCCCTCCTCCTACACGCTACCTAACCACTCCAAAAGCATTTAATGCTTCTTCCCCACTCCCTCAGACCCATGTGATTACATATCTACCCATATCCACTTTTGGCGCCAAAACTAGTTTATACGGCTAAGATCAATTTGACTCATCCAATGGTCAAGATTATTGATGGGATATGTTCAGAATCAAGTGGGGAGTCTCAAAAGTATATAAAGAAGAAGATTGATGCAGTGTGAAGATATATCTAGTTTAATTTTAGTTTAAGTATGTCGTTTAAGTTAATTTCCATTTCTTAGTTTATGTTCAAGCTTTTAAGCATTGTATTAAGTTTCTTAAGTGTATTGTAAACATTTTCAAGTAATCAATTTCAAGTTTTAAGCACGAATTCAGTTATTGCCATTTTCAAGCTCAAATTCTCATAATTGCTTGTATGTTGTTCTAGTAGATGATAAGGACTGAATTAGATCACATAAGCTCCTATAAAGCTTCTGAAAGCTTTTAGAAACCATAAAACTCAGTTTAGTGATAACAAACCAAAAATACCAAAAATCACTTAAAATAGATAAAAGTCAAAAATCCATTGAAGATGATGAAGATGGCTGGAGCATGGTAAATCTTGGATGGCCATGGGTTAGTGGTTCTGTGGAGAACCTATAGGAGTGTTCTTGGATCCTTGTTCTTGGTTTTTAGCTGGAGTGCATTTTGTAAGCATAATCTCTTCAATATTGCATTTTACTGTATCAATAGTTTATTGCTTGAATCTTGATGTTATTATTTCTCTGTGGTCATTGTTAAGTGATAATAAGCTTTAAATAGGTAGCTTGTTCTTTGGATTTGCTTGTTGCTAAGAAACTCCATTTGTGCAGTCAAACTAGCATATGGTTCATTTCTGTGTTTCATGCTTAGATCATTGTTGTTTTATGCTCATATGGTCTTGTTATATGATAATATAAGGTTTAAAATCAGTGTTGTAGTCTAAATCATCAAGTTGCTTTGAAAATCACAAAATCAGTTAAGTTAAGGGTTGTTTGGATCTTTCTGATTCAGTGGTGTTGCTGAGTATTTGTGTTGTTATTTGTTGTTGTTACATGTTACATTAGTCAAGAACAACTCAGGGGAACCATAAAAACCTGTGCTTGTTTGATAAATAGTCCAAATCATCTTTGATCTCATTCCACTGATTCACTGTTAAGATTTTAAGTTCCATGATCATGCTTTTGTGTTCATAAGTTGTTGTAATTGATCAATCTTGTCTTAATTCACCTTATTACATCATAATCAGTCATTAGGATTGATCCAAAGTTCATATAAGTCAAACTAGTTCATAAATCAAAAAGTCAAAAATACCAAATTCTGTCAAAATGGTCAGTTAGTCCAGATCTTGCACAAGGTTCAATTGAGATTGGAACTAAGTAATTTTTGTTGATTTGTGTTAAGTTGTTGGTTGTTTACATATTCCAAAAAGAAAATCTGAGTTTGGATTACATTTGCTTATTAAAAAGCACTTTCAAAGTTCCCTGTTTTTGCCCTGTGCAAAGCAATCAGTATACACTGATTGCTGAACCATCTGATCTTGGCACTAATTAGGGTTTAATTGAAGTGTTTGTGATGGGGATTTTTGTGTTTTAGAGTACACAGTAGTATAAGCTAGCTTTTCCCCCATAAAATTGCATCTCAGAAGCTTATTTCACTGCTTAATCTGCCTTGCAATTTTGCACTTTTCTTAAGTTTCTGTTTGAAAGTTGAAACAGATTTGGTGTTGAATTTGCTTATTTGTTGGATTATCTATTGGATTTAAGTTTTTTTGTGCTTATTAGAGTTGGTTAAACTTGTCCTGAGCATTTGGTTAAGTTTTGTGCTTTTTAGCTTATTTTTAGCTTATTAGCAAACTGCTTATTTGCCCAAATCTGCTTATTGGGCTTAGTCAAAATTTGATTTTAATTTTCCTAGCTTTTTAATAATATTTTAGATTTATCTGTAAATTTTCATAATTTTCTGAATAGTTTTGATATTTTTAATCTTTTTAATTAGTTTCTAATAGTATTTAAATCATAATAAATAGAATATTAATCATAAAAATATAATTTTAATTTTCATAATTTTCTTTTGTCATTTGTAATCTAGGAAAAATATAATTACATTTTTAGTCCTTAAGAAAAATCAAAAATAGAAATATAGTGATAGCTTCTATTTAATAGAATTTATTTTTTTTAAATTTTAATTAAGTAAATTTCAATTTTATAATTTTCTTAGCTTCTTTTTACTTAATAATATTTTTAGAAAAAGTTTTAGATTTTTCTTTGCTCATTTAGTATTTTTTATAATTTAAATTAGTTTAATTAGTTATTAAATAATAAATAATTAGTAATAATTAAATAAAAAGTGTAAAAAAAAAATATAATTTAAGTTTTAAAATAAGTTTTTAGTAATTTACATTTTTAGGTTTTAAATTTCATAAATTTTACTTTTTAGTCCCATTTTAGATTTTTCATTGCGCGTTTTTAGGTTAATTAATTCGCGTTTAATTTAATTGTGCATATCTGTTTTAATTTGTTATTTAGAATTGTTAAAAAGCAAAATCAAAAGCAATCTAAATCATCAATCACTCTAATCCAAAGCTTTTCACAGTTGCCCATTCACATCTCGTTGGGAAACGATCCGGGTAATCACTTACCTGGTTTCACACTACACACAAACGTGAGTTTGTACAAGTACCTTTTTTCACAAAAGGGTGAATTGTATTTATTCACGCGTATCCGTCGTTGCATAATATTTATATATATATACTTCACCACGGATCAAATTTTGGCGCCGCTGCCGGGGAGGTGTGCTGCGACTATTGTGTTAAGTTCAAGCGATTAGTGATTCGAGATCCTTCTTTCAAGAAGTTCCTATTTCCCAAAAACAATATAAAAAACAAAAAATTTTTCTTTTCTTTTCTATATATATTATCATATAAAAAATAAAAACCCAAAAACATTTTCCGTTTTCTTTGTTAATAATAAATAACAATAAAAAATTACCATCGAGAACCAAGACAGAGTACTACCTAACTGGGGATACGACCATAATAAGTTCCCAAACCAAATATTTAAAACTTGCCTTTGTATCACTTGCGAATATCGGCTCACCTTTAATTGATAAACAAACTATAACGGAGGTTTAAGGATAGTCTGACATTAAATTGTCGGACTGAAAGAAGCGGGTTTTTAAGGAGCATTAAATGCCCACCTTTGCTTCTCCGCCACTCTGTGCGTTTATCTTTTAGAGAGCTACCGTACGCTTGTTGATTATTGGTTTAAGTTAACTTGTGTTTTTTTTTCTCGATCTTGTTTTAATTGGATTTGTTTTCATCTTCACTTTTCAAAAATAAAAAGAATCTTCCTTCCTTTTTCATAATTCTCTCGACTCTGAGGCTTCTTAGAGTTGTGTTCTAGTGCATGCGCACGCGTTCTTCTAGGTCTACGAGCCCGTTACGTGAGCTTGGCAACATTCCTCGAAGACGAGGTCGTAGACGTAGATGTTCTTCTTCAATAGTCGAACCCGAGGTTCGTGCTATTCCTGTTCTCATGGTGGCTGAGCCGACTATGAATGAGCTTCTCCAAGCACCCATCGAGGGTTACGGAGATGCTATCGTTGTTCCGGCCATCGTGGCCGAGAATTTTGAACTCAAAACGGGGTTAATAAATCTTGTAACCTCGCGTCAATTCTATGGTTTTGAAATGGACGATCCTCAAGATCACATTCGATGGTTTAACAAAATCACGTCTACCATCAAATGCAAAAACGTCCCTGAAGAGGCAATCAAACTTCTTCTTTTCCCATTTTCCATCGATGGGGCTGCCCGGATTTGGCTTGATAAACAACCCCCTCGATCGATTGTAACATGGGAAGATTTGGTTAAGAAGTTCGTGAATGAATTCTTTCCTCCTTCCAAAACCACGAGTCTTAAAAACGAAATCATGAAATTTACACAGAAATTTGATGAATCATTTAGTGAGGCATGGGATCGTTATAAGGAAATGCTTCGCAAATGTCCTCATCATGGTTTCTCTGAGTTGATGCAACTCGACACTTTCTACAATGGTGTGAGCTCAGCTGATCAAGAATCTCTCAATTCCTCCACTGGAGGTAATTTCTTGAATCGAACCACAAGGGATGCTTTAGCAATCATCGAGAACAAGTCTAAGGTCCGCACTCCACGAAGCAAACCGGTTGTTTCCCAACTGAGTGTTGGTCCTTCTACCTCATCATCCGTGGGTCAATCTAGCACCGATGCTAGACTTGACGAACTCACGAAGGCTATTAAATCCTTGGTTCTCACCACACAGAAAGTTTCCTCTCCCTCTTCTCCGCAAACTTCTCAACCTGCTGAAGTCAAAAAGGTAGAAGTTTGTGTCACTTGTGATGGTCCACATGCATACTATAATTGTACTGCCACCGATGGTACATTTGAAATTAATGCAATAGCCAGTAGTTCCAACCAAGGAGGTAACCAATACCGTCCTCAAGTGGAACCAAACTACCGTCCTCAAAATGGACCACCCGGATTTCCTCAACCCAACAATCCAAATAGGTTTAATCCTAATCAGCAAAGAGGGCAAAACATGCAAAATCAATTTCATGCACCAAACAATCAATACCCACCCCCGAGGGGTAATCAAGGGTATTCAGCTCCTAATTACCAGGGATCTATCCCAAATGAACTTGATAACTACATCAAGTTTAATGAGACCAAAATGAAGGCAATGCAAAATCAGATCTCTAATTTGAAGAATGAATTTCAATCTTCAATACACAAACAAGGAACTGAGATAAAGAATGAGCTTTCAAACAAAATTGATCACTCTCAAGGCGAGGTTAAGAATATGCTTGCCAGTCTCATGAACCATCTCAATCCACCTTCTACCTCGGGAGGTCTCCCTGGTAACACTGTTGTCAACCCGAAGGGTGAACTCAAAGCCGTCACACACACGCAGTGGTAAAGCTTATGATGGACCCACTATTCCTACTACCACTTCTTCTCCTCTCCCCAAGGTAGTGGAAAGTGAACCTGAGGTGACCAAGGACAATGTACTTCCTACTAATAACGGAAGTACCAACAACGTCCAACCTCAAGTTGTTCCGGAACCAAAACCCAAACCTGGAGTTGTCTTTGAATCGCATGAAATCCCTGTTGAAAACCCTAAATCCAAACCTTCTATTCCCTACCCATCACGTTTAAATGAGCAAAAGCTCCGCGAAAAAGCTAGTCAACAAATGGATAAATTTTTCCAAATTTTTCAAGAATTACATTTTGACATAAGCTTTGCGGATGCTATCATTCTGATGCCCAAGTTTGCATCCACAATCAAACACTTGTTAAGCAACAAAGAAAAACTGTTTGAATTGGCAAAGACTCCATTAAATGAGAACTGCTCAGCAGTTATCTTGAAAAAGCTTCCCGAGAAGCTTGGAGATCCTGGAAGATTTCTAATACCTTGTAACTTTCCAGGAATGGCTGAATGCTATGCCTTGGCCGATCTTGGTGCAAGCATCAACCTGATGCCTAAATCAGTATGGAAGAAACTTTCTCTTCCTGAACTTACTCCTACCTGCATGACTCTTGAGCTTGCAGATCGTTCAATATCTCGTCCACTTAGCATTGCTGAGGACGTATTTGTGAAAGTAGGAAAGTTCCATTTTCCAGCTGACTTTGTGGTTGTTGATTTCGATGCTGATCCTAGGGTTCCTCTCATTCTTGGAAGATGATTCCTAAGAGCGGGCCGTGCTCTCATAGATGTGTTTGAGCATGAAATCACATTACGTGTGGGTAGTGAAGCTGTTACCTTTAACCTCGATCAAACTTCGAGGTACTCCTCAAATTATGATTCTGAATCGGTTAACCGAATCGATGTCATTGATATTGTTTCAGAGGAGTACTCTCAAGAGTTTCTTGGTTATTCTCATAATTCTATGAGTGGGGATCCCACCACATCTTCTCTACCTATCATTTCCGACTCTTCCCCTTCTCTCACTCCGTTTGAGAAAAGTGATTTCATTTTGGAAGAGATCGAGGATTTTCTCAAGTGTGATTCATTTCTAGAAGGGATTGATAACGCTGAGATTGATCTAGAGGGAGATATTCTTCTTCTTGAGAAATTGTTGAATCAGGACAATTCTCCTCCACTCCCTCCCGTTGAACTTCATAATGAGGAAATCAAATCAGTTGAGAAAACCGATGAATTTCCTGAGGTCGAACTCAAAGACTTACCGCCTCATCTTGAGTACGCATTTTTGGAGGGTGATGATAAATTACCCTTCATTATTGCTAAAGATTTAAGTGATGAGGAAAAGACTGCTCTAATAAAGGTCTTGAAGTCGCACAAGCAAGCCATTGCTTGGAAACTCTCCGACATAAAGGGTATCGACCCTGAATTTTGTACTCACAAGATTTTGATGGAGGATGACTTTAAACCAGCAGTCCAACACCAACGAAGGGTGAATCCCAAAATTCACGAGGTTATCAAACAAGAGGTTCTCAAACTTCTTGATGCCGGATTGATTTACCCTATCTCGGATAGTCCTTGGGTTAGTCCCATTCATTGCGTTCCTAAAAAGGGTGGCATTACTGTTGTCACAAATGAAGAAAATGAGTTGATTCCAACTCGATTGGTTACAGGGTGGCGTGTCTGCATTGACTATCGCAAGTTAAATGATGCCACCCGTAAAGACCATTTTCCTCTACCCTTCATGGACCAAATGCTTGAGAGATTAGCGGGAAACAAATACTATTGTTTCCTAGATGGTTTCTCGGGATACTTTCAGATCCCCATTGATCCGCATGATCAAGAAAAGACTACCTTTACGTGCCCTTATGGAACTTTTGCTTATAAACGTATGCCTTTTGGCTTATGTAATGCTCCGGGCACGTTCCAAAGGTGCATGATGGCCATATTTACCGACATGATCGGGAAAACTATGGAAGTCTTCATGGATGACTTCTCGGTCATTGGGGATTCATTCAAGACATGTCTCTTCCATTTAGATAACATGTTGAAACGGTGTGAAGACACCAATCTTTGTCTAAATTGGGAGAAAAGTCATTTTATGGTTAAAGAGGGCATTGTCCTCGGCCATAAGATATCAAAGAACGGGATTGAGGTTGACAGAGCTAAAGTTGATGTCATTGCTAAATTACCTCATCCCACTACCGTCAAAGGTATTAGGAGTTTTTTGGGTCATGCCGGTTTCTATCGTAGATTCATACAAGATTTTTCTAAAATCGCCCGGCCTATGACTCATCTCCTTGAAAAGGATGCTCCTTTTATCTTCTCTCCTGAGTGCGTTGAAGCTTTTCAAACTCTAAAGAAAAAGCTTACTGAAGCACCCATTTTAGTTGCCCCCGACTGGGACTTGCCGTTTGAGCTCATGTGCGATGCAAGTGATTTTGCTATCGGTGCAGTCCTGGGGCAACGCAAAACCAAACATTTTCAGCCTATCCACTACGCAAGTAAAACTATGACTGAAGCTCAAACTCATTACACCACTACAGAAAAAGAATTGTTGGCTGTGGTGTATGCCTTTGAGAAGTTTCGGCCATATTTGATCTTGACAAAATGTGTAGTGTATACGGATCACTCGGCTCTCAAATATCTCTTTGCAAAACAAGATGCAAAGCCGAGATTGCTCCGTTGGGTTCTCCTCCTACAAGAATTTGATATCATAATTCGTGATAAAAAAAGGAGCTGAGAACCTAGCTGCTGACCATCTGTCCCGATTGGAAAACCCTCACCAAGTTGTGTTCGAGAAAAAGGAAATCAATGAAACATTTCCTCTCGAAACACTCAACGCGGTTACCTTTCGTGGAGATTCGACTACCCCATGGTTTGCCGACTTTGCAAACAACCATGCGGGTAACTTTGTTGTGAAAGGGATGTCGTCCCAACAGAAGAATAAGTTCTTCAAGGATGTCAAACATTATTTCTGGGATGACCCCTACTTGTTTAAAATCTGTGCGGATCAAGTCATCCGACGGTGTGTTTATGGTCAGGAAGCTATTGATATTCTCAAGGCTTGCCATTCTGGACCTACTGGGGGACATCATAATCCCAACTACACCGCCAAAAAGGTGTTTGATTCCGGTTTCTATTGGCCCACAATTTACAAGGATGCCCAGGAAATAGTCAAAGCTTGTGATGATTGTCAACGTTACGGAAATATTTCACAAAGAAATGAAATGCCACAAAATGTCATTCAAGTTTGTGAAATCTTTGACATATGGGGCATTGACTTTATGGGGCCATTTCCATCATCTCGAGGAAACAAATACATTCTCGTGGCTGTTGACTATTTGTCAAAATGGGTTGAAGCGAAAGCTTTACCCACAAATGATGCCCGAGTTGTTGTGAAATTTTTGAAATCTCTTTTTGCTCGTTTTGGAACTCCACGTGCTATAATCAGTGATCGTGGTACGCATTTCTGCAATGACAAGTTTGATAAAGTCATGCAAAAGTATGGTGTTACACACCGTCTTTCTACCGCGTATCACCCCCAAACAAGTGGGCAAGTGGAAGTTACCAATCGAGGAATTAAAAGAATCTTGGAAAGGACCGTAGGAGACAACCGTGCCTCTTGGTCGGATAAGCTAGATGACGCACTCTGGGCCTTTCGTACAGCTTACAAAACACCCATCGGGTGTACTCCATACAAGCTTGTGTACGGAAAGGCGTGTCATCTGCCGATTGAGCTTGAGCACAAAGCCTACTGGGCCCTCAAGCATGCAAACTTTGATCTTCAGACAGCGGGTGATCACCGAAAAGTTCAAATAAATGAATTGAATGAACTTCGTGATCAAGCATACGAGAACTCTTTGATCTACAAAGAAAAGACAAAGAAGATTCATGACTCAAAAATCAAGAACCGCGTTTTCAACGTTGGTGACCGAGTCCTTCTTTTCAATTCAAGATTGAAGATCTTCTCGGGAAAACTCAAATCCCGTTGGTCTGGTCCATTCACTATCACAAAAGTTTATCCATATGGTACCGTTGAGTTATCTCAAGCTGACGGACCTAACTTTAAAGTGAATGGCCATCGGTTGAAACATTACTTTGGAGAGGACATACCACCCATGGTTGTCCCGGATCTTCAAACTTTCCCCATGAACCAATGAATGCGGGGATCGAGTTAAGCTAGTGACTCGGTGATCAAAAAACTCAAGCACCATATGGGTTTTCACCTACATTTCTGACTTCTTTCTCTTTTCTACCACCCTAGTGTGGGGGAGATGCCCCACATGTTGTATATATATATATAAAAAAAAAATAATAAAAAAAATGTATATAAAAAATAAATGGCTATTAGTATTTCCCTTTCACGTTCTAAGTGTTGGTTTAACAACCGGTACTTTGAATATTGAGGGCAATATTCAGTTCTAAGTGTGGGGGGGAATTCTAGCGAATTTAATCAAATGTACCATCTAGTACCCCCATTTTAGCCAAAATTTTAAAATTTTTTCTCACTTAGAACGCAATAAAATGGTTATCAGTCCACCATGTCTAACCCACAAAAGGATTGGCTAATCCGAGAGCAAACGGCTCTTGGTAAAGATGTCTCAAATCCGTTGATGGCTTACAATTTGCCGAAAATTGTATGGTTTTCGACTCGCCATATCTTTAAAAGTGAAGAGTTGGCTAGCCCGCAAGGTTATGGCTTGTGGTTAAGGCAGTGGAAATCCATAATTGGTAATCAGCTCACCAAAGATAATATTGATAATTTATCTAAGAGTTGGCTAGTCCAGAAGCAAACGGCTTCTGGTAAAGACAAATCAAAACCGTTGACAGCTGATGGTTTGCTCAAAATCATTTGGTTATCATTGTACCAAAGTATCACATACTAAAACAATTGGCTACTCCAGAAGTGATGGATTTTGGTAAAGAGAAAAATCCATTAAAACTTCATAAAAGATTGCTAGGGACTAGCAATAGTTTAGTGTGGGGGATTGATGAGTGTCTAAATACTCATCATTTTTGTCGTATCTGAACTGCCAAAACATTCAAAAACACTCAGAAATGCATCAAAATACTGAAAATATCCCAGGGATTGTGTTTTATATGTTTCAAATGCAAAATGTTTAAAAACAATTGAAAAACGAACAAAGTTTGCAAAATTGGCAGTTTCAGTCCCTCAAGTTTCAAATCTTGTCAAAATTAGTCCCTAAGCATTTGTTTTGTAAGAAAAGTCACCAAAGGTCCTTTTTAAATCATAAATTATCATATTTAGTCCTTTGGTGAAAAGTTTAAATAAATTACAAGTTTGGTCCCTGCACTTTCAGAATTTGCAAAAATGATCCCTGGGAAATATTATTTTTTGGAAACATCATGTATGGTCCCTGGATTATTGAAACATAGCAGGAATTACCCTTGGTGTATTTTGGAAGATGTGCAAGTTTGGTCCTCCAAATTTCAGAAGTTACAAGATTGGTCCTTGTGATTTAATTATAAACCAAACCGGATCCAAAATAAACAAACAACCCATCCTTATCTAAACCAAACCCAGCCCAACTTCTAAACCCAAGCCCAATCCTTATCATAACCCGACCCAACCCTTTTTAGTTAAGCCTGGGTCAAACCTTCTTCTTTACCACCCAAACCGCCAAAACCGCCCTTCAATACCACCATTTTCCACCACCTCCTGACACACCCACTCCCCCTCCTCCTACATGCTACCTAACCACTCCAAAAGCATTTAATGCTTCTTCCCCACTCCCTCAGACCCATGTGATTACATATCTACCCATATCCACTTTTGGCGCCAAAATTAGTTTATACGGCTAAGATCAATTTGACTCATCCAATGGTCAAGATTATTGATGGGATATGTTCAGAATCAAGTGGGGAGTCTCAAAAGTATATAAAGAAGAAGATTGATGTAGTGTGAAGATATATCTAGTTTAATTTTAGTTTAAGTATGTCGTTTAAGTTAATTTCCATTTCTTAGTTTATGTTCAAGCTTTTAAGCATTGTATTAAGTTTCTTAAGTGTATTGTAAACGTTTTCAAGTAATCAATTTCAAGTTTTAAGCACGAATTCAGTTATTGCCATTTTCAAGCTCAAATTCTCATAATAGCTTGTATGTTGTTCTAGTAGATGATAAGGACTGAATTAGATCACATAAGCTCCTATAAAGCTTCTGAAAGCTTTTAGAAACCATAAAACTCAGTTTAGTGATAACAAACCAAAATTACCAAAAATCACTTAAAATAGATAAAAGTCAAAAATCCATTGAAGATGATGAAGATGGCTGGAGCATGGTAAATCTTGGATGGCCATGGGTTAGTGGTTCTGTGGAGAACCTATAGGAGTGTTCTTGGATCCTTGTTCTTGGTTTTTAGCTGGAGTGCATTTTGTAAGCATAATCTCTTCAATATTGCATTTTACTGTATCAATAGTTTATTGCTTGAATCTTGATGTTATTATTTCTCTGTGGTCATTGTTAAGTGATAATAAGCTTTAAATAGGTAGCTTGTTCTTTGGATTTGCTTGTTGCTAAGAAACTCCATTTGTGCAGTCAAACTAGCATATGGTTCATTTCTGTGTTTCATGCTTAGATCATTGTTGTTTTATGCTCATATGGTCTTGTTATATGATAATATAAGGTTTAAAATCAGTGTTGTAGTCTAAATCATCAAGTTGCTTTGAAAATCACAAAATCAGTTAAGTTAAGGGTTGTTTGGATCTTTCTGATTCAGTGGTGTTGCTGAGTGTTTGTGTTGTTATTTGTTGTTGTTACATGTTACATTAGTCAAGAACAACTCAGAGGAACCATAAAAACCTGTGCTTGTTTGATAAATAGTCAAAATCATCTTTGATCTCATTCCACTGATTCACTGTTAAGATTTTAAGTTCCATGATCATGCTTTTGCATTCATAAGTTATTGTAATTGATCAATCTTGTCTTAATTCACCTTATTACATCATAATCAGTCATTAGGATTGATCCAAAGTTCATATAAGTCAAACTAGTTCATAAATCAAAAAGTCAAAAATACCAAATTCTGTCAAAATGGTCAGTTAGTCCAGATCTTGCACAAGGTTCAATTGAGATTGGAACTAAGTAATTTTTGTTGATTTGTGTTAAGTTGTTGGTTGTTTACATATTCCAAAAAGAAAATCTGAGTTTGGATTACATTTGCTTATTAAAAAGCACTTTCAAAGTTCCCTGTTTTTGCCCTGTGCAAAGCAATCAGTATACACTGATTGCTGAACCATCTGATCTTGCCACTAATTAGGGTTCAATTGAAGTGTTTGTGATGGGGCTTTTTGTGTTTTAGAGTACCCAGTAGTATAAGCTAGCTTTTGCCCCCATAAAATTGCATCTCAGAAGCTTATTTCACTGCTTAATCTGCCTTGCAATTTTGCACTTTTCTGAAGTTTCTGTTTGAAAGTTGAAACATATTTGGTGTTGAATTTGCTTATTTGTTGGATTATCTATTGGATTTAAGTTGTTTTGTGCTTATTAGAGTTGGTTAAACTTGTCCTGAGCATTTGGCTAAGTTTTGTGCTTTTTAGCTTATTTTTAGCTTATTAGCAAACTGCTTATTTGCCCAAATCTGCTTATTGGGCTTAGTCAACATTTGATTTTAATTTTCCTAGCTTTTTAATAATATTTTAGATTTATCTGTAAATTTTCATAATTTTCTGAATAGTTTTGATATTTTTAATCTTTTTAATTAGTTTCTAATAGTATTTAAATCATAATAAATAGATTATTAATCAGAAAAATATAATTTTAATTTTCATAATTTTCTTTTGTCATTTGTAATCTAGGAAAAATATAATTACATTTTTAGTCCTTAAGAAAAATCAAAAATAGAAATATAGTGATAGCTTCTATTTAATAGAATTTATTTTTTTTAAATTTTAATTAAGTAAATTTCAATTTTATAATTTTCTTAGCTTCTTTTTACTTAATAATATTTTTAGAAAAAGTTTTAGATTTTTCTTTGCTCATTTAGTATTTTTTTATAATTTAAATTAGTTTAATTAGTTATTAAATAATAAATAATTAGTAATAATTAAATAAAAAGTGTAAAAAAAAAATATAATTTAAGTTTTAAAATAATTTTTTAGTAATTTACATTTTTAGGTTTTAAATTTCATAAATTTTACTTTTTAGTCCCATTTTAGATTTTTCATTGCGCGTTTTTTAGGTTAATTAATTCGCGTTTAATTTAATTATGCATATCTGTTTGAATTTGTTAGTTAGAATTGTTAAAAAGCAAAATCAAAAGCAATCTAAATCATCAATCACTCTAATCCAAAGCTTTTCACAGTTGCCCATTCACATCTCGTTGGGAAACGATCCGGGTAATCACTTACCTGGTTTCACACTACACACAAACGTGAGTTTGTACAAGTACCTTTTTTCACAAAAGGGTGAATTGTATTTATTCACGCGTATCCTTCGTTGCATAATATTTATATATATACTTCACCACGGATCAATGATCTTTTTCGTTCTCCTGTTATACACCCTGAATGCCCTCGAGTTTTCAGAATACCCAATAAAGATTCCAATATCACCCTTAGCCTTCAACTTTCCCAGATCTTCCCTGTCATTTGTTGGATAGCATAAAGCGCCAAATACATGAAGATAAGAAATATCCGGTTTTCGGTTGTTGATAAGTTCATATGGGGTTTTATTGAATCTTGGATGGATTAGGGATCGGTTTTGAGTAAAACAAGCAGTAGAAACAGCATCAGCCCATAAGAATAACGGAGCACTGGAATAAATTAGCATAGTGCGAGCAGCTTCTACAAGGGTTCGATTCCTTCTTTCAACTACCCCATTCTGCTGTGGAGTTCGAACAGCTGATGTCTGGTGAGTAATACCAGTTTCTTCAAAGAATGTTCTTAACTCCTGATTGACGAATTCCGTGCCATTATCCGTTCTTACTATCCTAACTGGAGCTTGAAGTAGAACTTGAATCCGCTTCAGAAAGGCGATGATGGTGCTTGGTGCTTCATCTTTTGATCTCAAGAACTTTACCCATGTATATCTTGAATAGTCGTCAACAATTACAAGAATATACTTCTTCCCATTTATGCTTTGAACTCTCATCGGGCCACATAAGTCCATATGCAACAAATGCAACCTATCAACCGAACTAGGTACGGGTTTAGATTTGAATGTTGCTCTTTTGCTCTTTCCTTGCTCACATGATGGACATAGGTGTTCTTTGGTGTACTTGAATTTTGGAAGACCGGAGACGATGTTGTCTTTGGCAAGCTTGTTGATCGTGTCAAAGTTCAGATGGGACAACCGTTTATGCCACAACCAGGATTTTGTTTCACCTGCCCTGGTCATGAGAAAAATAGGTGATGAAGAGGCCATTTGGTTTATGTCAATTGCATAGAGATTGGTGCCACGATTCCCAATTAGGAGATCATTTCCAACCAAATTTCTAACAAAGCAAGTGTTTCTCCTAAAAGCAACCTCTAAATCTGCATCACAAAACTGCCCAACTGAGAACAGATTGTGTCCCAACCCTTCGACATAGTAAACCCGAGTGATCAAATAATTCCCAAAACGAAGATCACCATAACCCAGAATAGCTGCAACATGATCATTCCCAAACCTTACAGTCCCCATGAACTGCCATACAAAGTTGATCAGCAGCTTCAGATTCCCGGTCATGTGCTTGGAGCATCCCGAGTCTACGATCCAAAGACAAATCTCGATGACCTGCCATAAACAGAAAACACTTGCATTTGGAAACCGTATTTCATTTGGTTCCATGGGTTAGGGGTAACACATGAACCGCATACACAAAGATGGTTTAATTTTGTTCTAAGGGAACAACTTTTTGTTTGCCAATCTTACGTGTAAACTTTCTACCCGTTGGTTTCCATACACAAAGCTTAAGATAGTCCCTAGGCAATAGAGTACTAGATATGGTCCTAGATACAGCAATGAGATTGTTAAGGTATCTAGTCTTAGCACTAGTTCGTGTAGCAACATCTTTCTGTTCAGGCTTATCATTCACATTATCAGAAACAATATCATCACAAGCATTTTCAGACAAAGATTTCTCTTGCATTAAACAAACTGATTCATTACATGCATTCAAAACACTGGTCTTTTCATTACATCAGATGATATTTGTTCTTTATTTGAAAGCTTTAATTCCTAGGGTGTTCTTCTACTTCCTTGCATTACTTTCAGAGACAGCGATACTCTAGATTTCTTGATAGTGCTCCTAGGCTTTCCTTGCTCCTAGTGGTGCTTTTAATCCTGTAGAAGTAAGGCACACTCATTAGAATTTTTGTTGTTGTCCTGAAGGATTGTTGGTGTGGTAGCATTCCTAGACTCTTTTGGAGTATCTTTCTTACTTTTGTCTATCGCCCTATATGTTTTAGATGTAGAGGCAGACGCAGTAGTGGGACTAATCCTATAAAGGCCAGGCGCTATTACATTAGTGTTCTTGACAACTGCTTTCTCTTTTTGTTTTTCATTAGGCAAGGGGGTTAATGGTGCGATACCCGTAGTTTCCTCACCCTGCCCTTTTTGACTTGCAAGCTAAGACTTCAAAAGATCTATTTGTTCTTTCAACTGTTTGTAAGAACGCTCATATGACAGTTTGTCATACTTGCATTCTTCCTTTTTCGTATCAAGTTGTTTAAAATATGTAACATTTTGCTTTTCAATTTTGGCAAGTGCCTTTTCATATTTTACAACAATTTTGGAAGTCTCAGCTCGAAGTCGTTCATCATCCTCAACAGAATATGTTTGGTAAATAATGGACATAATATCGGTCGATAGAGCTTCGAAAGAGAGAGAGTCATTTTGATGTTCCAAAACTTTTATGTGTTCCAAGTATTCATTTGCTTCCTTTACTAAGGATTTGTGGTCCTTAACAAATTCTGCTGACTCTTTCAAAAGATTATTTTCCACATTTTGAACAACCGCATAGATTGCAGCAACATGTGGATTAATTTCCTCTTCAAAAATCTTTTTCAATGCATCCTGAACACCCGGAAACCATTCAAACTTGTTATTGTTAATTTTGGAAGCCACAATACGTTGAAGTTTCTCAATTCTCTGTTTAAGATCGACCAAATATAGTCTAGCTGCACTTGAATCATAAGTGTTTTTAGATGCCATTTGTTCGATGTTAGGCAGATGTGTTGAAACAGCTTTTTGTTTTGTGAAGACCACTGGTCTTTGAAAAAACAATTGTGACTCTTTTTTAACAAGATGAACACCAGAATCTTTATTAAGCTTGTTATAATCAATTGGTTTAATTTCCCTGTTCATTTGTCTCATTTTGACTCGTCTCTTTTCAGTACGCTCAATCGTTTCATCCGAATCATAAATTTCAATCGGATCATGTTTATCCTTTAGCACACTACCATCATATAACACATTCTGTACACTCTGAGCTTTCTTGAGATAATAAGGGTTTTCACAACCGATAGCCGTTTTCTTTAGCGTATGTAAAATCGGGTTTTTATCATTTATTAACAAATTAATCGTTTGTGCAGAATGACCCATTTTTACAAGTAAATCTTCCAACTTTCCAATGGTTTCCTTTTTGTCATTGATCTCTTTAAGAAGACCCTTTTCACGTTTTGAAAACCTTTCATTCAACTCCTTCTTTTCTTTTTCAAGATTGGAATAAGTTGATTTTTGTTTTGAAAGCTGGTTGGTTAGTTCAGAAATTTCCTTGTTTAGAGATTTGATTTGGTTATTCAAATTAACATCTAGAGTGTCAAATTTGATTTGTAAACGTTTCTCTCTTAACTCAGAATCTTTTAAGCTAACCTCAAGTTCCGACTGTTTTTTGTTATGAAAATCATAAGCTCTTGCATTCACCTTATATCTCTCAAGCTCAGTGGTCAATTTTTCATTCGCGGCCTTAACATCGCGATTGACCTTTTTGACCTTTTCTATTTCAACACTACAATTTTGCAATAATGATTCAAACATAGCACGTGTTTCCTCATCATTATCAGTATGCTGTGACTCGAATTCTTCATTAGGATCCATATCTGGAGTTACCAAATTAGTATTACTACAACTTGGTTCGTCCATGTATGTATCATAAATGAGATTAGGAGTCTCAGGATGCTGTTCATTTTGAGGTGACATATCAAACATTTCATTATTGTGACATGTAGCATATGGTTGTACCTCAGAAACCGCATTAGTGTCAAAAGCAGGAGGTGCTTCTGAGTCTGTGTCGTACTTTGCCTCCTGAAGATTTGCCATAAAAATGCAGTTTGCATCGATGTCCTCTTGATCTTCTGAAGCATCCATAATAGCCATGAAGTCATTCTCTTCTGCACTCAACTGAAGCCCAGCCGTTTCCTTGTTTGCCAACATTAATGCTTTCTGCAAATACGCTGGATCCCTTTTATTCGGCTTATCTGGACAGTTCCTAGCCATGTGACCAATACCCTGACAGTTGAAGCACTTCATCACATTTCCCTGATTTCTATTCCCAGCTCCCTGAGCAACATTCCCAAACTGATTCCCAGCATTCTGTACCCTTTGATTACCAACAGCTGTACCCATCTGATTCCCTGCATACTGACCCATCTGATTACCAACATACTGACCTGCATTCTGATTACCCATCTGAAATCTTGGAGCATATCCCTGCTGATTCCCATATCCCCCAACTATCTGTCCTTGCTGTCCCATGTTGAAACTCGGCTGTGCAATCTGCTTGTTGCGAGTGTTCGATGAGATTCGTTGATTGTTGTTGGTGGGTGTGGAGTAACGTCCTTGGAATGCTTTTGATAGGTAAGCAAAAGCTTGAGTCAAAGCAGCAGTTGACTCATCCTGATCGTCTTGATCTGGGTGTTGTGGGTATTGTTGTTGTGGGATTACATGTTGTTGTTGTGGGTAGAATGGTGATTGTGGAATATACTGTTGTTGCATGAATTGCTGAGTGGATGATGATGATGATGGTTGTGCACTGACTGTTGTAGGTGTAGGTGATTGGACTATGAGTGCAAGAGGATCTTGTTGCTTTGCTTGTTTCTCTTTTCTGACTTCATTTGCCTCTGCTTGGTTTTTTTTGAGAAAGTCATAGAGTTGATCGTAGTTCACATCATGAAGATTCTTAGTTTGGTTGACAATAGTAACATATCGTCCCCATTCTTCTGGAAGGTTGTTGATGAACTTGATGTTTTGAACAATTTGTTTAGGAGCCAAATTGTTTCTGATCAACTCATTCATTAGAGTACAGAACCGTGTGTAGTAAGATTCAATCTGTTCAGCTGGTGTTGCTGTGAAGTTCTCCCATTCTGTCAGAAGCTTGTTTTCCATTTCTTGAATGCCAATTTCTGTACCATGACAAAGACGTCTAACTCGATCCCACATTTCTTTAGCAGTTTGACAGCTATCTACAGCACAAAATATTTCTTGTGGTAAACCGAGTTGGATTAGATGCATTGCTAGGTGATCATCTTTAATTTGCTTACAATCTGCTTCAGTGTAATCCGATTCCTCTTTGGTTTTGTACGTTGGTTCGACGGGAGGTTCTGCAGTAGGGTTTCCAGCTGTTTCTTCAATCTTACCAGGCTTGAATGGACCTTCTTTTACGGAGTTAACCAAGAGTATACCTTGTCCATTAGGTTTGGATCTCATATATCGAAGCATACGACTCGTCCATGGAAGGTAACCACCTTTTTCTAACATTGGAGGTCGGTTTTCTGAACCTGCGGCATGTATGTCCTGTTGTGTAGTCATCTTTAAAATATTGTGTATGATAAAGTGGATTTAGGATCTTTGCAACAAAGTAGGAGACGTTGTTGTTGACGGTTGAACTTGGTTGATGTTGTTGTGAAGCCTTGATTCGTTGTTGATGATGGTCGTTGAAGTTGTAACAAATTAAATAACGTTACGAAACTTGATTCAAGTATAATTAAGACAAAGTCAAAAGTTTACAATTTCGACAAAAAGTTATGTAAATTACAATTTAGATAAACACGACACTTTCTATAGAAATTTCAATTCGACCAAAATTTATACAAATTATGGCTAAATATCAATTTAGATAGAAATATATCTAATTTATATAAATCGGTAATTTATATAAAATCTAACACTCTTATACAAGAGGTTAGATAACCGTTTGTCGAAGTATTTTACACTCTTATACAAGAGTAAAAATACCGAGTTCACTTTCGAGTTGACGAAATTACGTTCGAATCAAATCCTTAAAAGTTATCTAACTTTGAAGTCTTTTAATCACAATTGCGAGGGCCAAAAGTGTCAAATCCGAAAGATCTCTTAATTCTGCTGAAAGTACAAGGACTGAAGTTGCCAATTCCAAAAATTACTTCAATTGCGAGACCAAATGTGAATTGCGCGATCAATTTCGATAAAACAACACCAATTGCGAAGCTGAAATGCGAGAAAAACACTTGAATTGCGATAGAAGTTGAATTGCGAGACACTTGCTAAATTGCGAGACTCTCAATTGCGAAGGTGAATTGCGATAGGCCAATTGCGAGACAGAACCTCAATTGCGATAGACAATTGCGAGATAGCAGTGAATTGCGATGAAGCAATTGCGAGACAGACCATGAATTGCGACAAAAGTGCCAATTGCGAGACGAATTGCGATGAAACTGCAATAATTGCGAGAAATGTGCAATTCCGAGAGAAATGAAGCAATTTCGAGAGAAATGCAATTCCTAGACACCTTTGACTTTTTCAAATGCGAAAATCTGCTACTTTTCACCAACTTTTGTCCTTTTTCTCAATTCCCCATGCTTTGCCCATGCATATTTCTTACACACCCATACTTCTCTGCCACTTTTCACTAACCTTACCAACTTCAATAATTCACCTCAATTATTAAAATAATCAACAACACAACTTTTACAAAGTTGGTGATGATATACGATCTGAAGACCAAGAACACCACAAAATACTAAACTTTTTACCAAAGTTTTCACAGCCCACTTCTAACAAACACACTTTATCCTTAATTTTTGTGGATCGAAAAGAATAAAAACACAATTTGTAACCTTTCTAATGAAAGAAAAATAACAAAGTTTGTTTTAATCTTTAGGGTCAAGCAAAAATAATAAGGATACTCCTACCTTGACCCTTGCTCTATGTATACCACTTGTTAGGACCGAAGCTTCTCCTCTTTATCACATAAACACGCTAGAACTAGATGATGAACATACTCACAAGATCTTTAAGAAAACTAAGAGAAGTATGGATCTTATGTTATAAGTTTTGGTCGAATGTTTATTAAGCTTCGATGAAAAGAGAAATAAACACAAGACAAGGGAAACACACACACTTCTCTTACACAATATGAGGTATCCACACTTGACAAAGTGAGAAGTGTGTGTGTTTATACGTACTGCCACAAACCAAGATGGGTTTGGTGGACTTTAACTTGGACCTAAGGTGGGCTTTGTATTTGCACTACACTTAAACAAATGAAACACTTATAGTTCTAATGCTACAAGCCCACTAAACTAACTAAATATTACATGACACACTTAAGTTGTAAAAAACTAATGACCATCACTTTTGCAATTAAGAAATTAATTGCTAACAATATCGTTGCATCTCAGGTTTTGAAATTGGTGTGAAGATAAGAGGTTGTGAGGTTGAGTGGTTTTGAGGATAAGAGTGTATATAATGTGTTTGGGAAGAAAATCCTGTCGACATGTCGTCGGTGTAAAACATGCAGGAAAAAACCCCGCCCAATTATTCGCTATTATTAACACGCGGGGGAAGTCAAAAATTAGGTCTAAATATATCCCGACGACTTGTCGTCGGGACAATAACAGTAATGACAAAATAAATGTTAATCAAATGCTAATCAATCGTTAATTGCAATTATTTTTTGGTTTTATATGTTGCCGACGACATGTCGTCGACAATATATTGGCGGGGCAAATTCCCGCCCAGTTTTTCGCCATGTTTAGAAAAGTCAAATGTTTTTAATATGATACCGACGACGTGTCGTCGGGATTTTAAAAGCGTAAAAATTCAACGCATCATTGGCTCGGTCAAGCGCGTTTTTTATCGTTTAGTACAAAATGTCGACGACAATATGTCGTCGGCATTATGCTTGTCGCCCGTTCTGTCTTTTCTTGTAGTGTAGGTATTTCATAAATGATCCAAAAATATTGACTGTACATATAACATAAGATCACAAATATTATAAATCGAAGACTATGGCTACATTTTCCCCTATATTAAGGTGAAACTTCATGACATTGTCATGCAGCATATGGCTATATTTTTCTGTAATTTACAAATAGGATCAACATGGTCAGTTTTCCATTTTTATACAATCCTCATAAATGATCCTTAGTGATCATTTGTTAAAAAAACAATACGTCATTCATCACTCTGGAAAACGCGTGATTCCTTGATCACAACCCCTGGAAACACCAGGACCAAGTCATCAGTTGTGCTCACTCGTTATCAAAGTCAGAAACAGTACAATCGCCGTGTAAAAAAGGGCATACTTAAAAAGAAGATGTGTGTAGGCATTAAATTCATTCACTCCATAAAGCACACTTTTGGATTTGTATGCGGTATATGCCGTGCCGGCCCATATTAGTCTAAGCTTACAAGATCAAGATGATATGTAATTTTCGACTAAGACATATAAAGGGAAATTCTTAAATGACTGATACAAGTTAATTAAGAAGATATAAGTTAAAATACATGTTTAGCTATGTCAAAAGGTTTGTGAGTATCATCCTAAAATGTGAAGATGTCTCAAGTTCAATTCATGTTAAGTGCATGTTACCTTCGAAATGCCGGGTGGCACGACCCGTGACGACTTACGGTTAAAAAGATATGATTTTTCAAAAACTGACTCCGACTATTTCTCCAACTAGTTCTCCAACTAGTCCTCCACTAGTTCTCCAACTATTCTAACCACTTTACAAACACTTAACCATAGAAATATTTTTTTCCAAAATTCTTGACCCGTTTGACTCAAAATGGGTTATAAAGGACCTTGTCCCAAACACCTCTTTTTCTGTATATACAGTTTGAGAACAGCGAGAACCACCAGTACCCGTCCCTCATCAGAGTTTTTTTGACACGCACTACAAGGATGATGTATAGTTGCAGGATGAGGCTCGGCTTCAATATGTAAGTATCGTTTTTTTTTTTTTTTTTTTTTTTTTTTTTTTTTTCAAACACGCACTTTAATGATTTATTGAAACATAATCTAGTAATTAACCCGACTAATATATTAATTTTCTCATTTTTTTTTTCAACTACATAGGAGGAGATGGTCAGGCTACTGGATCTCGGATCGGATACGCCTACAGGGGTAGCGTACACAGAGGAGGAGATACTTGCCTTGGTAATAAAGGGCAAGCAGCGGGGTCATATAGCCGGCAGGGGCAGGGTGGTACCCGGCATGAGCAGACCACCGTTACCATACACCCTGCCTCCACCTCCAGGTATGTACAGTGGGATAATACTAATAGATTACTCATGACTCATCTTATGTATTGAAATGGCCGTTTTTAAATTTTGATTATTTCGTTTTTAGGTGTGTACAGTGGGCCCCAGATCGACGAGAAGCTTGCTGAAGCTCAAAAGAAGATTGATGAAGCTGAGAAGAAGAGTGATGCAGCTGCAGCAGAAGCTAAGGAAGTTAAGGAGCAGCTCACTTTGTTGATGGGTTTTGTCCGGAGCAACCCACAATGGCATGAGTTTATTAGTCAGATGCCTTCTCGAGGTGAGGTAGGCTCAGGCAACGGGTGTGGCGCGGGAGGGAGTGGCGCAGGCGGGAGCGGGAGTGGCGGAGGCGAGAGTGGTGATGATGAGGATCGTCGTAGCGATGATATGGATGATGACGAGGGGCGGTAGAGGTATATGTGTTATTTTGTGTTGCACTTATCTTTGAAACTATATTTTGGTGACCCGAATCTTATTATAGTATAGTTTAACCTTTTGGCGACTTGAACATTGCGGATATTGCAACATTTGTAGATATGGCAGCTAGGTCAAGCGATTATAACGCCCGTTTTGTAAAGTTTATAATGTTTTAATGTACTTTGAGGGTGTTTAATAGTTATATATAAGTGTTTTAGCCGTTATAAAGTTGTAAGGTTTTGGTTGTGTTAGTATTCATTGGTTGAAAGGCTTTGTTGCTTACAGGTTTTGGTAGATTTTTTTCGGAAAAAATCTGGAAAATTGCAGCTGTGCAGCTGCACTATAATTAGATGTTGACGACATGTCGTCGGCATTTAAAATCTAAATCAATGTATAGTTTTTAATTTACCGACGACATATTATTTACACTTTCATTGACTTTCTTGTTAACCTTCATAAATAATACCGACGTCATGTCGTCGGTATTATTAGAATTTTGTTGACTTTTTTGTTGACCGTGATAAATTAATACCGACGTCATGTCGTCGGTATTTTTTATAAAGTAATTAGGCTTAACTAGTCCAATCGTTAATTAGTAGTATGGTCCCGACGACATGTCTTCGAGACAATATTGTCAAACCACAAAAAACTTTGACTGGAAAAACGTGTGGGTCCCACCGTGTCGTCGGGGTTTTTTGTCGGGAAGGTGAATAGCGACGGAGCATTGTCGACAAGTGGGTGTCGACGTCATGACGTCGGGATTTTATGGTGCCGACGTCAAAGGAATAGCTAAGGACTTTTTCCCTCATTCTCATCAAATTGGGGTAGCTCAGGAACTATAGAATCTCTCAGGAGATCAGGAACTATAGAATCTCTCAGGAGTTGAATAAACTCTTTTATGCTAGTGGAATTGGGAAGCATGATAAGTCCGTACTCCACATTCTAGCTTCATCCTTGGTTTTCAAAGACTGATAGAAGAGATAGGTAAGATAAGAAAGCGATGTGTGCCCTGCCTATCCTCGAAAGGTGCTTGCAACGGGCTTTTATGAATTTCATTTGCCAAGTAAAGCCCAGCCCATTTAAGGTGGGGAGCCAAAAGAAGTGGGTAGGTTCCAATTTCCTCTAAACAAGAGTCACCCGAAGATGAGGGCGTTCGTTCATACTTCAGTTCAAGCTCCACCCGGGAAAAGAGTGGAAAGCAGCTTTGATAGATATGATAACGAATCCATTTAAGATCCCGAGTTTCCAGACACATCGCACTTTCGCTCGGGTCGAGGCTGCCACTTGGCCCTAAGACGGATCAAAGAAGAGTGGGGAACCTGGGCCGATCGATATACCAATAATCAAGTCTTCAGTCAACTGGTGGAATAATCTGAAAGAGCGATGAAAAAAGGGATGTTTTGTTAATAGGAACAAGAACGTGTTTATAGCCGTAGCGATATAAACAAGAATACTCATCCGAGCCGCAGGAACATGTACATAAGGAATACGAGAATTTCCACCTTGTTGAAGGTCTAGTGGTGCTACCCGAAGACTTAAATTAATAGCCATTGCTGTTAAGATCAACCGAGATCCAATGAAAATTTTCGCGTAGCTTCTGGTCTTTGACATCAAAAAAGAAGGTTGTAATAATGAAAGGGACATCTGATAATTTCAATTTGATCCTAGCGAGAGGCATTACCAGGTATGAACCGATCCCTCAAGTGCACTAAATTTTCCAACATTGCCTCTCAACATAATGCCCTCTTTAGAGGCATCAATGCCAACTAATTAACTTATACAAATTCTATGCCAAAAACCCGTTGGTTCTTAATGCCCTCTTTAGAGGCATCAATGCCAACTAATTACTAAAATGGGTGAAAATGAAACGAGAGGCATGCCATTTAACTAGAAACACAGGTAGTCAGAACACCAAAGAAGTGCATTAAGTCAGTGTTTTTCGGCCGAAATATATAAACCATTTTGTAGACAATTTCCATGATCATAATATAAATTTACCCTATTAGACCTATACGTTCACTCTTGAGCTCTTGGCAGACCAGCCCATTTGCCCCATCTTGTCTATATATCACCATTACATAAATCTTATTTCTTATGATCTCATAGCTTTTGCAACATATATTTTTCTTTCTTGAAAAGTTTCATGAATTTATTATGATATCATAGATTTTGGTAGAATAATGCCAGGGAAAAGATAGTTATATATAACAAGAAATCTTGTTATACTATTGTTCCTGCAAAATAATTCAAAGCCATTTTGCAAATAGAACTGATAAATCTTCTGGTTAAAGTTCTAACTGAAACATAAATCTCAAAAATAAGTCCAGCATTACTATATTGCGAACCACAACAATGACTTGCATAAAGATCCACTCATGTGGTTGACAAAGTGTAGCTCAGTTGGTCATATTTTAAATTTTAATATTTTAATATGATGTCAGTCCAAGTCCCGTAGCTCAGTTGGTTAGAGCGTTGGTCTTATGAGCCGAAGGTCGTGGGTTCGAGCCCCTCCGGGACTACTTTAATACATTTTTTAGCATGAACTCCTTTTTTTGGCTGGCATAATTTTTAAATGAACCCCTAGCTATCTCTCTGGCTCGTGGAGAAAACCGACTGAAACCCTAAATCACAAATCGTCCATTCAATCCTAACTTATTTATTGAATCCTAATTTGTTTGTTAAATCTTTCTTGTTTATTGTTAAGTATTCTTATTCCTTATATACACACGTTTTTTCTTCAAAGCTGGTTAGAGTTTTCTAAATTGTTCTAGGGTTTTTTCTTTAAATCGACTTAGGGCTTCTATCAATAACTGCTGATCTAATTTTAATTACTATTATTTGCTGGCTTGCTGCTAGCTATTCAAGCCTAAGTTAAAACACCCTAACTCTCAGTTAGGGTGTCTTTATCTAATCTTAGCAATTTCTTGAGTCGAGTGGGGTTTTATATTGCTGCTGAGTGCGCTGTTCTTATCTGCTGCACATTGGATCTCGTGGGTTTTAACTAGTATCACGGGTTGTTTCGTGTTTGATCTGGTGGCTATTTTGAGGGTCGTAAGAGTCTGATTTTGGTGTGGTATGATGGGGGTGATGGGAGATGGGAAAACTTATATTGCGAATGATGGGGACGCGAGTTCTTTAGCTGCAAAGATTAGTAATATTGAACATCAAATGCTTGAAGGTAAACTCGTGTTATTGGGAGATGATGGGGAACCTTTAAAACCTTCTGGGGCAAAGTCGCAAGCTAAAACTGTTCGGATGGTGGATGGGAAAACTATTGGGCTGATGGAGTCCTGGTTGAGGTCTAATTTAGACGAGTCTCTGTCTACTAGTGGGGATGAAACGAATGGGAGCAGCCCAGGTGTGAGTGCGATTAAACGCACCTATGATCGTGTATCTCTTGTGGACAAAGATGATGTTCGGACTGAAAAGAAGACATTTAACACTCGAACACCTCGAGTGGTTTTATTTGAGGATGACAAAGTGGTAAAAGGGGTGGATGAGCCGGTTCAGTATACCCGGTATCATTTGCTAGTTTGGTTGGGGCTGCGCCTACTCCTCGAAAGGTAAATTTTTGACCTCGTGATACTAGTAAACCGTCAAATGATAAGGGTGATCTCCAAATTCCTATATCTTCTGTTTTGGAAGTTAATTCGGGGTTTGATAACAACTTGTCCGGGTAATTTATTGGCAACAGAGTTGCATTCCCGGTTGTCGAAAACTATGTCACTACAAGAAAACAAAGAACGGGCGACGAGCACTATGCCGACGACACAATGTCGTCGGCATATTACACTAAACGACAAAAAACTGGCTTGACCGAGCCAAGGGTGCGTTGAATTTTTAAGTTTGTTCAATACCGACGACACGTCGTCGGTATAATGATGCCAATGTTTGACTTTCCAAAACCTGGTGAAAACCTGGGCGGGAGTTTGACCCGCCAATATTATGTCGACGACATGTCGTCGGCAGGATATAAACAAAAAAATAATTGTGGTTAGCGTGGGATTAGCGATTGATTAAGAACTATTTTTCCGTTAGTGTTATTGTCGTCGGTACCGACGACATATCGTCGGTACCTATTTAGTCAACGATTTTGACTTTTCCCGCGTGTGAATAATAGCAAATAATTGGGCGGGGTTTTTTCCCGCCTTTATGACGCCGACGACATGTCGACGGTAATATTTCCCGCCAAATTTTCCTTTCACCCCGCCAATTTTTTACTTATATATTGTATAATGAAATTATCACAAAAAACGTAAATTCTAACAAAAAACACACATAACAATGGATGGTTTAACGCCGGAACATGAATGGTCAAAGGCTTTGTCACACGAGCTCCTGTATAATGAAATTATACTTCATTGGGGCTGGGAAATTTTTGATGAATATGGTTCTTATGCGAACTGTGCACCGTGGCAGAGAGACAAGATTCTGGAATGGTTGAGGAGAAAGCCGTACTATAGAGAGTATTTGGAAGAGCTAGATGCTGCTGAAGCTCAACGTGCTGATGAAGCTCAAGCTGCTGCTGTTGGAGGTGACGATGAAGCTGAAAGCACGTTGGACCTCGACACCGAATTTGGTAATCTGGAAAATAGAGTAACAAATCTCGAAGCTACGTTTGCACATATCAAGGAAATGAGAGCAAGGAAGGGAAAAGATGGTGCGAGTTCCAGCAAAGCGGGAAGTAGCCGCAAAAAAAATAAACGGGTTGTTTCGTTTGATCTGTTTCGTTTGGTTGTCGAGTTGTTTAGTTTGAGTTGTTTCGTTTGGTTGTCGAGTTGTTTAGTTTGATCTGTTTCGTTTGCTTGTCGAGTTATTTCGTTTGATTCTGTATGAAATGTATGTGGTTGAGAACTCTTGTGTGTTTTAAATAAACGGTTTGCCTTCGTGTTTGTTAGTTGTGATATTGTTCCTTCAGTTCTAGCATTTTATAGCTATAATCAAATATTGGTGGACAGTTGCTACAAACTATCTTTTCAAATTGATACCGCTGCTAATCCATTAAGTTTTACATCCGACATTCTGGAACACCATTAAAATCCTTAACATTAACGTAGTTTTTCATTTCTTTGTTTCCTCTTACTTAATACCAGAACCAATCTTTGTGATCGTTGTAAGACAAAATTTAAATACAGTAAAAAGAAATAAATTAAGAGTGTTCGCATCTTTGCAAATTGGGCCTCAAGTCGAATGTATCTGCAAGATGATCTTATATGTAATTTCTTTACTCAATAAGAAAAATACCAAGTCATACATGTATATTTATTAAGAAACGTACTCTTAATAAATGGTGGTATTATAAAGGTGCAGGCCATACTTATTACTACCATATAAGCATTCAAATTTTACAGGTGAAGACATTTACTACTCTCCAACTACCGGCTCATAGTTATTACTACCATATAAGCATTTTAAATAAACGGTTTGCCTTCGTGTTTGTTAGTTGTGATATTGTTCCTTCAGTTCCATTCTTTGTGCATATGTAATTTAAAACATACGTATTACTCCAACATTAAAGCGTACGAATTAAAAATATAAAGCACGTTCAACATCATTTTTCACAACAACAACAACATTTTATTAAACAACAACAATAACACAACAAACAACAACAACAAACAACAACAGCAGCAACAATAACACAACAAACAACAACAACGACAATAACAGCAACAACAACAACAACAATAACAGCAACAACAACAACCTACATACGAAGATTTCCCATATCACCTAGCATGTCATTATAAAGGTCGTGAAATAAGGCAGCTGAATCAATTGTGTGTTTGTTTGGATGCATATACACTTCTAGCATTTTATTGAGTACCATTATCTGGTGATGCAGTTTGAGCACTCTGTATTTCCAGGACTCGATGTTGAAGGTCCTGCATTGCTTCTGTTTGTACTAGTGTGTTATGAATGCATGGAAGAAATATGGCATTGTTCACGCCATGATGAATGCCAACGGCTTGTTCTTCTTTAAGCTTTCATCGGCTGATCGAATGAATGAAGTTCTACAAAATGGAACTTGGTTTATACGCTCTATGCCTATTATTTTGAAGAAGTGGAATCCAAATGCTAGCTTATTAAAAGAAGATTTGTGCTCTATTCCGGTCTGGGTTATGATCCATGATATTACTATTGCTGCTTTTACCGAAGAAGGATTGAGTGCTATGGCTACTAGACTAGGTACTTCTATTAATTAAGCTTGATTCATACACTAGCTCTATGTGCATGCAATCATGGGGTTGGTTCAACTACGCGCGTGCATTGATTGATTTTAGGGCTGATCGGGGTTTAAAGGAGACCATGGTTATTGATATTCCTAGTTTGGAGGGTAATGGGGATGTTTTGCATATGGTTAGAGTAGAATACGAGTGAAACTTCCTGGGTGTGGAATTTGTATGTGTTATGACATGATGATAATGTATGTCCAAAACACGTTATTGCTTATTTGAAGAAATAATGTATGAAGTCCAATGACGGATTTCAGCAAGCTCCTAAGAAGGTATTTCGTGGCGTTAATACTGGTTCCAAATTCCAATTTGCTAAAACAACTAAACAAGTGTTTAGACCTGTGTCGAAGAAGAATGAGGCTAGTACGAGTGGTACGAAGAAGATCTCTGAAGTTACTAGGGATAAGATAGTTACATCAAATCCATTGGACATGAAGTGTTAGATGGCAATGGGGGTAATCCGAAAAAGGCAAATTGTGAGGTGACTATTATCCCTAATGTGGATTCAAGGGCTGAACGACTAGTTACTACTAGTAGTAATGTAAATATGGATGGTAAGTCAATTGCAACGACTGCGGAAGATAGTGAGAGTGACGTAGAGGATGTGTATGACGAAACTGCAAACTTTATGGCTTCGAAACATCTGAAAGGTGGTAGTGGAAATGAGAAAATGGAGGAGGTGGAAGTGGGAAGTCAAGCTTATATGAACGTTGAAAGGAGAGCTATGGTGATGACCCATATGATGATTATGAAGGAGAAGATTTAACTGAAAACGAACTTGCATTTTGTGATGCATTTGATATAAGTCTTCCTAGTAAATGTAGACGTTAGTTTATATTTGGTCTCGAGTCAAATGTATTCTACTGGGTAGTTGTTTATTTCCTTTTTATATGAATGGTAGTGTGTTGTTATGTTAGCTTTACCGCCTATGTAATGGCCTGAGATGCGGGATGCACTTGCATCCTATGTACTTAAATGTTTTTTTGAGTAATATATTCACCAGGTGTGAAAACCTTTGACCAAAAAAAAGTGTAGAAGTGGCTACTAAATAATGATCAGTCATAACGATTAAAGGAGACTACAAAGTGTAGAAGTTGCTAAGAATTGAAGGATTTACATGAGCAGTAAGGGAAAACAATTCTTAATTGTTAGATCAAAAAGTAAAGAATTAAGCTGATTCAGTATGAGTCAAGTTTTACTCCTTTTATTCTCATAAAAAGGCAAATCATAAAGGTTCTACCAAAGATTGATCTCTTATTTCGTTTATTATTGCCAAATCAAACTATTTATTTTCAAAGAGTTCTAGTTACAAACCAACTATATAAAGAAACCACATCACAATAACCAATACTTGGCTCGAACACAGTAAGCAAGCTCGATAGCACAGACAACAAATGACACTCATTTCCACATCTGCTGCCTTGTGTACTTGCCTCCATGCTTGCCAAACTTTCCATGCTTGAACTTACCATGGTGTTGCCCATAGCCTCCATAGCCATGGGATACTTGACCTTGGGATCCATAACCATGAGTTCCATGACCATGGGTTCCATACAATTGATGAGTTCCGTATGCAGCAGCGCCAGGTGCTGCACCACCAGCTAAAGGTGCTGCACCACCAGCTAACAATCCCATACCAGCATGTCCTCCATGTCCTGCTAAGGATTAATAAAGAAAAAGCATCCATAATTTAATTAACGACGATGCTTCCAGTTATATATATGCTAAAGTTTTGCTGGAGCTAACAGGAATGATACTGACCTGAAGAAACGGGATAGCCTTGTGGAGGATATCCACCATGTTGAGGATAACCGGATTGAGGGTATCCTCCAGGAGGGAAAGCATACCCTTGTGGAGGGTAGTGGCCACCACTACCATATCCACCAAGATGAGAGTATAGTCCTTTGTCCCCGTTATATGCCATTTCTCTTCACCCTGAAAAGCATATATAAAGGATGTTATTACTTGGTGACCGCCAAATTTGCCACTTTTAATCACGGCCATCTCGAAAACGCATAACATTTGATTTCACAAACAAATAAATGAACTATAACACACACGAAAGCACAATTTAGCAAAAATATGTGAAAACTGGACTAAAAAGTGAAATTGACTTAAGAAGAAATATGGTGAAACTAACCAAATTAAGTAGTATTTGTTGACATCACAGTTGTAGGTCAGCTGCGATCCAACTTGCAATAAATTTAAATAAGGTGAGAGTGTTATATATAGGAAGGTGGGAATCCCCCTTTTATTTGATTCACGCGTTACTTAGATGGGCAGTATGTTGATGGAGAATAAACATATATGTGTCAATGTATACCGTCTAGATTTAGGCGGCTAATTAAAAAAGCGTGTCAAATGAGTTTCGTTACAAATTAAGGGCTTGTAAGGGTTGTTTGACATTGCATTTTGAATCTAATAATCTCTGTGTTTCATTTTCTAGTATTTTGGTATAGTGAAAAAGTGATTTTGATAATTTAATGTCTGAGTGTCAAATAATCAGTTGTGAAGTGAGTTTAACAAAAGTGATTCTGATCATCTTATTATTAAAGGCTCATTTCGCATCTAATAGCCTTATAATCAGATTTTTCTGTACTGTCAATCAACTTTTCATTTGGAATTATCAGGATTAGATGTAACCATCGAGCTACAAGATAATAGTGTCTGAACTTTTTTTTTTTTTTTTTTTTTTTTTTTGCTTAAAGTTGCACATGGAGTTTAGTTCTGACATGAAATACAAAAACAAATTCTAATAATACAATAATTGTTTAGAAAAGTGACACCGGATTAAAGCAAAACCCACAACTAAAATATGAAATATGATAGCGTATAGGACCTTCAGCCCAATTGACTAAAGGTCCACATGCTCTAACCAGGCCCAACAGTGGCCACAACTCATAATACGCTTGGGAAACGAACTCCCAGGCTCGAATGCCTGGCGAATATACTCAGGCAACGAGAGGACTGGGAGCTTTCTCCAGGACCATTGCAACACGTAAACACGTGCCACTACCTAATTTGCTAAGAGGTAGTGCTGCAGTCGTGCATGGATCATTCTATGCATCTAGCGAGACAAAGGAAAGTACGTCACGTGCCATTCCTATCTCCTCCATTAGATTTTCACCACGTGGACCATCCTCAAACCATCGATGGACTCCCGGGGAGACACGAAACCCTAGGACCATCTTTATAAATAGAAGAAGGTTCATTCCAACGAATGGACCAACTTTCACACACACGGTGAATTCATACATTCACCAACTACACCAGGAGTGTTACCCTAGCTCTTGACTCTGGACACACATTGGGGTCCTTACCGAACGTGGAAAACCAACCGGTTAGCTACCTCTACCCCTCAATACGTACCTTATGTAAACATGGCGCCATCCGTGTTATACGCAACAATATAGCCACAAAAATCACCTTTCCGTTCACCGGAAAATCTTTTCTATTTACCGCAAAACTTTTTCTCATCATCAGAAAACCTTAATTTTATCAAAAACTCACACATTTTTTCGACCAAAACACTCACAAAACCTCCTCAAAACAAAAACTCTCACACTCCTTCACCGGAAAACACTAGATCCAAAATCTTATATCCGTTTCAAAAACACGAAATCTAACATTTCATTTTGACAAAAACCTCATCTCCAAAAATTTCTTTAAATGACAGATCAACAAAATCAATAAATTCCACCACCACCACCACCACCTCCGTCCGACGCGACTGGTCTTGAGGACATCACTAACGCGAACGAACGACGAGAAACTCTAACACAAAATAACCACAACGTCATATCTTAACCAACTCCAATGAACATAACCTCATTTCCAGGTAGTCCACCACCAATCACCACTAACGTTTCAAGGAAAAATGACAATTTTATAAAACCACTCATAGTAATGTCAACTACTAGGCTGGCACCTGAAGTCAACAACAACACTCAGGTGAAACAGGAACACATAGCTTTCCTGGATCGGTTAATGCTTGAAAACCGGCAATCAGGCCAGGAATGACCACAAACACATACCATAAACACAAACTTACAACAACCTAACAATCATGAAATACCTCAAATAACAACCGGCCAGTTACAACATTGTACCATTACAAAACATTCCACAATCAACAAACAACTCAAATCATACATACTCAACACCACTAACAACACATATAACCAGGCGGGCCTACATACCCATGCCTGGATATCAGCACACTCAGGCAGCCATACCACTAATGTCCACCCAGACACAAAACTCACAACAACAAGCCTCCTCCATAAACCTGTTTAACATACTAATGACCAGGGTGCAGACAGAAACGAACATCGCAACTAAAAATTAGTCGGTGATGACGTACCTAACATCTTCGTACCCTGGAGATTAAGAGACACCAGTTCGTGAAATGGATTGTGAAATATCAACTCCGAGTGGGCCTAAAGCTTCCTGCTGACCTACACATGTATGATGGAGTCAGAGATCCCAATTCACACATCTGGCAATTAGTGTTGGGAATTAAATATTCTGAAGTTAGAGTATCTAAGATAAAGGTACTGCTAGTTCAAAGTCAAAGTACTGCTAGAGCAAGAAAGGTACTGCTAGACCAAGATCAAGGAAGGTACTACTAGTACAAGTTCAAAGGTACGGTTAGTGCAAAATGGTACTGCTGGTCAGTGAGTCATCCTGCTGCTGAGTGGATAAGATTGAAAAGATATTTATTGTATTTTGGTCAACAATATACGGTAGATAATATCTTACCCCATGTGCTTAGTTAACAAGTTGTGTACACAGATACATGTTGTATCTTATGTACTGACACACTAAAGAGATAAGTTAACCAAGTAAGTCGGCTAAGTCTTTAAGCAATATGTAAAGATCTCTTGGACTATAAAAGAGATCTTAGTCAAGTGATATTAGAGTTAGTCCATGCATATGTTATTTTAGAACACTCATAACTGTTAGATAAGAACAAACACAAATATATCACAAGTTATAAAAACTTAAGATTCAAGGTTGTAACCCTAGTGATATTTCAAGATCACTCGTATTATTATCATTAATAATATTGAATCGTTTGGTGATAATCTTTATGTGTTCATTGCTAACTAACAAACATAATAATTCCATTTCCATAACATACACAACCTTTTAAGTTTGGTTGAGTGAATTTCGCGCACTTAATCATTTTAACACAACATATCATACACACAAAGTCACAAGGTTTAACCACCTTAACCGTGTGTCCAGGATCCTAGCAAGTGGTATCAGAGCTCAGGCTGATATTGTTGGTTTTAGAAGAAACAAGAAATGGATGTACAAGATGTTCAAACAAATGTTGCTGCAAAGTTGCCCATGATCAAACCCAATGAGTTTGAGTTATAGAGGATGAGAGTTGAGCAATATTTTATGGTTCAAGATTATGCTCTTTGGGACATCATTCAGTATGGTGATTCCTTCACTTTAGGCTATTCAAATGTTCTTATTGAAGGGAAAACAGTTAGAAAAAGAAATACTAGACCAGTTTCCAATGATGAAAAGATACAAAAGAGAAATGATCAGAAAGCAAGAAACTTGTTGCTTATGACCATTCCTAGTGAGCAGATGCTATCTTTTAGCAAATATCTTGATGCAAAAACTCTTTTTGAAGAGATTTGTGCATGGTTTGGTGGTAATGAAACTACCAAAAAGACACAGAAGACATTACTGAAGCAACAATTTGAAAACTTTACTGCTTTTAGTAATGAGCCTCTTGATAAGCTATTTTCAAGACTACACAAGCTTGTAAGTCAGTTAGCTGTGTTGGGTGTTGAGACAGAGAAGGAAGATCTCAACATAAAGTTCTTGAAAAGTCTACCTAATGATTTCCATACTCATTTTATTGTCTGAATGAACAAACCAGAAATTGAAACAATGAAACTTAATGATTTGTTCAATAACTTTAAAATTGTTGAACAAAGTCTGAAGAGGGGTGGAAATTATGGTACTAGTTCTGGGAATGCTGCACTCTTATCTGTTCCTAGTGTTAGTCATTCAGAAGAGGTAGATGAAGTTGAAGGTGTTTCTAATGCTACTTATGGTGGTCCTTTTACTAGTTTACAAAAGGATATTGCTGGACTTGGAGATCCAACATTTTATGCCTTTATAACCAGTCAATCTAGTGGTTCTCCTTTAAATCATGAAGACCTTGAGCAGGTAGATGGTGATGATTTGGAAGAGATGGATATTAAGTGGCAAGTTGCTATACTTAATTAGCATGAGGGCTAAGAAGTTTTGGCAAAAAACTGGAAAGCAGATTACCATAAATGGTAATGATACTGCTGGGTTTGATAAGAAGAAGGTGGAATGTTTTAACTGTCATAGGTTGGGACATTTTGCTAAAGAATGTAGAAGCCCAAGGAAGCAGGATAATAGGAACACATGGTATAAGCAAGAGAGGAATAAGGAAGTACTGGTGGAAGAGCCAAAGGCTATGCTGGCTATTGATGGTATTGGATATGATTGGAGCTCTATGGCTGTTAAAGATGACGCACCACCAAATGCTGCTCTTATGGCCACTGAATTTGCTCTAATGGCTTCTTCTGATTCAGAGGTAGATACCATTCCTACTTGTACTAATTCATGTCCTAATCTTAAAAATTATGAAGACATTAAAAAGAGATTTGATGCTTTTAGAGAAGAGTTAATTGATGCCCTTCATAATTTAGCTAATCATAAGAGGTGTGTAGGAGTTCTAGAAAAACAAATACAACATTTTAAAAAGAATGAATCTACGTTTACCGATGACTTAAATGCTTTAAAAAGAGGAATAGCATTTAGAGATGAATTACTTAATGATCAAAGTAGACGTTTATCTGAAGTCAAAAATGAAAAAGAAAATGTTAAGGTTACTATAGATACTTTAGCTCATGCCTCAGAAGGAATGAATAAGATTTGGGAAGCTCAGGTAATTGATAAAGCTAATTCAGGTGTAGGTTACAAAACTGTCCCTCCACCATATAGAGGTGTTCCTTCACCTCCAGGTGTTGACCTAGCACATACAGGTTTAGCTGAGTTTCAAGAACCAATCATGGAATATGGTTCTAAGGCTAGTCAGAGCCTTAAGGTAGCAAAGATAAGTAAAAGTTTAGATAAAACTTTACTTTATCAAGACAAGGTGTCCTTTGCTAAGAAAGGAGAAACTATAGTTGTTGAAGATTGTACAACTGATAGTGATGATGATGAAGAAGAACAGGTTATGTCTAAACCTGTAGTGGTTAAGAAAGTAGGAACAAAGGTTCCTAAGGTAGTCAATCACAACACTAACAGGCCTAAGAACAATGTTGAACATGTTAGGCAATCAGTTAGATATGGTGAACAATATAGAACCACTAACAAGCCCAAAGGCAACCAAATGAGTTGGAATGGCCTTAAGTCTCACCAACTAGGTGATGATTTTGCTTTTTATAACAAAGCTTGTTATACATGTGGTAGTTTTGACCATCTTGCAGCTTTCTGCAACCAATGGGTATCTGGGTATGAAAACAATAGGGTGAACTACAAAAGGCAAACTCCTCAAACTCACTTTCACTCTAACACTCATAGAACAAAGCCCAGAACAGTCTCAAACAAGTCTGGACCAAAAGGTCCTGCTAGATCAAAAGGTCCTGCTAGCACAGACAAAAAGGTACTGCCAGTACAAATAGAAGGTACGGGTAGAACAAAAGGTACGGTTAGACCATTGATGACTGTTAACCCAAAACCAACAGCTAAGGATGCAAAAACAACTTTAAAACATGCATCTACAACTGTTCTAAGGCCCATTCAAATAAAGGCAGTGTGATGCGTGGTTTTGCGACCTTACAACAGGTTTTACCTCTCAAGGGATCTCAAGAGGCTTGCAATCCCCACCAGGCAGTGTACCTGACCGATGTAGTATAGTGTAGTGGCAAGTACCGGGGGATTGATCGTTCTCTAGGGGAATAGTGTCGTTAGGATTGAAAAACTACTCTAATAGGTCTAAGGGTGAAGGAAGATTCTTTTTTTTATTTTTTATATTTTATGAAAGCAAATAAAATCTCGGGTTTGAAGGAGTGGGCGGAATTAGTTGCTAGTCAACTAACCCAAATAACTACAATTGCAAATAAAATAAAATAACTGAAAATGAAAAGGTTGTGAAACTTATGTGGAGAGAAATGTGTTTACTTAGATTTCCTTACTCCCTAACTATCTTTTACCGGTTGATTAGTGTGTATTGATTGCGTGGATGACGGGTGTATTCCTTAATACCAATCGTGGGGTGGCGTACGTACTTCCCCAACTCTACAAGCTCCTACTTCACTCCTATGTCGAGCCGGCTAAGAAGCTCCTAACATGGGATCACTAGAATTCGCTCATGCATTAAATACAACCATATAAACCTAGTACGCATTGGTTCATGTTTCTTAAGACGTTCAAGCAAGTTACCGTATAGGAGGTTAGCCAGTTTTCTTAAGCCTAACATCGATAAACAATCATCCAATACAATCAATAACACACTAATAACTAATAATCAATAGTTAGGTTTCATTAGATCTAAGCAAACACAAGATAAATCTAGCCTAGCATGTTAATCAAAAGACAAGAACAAGATATAATCAAACAACACATAAACATATTGATTGATTAAGTGATTACTTATCTTCAATTAAACATGGGAGATCCAAGGGTATGAAAACCCTTAAAAATGGCAGAAATTCGTCTTAGGGTTTCTCCTCACAAAGTTGCACACTAATGACAAAAAATTGCAAAACTATATATAGAACTTAGTGGCTGACGGCGTCACGTTATAGATCTTGACGCCGTTACCTAGCCGTGTCTAGGGTTCCCGGATGGTCTTCCTGATGCCGTCCCTCTTTAGTCCTCCAAAATCCTCCCTGGCTTATCAAGGCTTGACGCCGTCAGAATAAAGCTTGACGCCGTCTCTCTTTAGCTTAAACCGTGACGACCTTGATCACTTCAAAGGGTGACGCCGTCAGACTTTCCATTGAAAAACTCTCTGGCGCGTCACGTGTATTTTTCATATCCACCTCTTTTGCCAAGCCATGACGCTGTCAAGAGCAATACTTGACGCCGTCAAAGGTACTTTTCCAGCCGATTTTGAGACTTTGTCGTTTTCTTCACTTTTATGCTCTAAAAACGTCCAAAATGCTTCCTTTTCCAGATTTCTTCTCCAAAGTACCTAAAATGACAAAAGGAACGATTTAGGGCAATATTTGATCAAATAAATACGATTTAGGGCCTAAATGACCCCCTAAAAGCGGTACACTTTTCGCTTCATCAAATACCCTTACACTTGAGATTTGCTTGTCCTCAAGCAAATGCGCTTTTATTCTAATCAAAATACAAGTTAGGGGTCATTTAAAGCTAATATAAAAGTAATTACAATAAATAGTCGTTCCACTTTAATCATAATAAGCACGGAGATTACAAACTAGCACCTCACAAGTAGTGTTTTGATACTCACATCTCTCAGGTGTCATAAAAGTATTTCTCATAAATGAAAACGGATAATATCTCTCACTACCTGTCATAGCAAATAGATTACCATAGGCTTGGGAAAGGATCAAAAACCTTCTCCACTAGGCGTAAGCACCTAAGATAAACTATCAAAGAGGGCTTTTAAACGGGTTATAACGTGAGGTGTAGGGATATGATAAACACGGATTTGTTGGATAAGGGATATTTTACTGGTGGCGAGTTAAAGATCTTGATTAATTACATGTACAATATGGCGTTGCTAAGCCAAAACTAGACTCGACTTAAGCTAAAAACAAAATAACAAAAACATAAAATAAACATAAAATGAAACGGGATGGTAGTCCGTATGTTTTTTCTACTTTTCTTTTTCTCTTTTTTTTTTTTTTTTTTTGGTATTTTTCTTGATTTTTTCGATTTTTTTTTTTTTTTTTTTTTTTTTCATACACTTTTGCCCTACCATCCAAAATAATACATCATAGGGGCGTTGCATCCCCCTTACACTTGAACTTTTACATAACTTTACAATTACTATTCTAATGACTCGAATTAAGATAATCGAAAAACTTGGAGTACTTTTAAAATATTTAGCACATGTGGGGGTAATAATGTTGTTTTCCCCATTACTCCATTACACTAGTACTTTACCCATGAGTCCCAATCGTCCCAAAACAATATGTACAAGGATATGACTCGACTTAGCAACCATGTAATCAATTAGATAATTAACTTGGGGTTTAAACAAATGTTGTCACAATAATGCACTAAAAATGAGTGCATACAAGGTAGGCTAAGGCGATTTGGGTGTACATTTAAGTGGGGTGTAAAAAATTCTTCCTTTAAGTAAAATGCTTAAAGGTCGAAACGAAAAGATAGGCTCTGAGGGGTGTACTAGGGGTATCGTGTACTAAAAATGAGTACAACGCAAAGGGTGTGGGAGAATTACTTGACCAATGTAGCCAAAGTAATTATAACAAAAACACAGGTGTAAAACAATGGGTTAATCCTAATGCCTCTTATCATGTAGTAAATCTAACTACACGAATGTAGTCTCACTTGTGGCCTCGGAATGGTCCTAACGCAAGTTCTAGAATCTAAGTGTTACCGGTACACACATCATAGCATAAATGCTTTTTCTACCAATTCTAGGGGCGATCCTCACATATTTGGGGTTGGAAATTTTTTTAGTGGTACGGTTTTTTGCTAGTCATATAACTCCTATCCATGAGACGCTCATTAAGATCAAAGTTTCACTCCTAAATGTTGTAAAAAATTTTAAATTTGGCACTATAATTGCCCTAACAGGTATTTATCTCAGTTTTATTACACATCTACCATTAAACAAACAAAAATCAAGCGTAATAGCATTCTCTAAAGTATCGTACTTTACCCCCCCCCCCCTTACACTTAAGATGAACATTGTCCCCAATGTTCAAATAACAAGATGTAAAAGTAAATAAGGTAAACGAATGAAATCAAATACTCCCCTGATTCGTTTGGTGGATAAAGAGGTAACATGGTTAGATCTTCTTCCAAGAGAATGTAGAAGCTTCAAGACTAAAGCATCGCCAAAAGCTTGATTCCACAAACATCTCCTTGTCCAAAATAACCTGTTAAACCTGAGAAAACAAACACGAAAACCTGCATAACATCGGCGGGATAAATTCTATATAAGGATATAATGCTTGTGGAATGATAATTTTGCAGATTCCTGGAGTTTATAAGTTAGAGATTTAATAAAAAAAATTTATGAAAACAAAACTTTCAAAAATTTCAGAAAATTAAAACCTGACGCCGTCAGGTTGTAAAGCCTGACGCCGTCAGAAATGATCTGACAGAATTCTCATGTTAAGTTTCCGGAAAATTTCTGGAAAAACCTATACCTTACTTCCTGGAAATCCTGCAAAACATCATTATGACTCGATACAAGCATTTGACTCAAACAAATACGAATATGTATGTTAATTTATTATTATTACGATTCATGTTCATTTGTTCTAATAAACTGATTTGGATTTCCCTTACACTTATCTTTTGCAAAATACCTTTATATGTAGTTAAGACGAAGTTAAAAACAAGATAAAGCATTTTCACAATTTAGTTTTGAACATGAATCAATAATAATAAAAATTAAACATACATACGGAAGCAAATAAAATCAAACAAACAAATAAATAAACACACAAAGCAAATAAAGCTTGGGTTGCCTCCCAAGAAGCGCTTTTCTTTATTAACGAGTCTTGTAGCTAGACTCAAAGTCCTTCTACCCTATGTAAGTGAGTTCTTCATCGAGGACGTCTTTAGGGTTAAGCTTGGATTGAAGTTTCCTATTGGTCCGCTTAGTACAATATATCTTTTCAAACTTCTCTCCATCCGGGTCATACAATGTCATCTTAATATGCCATGACCCATCTCCATCTTTGGGTGGTTTGTCCCAATCCCACTTATGATCATCGTCCTCACAAGTCCACTTATTCATCCCTAGGTTAATTGGCAAAACTCCTAGGAAATCAATCATCTTCCTAAAAACTAGAGGGTCTTCAAATGGATCCAATTCGGTGTCCCTAGCCAAGAGTTGTTCTACCGCATGTGTTCGGTTCACAAAGTCCTCTTCTAGGTAAAATGGGCGTTGGGGTCCTATGAAGTCTCTATCGATCCAAGGTCCATATCTAGATGGTCTCCTATTTAATTCTAACCAATGGGGTGTTGGTTCCTCACTAGTATCATAGGCATGTTTCTTCACATCATAGACTGACCAAGTATCTCCTTCTCCTACCGCTATCTTAGATTCCTTACAATCAATCATAGCACTAGCGGTCGCCAAAAATCCTCTACCTATCAACAAGGGGCATGTAGGGTCGCTAACCATATCAAGGACGTGGAAATCGGCTAAAATGGTTAGTTTTCCTATGTGTACTAACACGTCCTTGACTACTCCAACCGGGTAAGCAACACTTCCATCCGCTAAGCCTATTATCACCTCGGTTTCTTCAAGTTTTCCTAGTTTTAGAGAGGTGTAGAGAGGTAACGGAAGTAGGTTAAGGCTTGATCCAAGATCGGCTAATGTGTCATAAGCCTCCGAATTACCGATCTTGCAAGGTAGAACAAATAAGCCCGGATCATCTAACTTCTTAGGTAGCTTGTTTTGAACAAAGGCGGTCCCTTTTGAACGACTTGGGTTTGTTTGAAACACGTGCTCATGGAATTGACCGAATAATATTGTGGACAAGAACTAGGAGACGAAACCGACGAAATGGCGTTGACGTTTAGTTTCGGGTTCTTGACTGTGTTGCTAGGGAGTGCTCCCATTTCTCGGTCATTGAGGGCTTTCAACAAAGTGTCAATCTTATTGGTCATCTCGCTTTGTTTTTGTTTGAAATCGGCTTCAAACTTGGCCAAACGAGCTTCTTGAGATGCCATAAATTGGGACATCAATCCTTCAAAGTTATTGGTACTACCATTGCTGGAAGGATTGTTGTTGAAAGTACGGTTCGAGTTGGAACCGCTTGATTGGAAACGATTAGGTGGGTTGGAAGAATTGGTTTGTTGTGCGTTTTGGTTTTGTTTCCACCTAAGGTTTGGGTGATTTTTCCATGAGGGGTTGTATGAATCACCGTAGGGGTTTGGCTCGGGTTTGAAACTGTACCACTTGTCTCCCGCTCCGTCGGTACGCGAGGATGCGTAATCCGCAAAAGCTTGTTCGGGGAGTTCCATGCAATCACGAGTGTCGTGGGGACCACTACATAATTCACATGAAGAAGTGATTTTGTTCACTTGGCTTGAAGGTTTAGGAGCCTCGTAGGATTTCATAAGAAACTTGACTTGGTCTTCAAGTTCTATGATCCTACGGTCGGAAGTGCTTGAATTGTTCGAAGGCAAAGATATTGCCTTGACCGTTTTATTTAAATCACGGGGATCACTCCAACTTTCGTTGTCATAAAGAGCAAGATCTTCTAGGAGAGCCCATGATTGTTCCGCACTTAGATCACGCAGCTTACCACCGGCCGATTGGTCAATGGTTTGCCTCGTGGAGAGATTGATATGGTCATAGAAGATTTGGACTTGGAGCCAAAGTTCTATGCCATGGTGAGGGACTTTTTGGAGTAAGTCCTTGAATCGAGTCCATGCCTCGTAGAGGGTTTCGCCTTGAAGTTGTTGGAACATCAAGATATTATTCCTTAGCTTGGTAGTTCTTCCTGGTGGGAAAAACTGAGCAAGGAAACGAGTGGTGAGATCATCCCAAGAGGTGATGGATCTTGCGGGTAGACGCTCTAGCCATTGACTAGCTTGGTCCCGCAGAGAGAATTGAAAGAGACGCAGTCGGGTCGTCTCTCGAGTGGCAACATCAAGGTTTATGGAATAAACGATTTTGAGAAAGTCCTTGAGATGTTGGTTAGGATCTTCGGAACGAAGTCCATGGAATGCGCATCCGCTTTGCACCAACCGGATGGTGTCGGATCGCAAGGGAGTGACATTGGCTCCTTGAGTGAGCTCAATGGTGTTTCGATAGCCATGGTGGCTAGGAAGGGAGTAGTCTCCTAAGGTACAGGCTCTAGGAGGTGGGTGTTGTTGTGGTGGTGGGTTGTTGGGATCAAGGATATTACCACCTTCCATGATGTCGGATGGTAATGGTTACGAACAAAGAAACGAAGAAAAAAAGATAGACTAAAGAAAATCTAGAAAAAATAAAAATCTCACTAGAAAGGAATCTAGTGAGTAGACCTAATAAAATAAAAAATTCAACCTAAACAATAACTATTCCCCGGCAGCGGCGCCAAAAACTTGATGCGTGGTTGATGAGTGTGTAAATACTCATCATTTCTGTCACATTTAGACTGCAAAAACATCTGAAATAACACAGAAAAGCCTTAAAATACATAAAATGTGTCTGAATTGTGTTTTTATATGTTTCAGGTGAAAAAGGATTGAAAACTGATGAAAAACATGCAAAATATACATAATTTACAGTTTCAGTCCCTAAACTTTGACAAATTGGCAAAACTAGTCCCTGGTTACTCAAAACTTGTACAAATATCATTAAAGGTCCTTGGGGATTCACAAGTTATTAGAAATAGTCCTTTGAAAGATAAAATTTCATATTTACAACTTTGGTCCCTCAACTTTGAAAAGTGTCAAAAATGGTCCCTGGGTTATTTAAAATGGAAAATTAATAATTATAACCCTTGTACTATTCATCTATGGCAAATATGGTCCTTGTGTTAACATTGTGATATTTACAGGTTCAGCCCTTCATCTATTCAGAAATTACATAATTGGTCCTTGGGCTTATACAAACTACAAACCAAACCGGACCCTTTATCTATAACCCTTAGCCCATTTACCCTTAACCCAAAAATAAATAAAACAAACAAACACCCCTAGCCCACTAAACCTTGGCCCAACTAAAAACCCACCCCGTGTTTTATATATAATACCAGTCAAACCAGGTCAAACCCAGACCTGGTTTGCTTTCTTCCTCACAACACCCCGCCAAAACCACCACCTCCAAAACCACCCTTACCTGTCCTTCCACCTTATCCCCCCCCCCCAGTCACTACCAACTCCTCTCCACCTATACAACATACAAAATTCCTTAATTGTCCCATTAAATGTATAAACCTGCTTCAATTGATATTTCCCGCCAAAATGACAAGTGGTCGTTTATGATGAAAAGGTTGTAATCAAAGGCTCAGATAAAGTGGGATATACTCAGAGGTCGACAAAGGACATTTTCAGTCATTATAAAGAGGAGAAGAACCAGAGAAAAGATATAGTAGTTTAATTAAGTAGAAATAAATTTCCTTATGTCGAATTAGTGTACAATTAATAATTAGTTGTTATATTTGCTTTCTAAAAGCTTGTAATAAGTTCCAGTAGTGTACTTTGAAAGTTAATTAATATCAATTCCAAGTTTCATTAGTTAAATTCAGAATTTGCAATTTTAAGTAAAATTGACACTTTTGCCTTATTATTGTTAAAATGTTGCTTCTTTGTTCCTTTAAGCTCAGTAAGTATACTTAAAAGCTTTTTAAAAGCTTTCAAAGTTTCTACTCAATTCTAGTTTGTAATTCAAAAATTCAAGAAAAATAGGTTAAAAATAGACAAATCAGTTGTGAAGATGAAGAAGGCTGGAGCAGGGTAGCTTTTGGATGGCCCTGGGTTAGTGAACCTGTGGAGGTTCTATAGGAAGGGTCTATGGTTCTTGGTTTCTTGTTTTCAGCTTGATTGGTCATTTGTAAGCTTTTGTTCCATTTTGTTCTTTCAATAAAGTAGTTGGTTAATCTTGATAATAACTGTGTTTCTATGCTTATTTGTTGCTAGTTAATCATAAGATTACTTAAAATATTGGTCTTGTAAGTTGGAATTCAATTGTGCTAAAATTTCATTTTAACAGTCAATTAAGCAACTTTGGACATTTCCATGATTCATGCTAGAATTGTTGCTGTTTTATGATCATTAGGTCTTCTTTAATGATAATATATGGTTTGGAATCAGTGTCAAGTGTTAATTCTAGCATTTGCTTTGAAATCACATATTTAGCTTAATTAAAGGGGAGTTTGGCATAGCATAGTCAAACGGGTCAAAACCCATATTTACTGTATATTTGCCACTTTTCCAACTTTGATCTTGCTTAATATGATCCAAATAATCTGTTTCTGAGTTCTAAGTAACAATATAGATAAAAATAGCACTTTTGTATTGCCTGTTTTAATTCTAGCCTTTAAATAGTCCATATAAGCCAATATAAGCTAGAAGCTCTTTTAGACCCTAACTTTGGCATTCCTGAGTTCACTTTAGTCCCATTAGTGAGTTCTCAAAAGCTTAGTTTGGTCTCCTTTAGTCTGCACATCAGTATGCAAAATCTGCACATATTTTCGTAACTATCATTTTCAGCCCAGTTTTTGTCGATTTTTCATTTCTTCGTTTTTAGGAGTTAGACCCTGAAATTTGGCACGCATTTTCAGCCATATTTTTAGATTATTTTTTAGATTTTTTTACAGCAGCTTTTCAGTAGCTCAAAGTAGGCTGATTTTGAGATGCAAAACAGAAAAATCAGCAGTACTTACGCTTATTTTGAGCTTTTCCAGCTTATTTCCCAGCTTTTTCTTGAAACCTTTAGCTTATTTATAGTCTTATAAGTCCATAATAGCTTTTCCTTTTAGCTTATAACTTAAATTCTAGCTTATAGCTTGTTTAGAAATTTCTAGTTTTAAAAAATCCTTTATATAACTAACTGTTGTGAATAAGCTGTTTGAACTGGCTTATTGAGCTTATTATAAAAGTTTTGCTTTTATTAAAGTTGTTCATTATTAGTTAAAAAGTTAGTTTGTAAAAAGAAAATCGAACCAAAAAAAATAATTGCAAAAAACGTGGGGTGTGGGATTCGAACCTGCGACCTCTCGATAGTACCATGCATAACACCCACACCCCCTTCCAGTTGCTCTAGGGCACTAGTTCCGTTTGGTTTTACACGATAATTCCTTTTATCCCTTCTTTAGTCCGTTTAGCTTATTTTCTTATTTCTGCTTATTACAGCTTATTTAAATAAGCTGTTTGCGTGTTTTTATTTTTAATAAATCTGTAATGTTGTTAAGTATTTTATAAAAAAATTTCATAATTTTTGAAACTGTTTTAGTATTTATTTCGTATTTTTATTTGTAAAATAGTATTTAATTCATAATAAATAGAAAAATAATCAAAAAAATATAAATCTTTTTTCTAAAATTTTCTTTTGTTAAATAGAACCTGTAAAAAATATAATTATACCCATAGTGTTTATATTTCATAAAATTTACGTTTTAACTTGCGCACGTACGTAGTTTTTAATTATTACGCGCGTTTTTAGTTTTCTTTGACACTTTTTATTACGTAGGCTTTAGATAATCGTTTTTCTTGCCTTTTTAATCGTTTTTAATTTATTTTCACTTATTTTAGATTAGAAACCCAAAAACCCTTTTCCGTTCAATTATCACCCGATCACAGATTCGTTTTATTTCAGTTTACACACCTCGCTGGGACTTAACGACCCGGGAATATTCTGTACTCCTTGGTAAATTGTATTGTTGTCTTCAACTGGTTTGACTTTATTTGACCACATCCGTGGTTGATTTAAGTTGACTGTTTTAGGAGCGATCAAATTTTGGCGCCGCTGCCGGGGAGGTGTGCTGCGTTGAACGAATTTGAAGCATCAGTGATTGTTGAATATACACCCATTGTATATTTACCATCTTTGTTCATATTTTCTTATTTTCATATTAAACCAAAATAATCGTGAAGTTAATTCGTTTGACTAAACGATTGCCAAAAACATTTTTATTCAAGTTTTCAACGAACATAAAAAAAACCCAAAAATATTCATCTTCACCCTCTTACCCTTTTTGATTCTTTATCCCTTTACCCTCTATCCATTTTTATTCTAAACTTCTAATACCTTTCTTCTATGGCGTCTCTCGGGTACAAATGTTTTGATTGTAAAAGCCCGTTGATTGACAGCCATCGTTGTTCTAAGTGTGCGTGTGAGCGGTGTGGAAAGCATGCACCAAAGGATCGTGGATCTTGTTATTGGTGTGAATTATCCACTAAAGAGTCTTTCAAGGATTCTCAAAGTCCTTCCTACTACCCTCCACAGCTCGATATACGTGCTATTAATGACAAACCATCGAGAATCAATCCTAACCTTTCAGGATTTACGGTTAAAAGTTTGTCAAGCAAACGTACAAAACTTAGAACAGAGACTAAAAAGAACGACTTGCCCAATTTTCACGTTATTCAAGAACAAGAACCAGAGACCATAACGGAAGTGGTGGAAATTCCTAGCTCTCAGAGCACACTACTTGTCCCACCTCCGAATTTTATTCCTTGTGTCGGTTGTGGTGAGTCGCTTTTCGGTTTGCCATGTCGTTGGTGTATATGTGAACAATGTGGTAATGATATTCGAAACGGAAGTTGTTTGTTTTGTGGTTCGAGGAATTCATTTTCTTATGATCCTAATCCGAACTCATTCAACGACTCTTCAAATTTTTCCAACTACCCATCACATTCATACGAGCAAGAATCATGTTATCCAAATTTCAATGATGCATCGTATCAAAATACACCAAACTTTTCCTGTGAGTACTGTGGAGGTCCACATTTTAGCTCTGATTGTCAAGCAAGGAATCCATTTCCTTGTAACAGTTATGACTATTCGTGTCAAGACCAACCTCCACAGTACCCAATGTTTCAAGCAACTCCTCAACAAACTAAACAAGATTTTTTTCTAAAGACTCTAGAGTCCTTAAAAGAAATAAATGAGGAGTTAGCTAATACACCATTTCATAATGCATCAAGTTCTTCTTGTGCATTTTGTGGGGGTCCTCATGATGATAATCAATGTCAACCTTCTGGTTTTGACAAATCCCCACCCCCGCAATTTTCATTAATTCTAAATTCACATGAGAAATCCATGGCGGAATTATTGACTAAAGAGCAGGCTACTAAAATAGATTCCCATGATGCCTTTGAAAAAGCTGTTAGGGAATCAATTGCAAAAGAAAAAGCAGCCAGATCAAGCTCTCAATTCCGTTTCATTCCTGATGACAGCGATGATGAAGATATCGTTGATATTCTTCAAAAAGATTCATCAAGTTCATCAGTTGAGATTCCTTTTGTGGAAATACAGGGAGAAAAGAGTATGATGGAATTACTAGCAGAAGAACAAATGGAATTTGTAAAATCCATGTATGCTAGTCCTTCTCAACTCCCTCAGTCTGCTGTTATCACACCCGAGGTTCCCACTAATTCTCTTATTATGGGGGACGAGCATCTTAGCACTGTTCCTGAAAAGGAATCGGACGAATTCATAAAGTCTAGTGTTGAGAACCTTGTCCCAATCCCAAGAGAGTCACAGGGAATTCTTGATCATGTGTGTGATATCCCTTCCCCTCTTGAGTGTTCAAAAGATCATTTTGAGACTTTCTCCGATTCAAACGATGAATATACATCTTATGGAGAAGTTGAGTATGTTGAGGCATCACTGCCCCATTCTGATGTTGACCCTCTTCTTGAGGAGTTTACTGATGAACTTACTCACATTGATCCACTTCCATCAGGAAGTGATGATGATCTCTTTGATTTCAAATCCAATCTGGAAGAAATTGAAAGTCTCTTATATCATGATCTATCACTCAATTCTTATCCCTACCCCGAGCTTAGTAATTCACATACTGATGAAAATTCTTTATCTTGTGGAGACATCAGTTATGTGGAGGAACTACCTTCTGAGCTCGTCAGTCCAAAAGAGAATATTGATCATCTTGTTCCCGAAGCATTCAAAACGTCTTTCACCAATCCTCTGTTTGAATTCGAATCTGAATTCACTTTAATTTCTGATAATCCACTCTTTGATATTCAGAACGAGGTAGGTGATGATTCCATAATAGAGCAAGGGTTCACATATTTACATCACGTGAATGATTCTCTTTACGAGGAGTTCTCCTTTGAACTCACTCATATCATATCTCCACCAGAGTATGATAACTTCCACTTTGATCTAGACATAAAAAATCTTTGTGTTCCGGAGGGAGATGTTCTCAAAACTGAGAATTTAATTAATATCAAAATTCCATCTCTCCCTCCCAGAATATGTCTTGATCAAATGAGCTTAAATGATGAGATTCATGATACTGAAAGCATGAATTCTCCTTCTGATGATGATGAGTTAGTCATGATTTTTATCATGACTTTCTTTCTTTTCTTCACCTACACGGTGACATCTCCTGTTCTTCACTCCTTCGGGAATGAAGACACTATATTTGATCCCGGCATTTTCATTTATCATTTATGAGCCGGATCTCTGTGTATATCTCATCGGGGTGGAACTTTCAAATACTTCAGTGTTTATCCAAACATCGTGAACGAAAGTCCGATGGAGATTTTTTGTTCCACGTGCTTCCCCAAGAACCAATAAATGCGGGGTCGAGTCAAGCTAGTGACTCGGTGAACAAAAACCTTAGCCGACAACATGGGTTTTCACCCATGTCTCTGACTTCTTTCTCTTATCTAACACCCTAGTGTGGGGGTGTTGCCCCCACTGTTGTATATATGTTCAAAATTTTATATATGTTCAAAATAATAATAAATAAATTTTGTTGTGTTCCCACGCTTGGCCATTAGTATTCCCTTGCAATGTTCTAAGTGTCGGCATAATAGCCGGTACTTTGAATATTGAGGGCAATATTCAATTCTAAGTGTGGGGGGGAATTCTGGCGAATTTGATCACATTTGTGCCCTATTCCTAGTTTTCCCGTTTTGGCCAAAAATTTTAAATTTTTTTCATTTGGTGGTAGTGTTTTGCACTAACACAACAAATGGTTATCAGTCCACCATGTCTAACCCACATAAGGACTGGCTAATCCTGAGCAAACGGCTGCAGGTAAAGATACATCAAATCCGTTTATGGCTTGCAATTTGCCCAAAATTGTATGGTATTCGACTCACCATATCCTAAAAAGTGAAGAGTTGACTAGCCCGCAAGGTTATGGCTTGTGGTAAAGGCAGTAGAAATCCATAATTGGTAATCAGCTCACCAAAGATAATAGTAATAATTTATCTAAGAGTTGGCTAGTCCAGAAGCAAACGGCTTTTGGTAAAGACGAATCAAATCCGTTGACAGGTGATGATTTGCTCAAAATCATTTGGTTATCATTGTACCAAGGTTCTTACTTGAACTAAAACAATTGGCTACTCCAGAAGTAATGGCTTTTGGTAAAGAGATTAAATCCATTAAATCTTCATAAAATATTGCTAGGGACTAGCAATAGTTTAGTGTGGGGGATTGATGAGTGTCTAAATACTCATCATTTCTGTCACATTTAGACTACAAAAACATCTGAAATAACACAGAAAAGCCTTAAAATACATAAAATGTGTCTGAATTGTGTTTTTATATGTTTCAGGTGAAAAAGGATTGAAAACTGATGAAAAACATGCAAAATATACATAATTTACAGTTTCAGTCCCTAAACTTTGACAAATTGGCAAAACTAGTCCCTGGTTACTCAAAACTTGTACAAATATCATTAAAGGTCCTTGGGGATTCACAAGTTATTAGAAATAGTCCTTTGAAAGATAAAATTTCATATTTACAACTTTGGTCCCTCAACTTTGAAAAGTGTCAAAAATGGTCCCTGGGTTATTTAAAATGGAAAATTAATAATTATAACCCTTGTACTATTCATCTATGGCAAATATGGTCCTTGTGTTAACATTGTGATATTTACAGGTTCAGCCCTTCATCTATTCAGAAATTACATAATTGGTCCTTGGGCTTATACAAACTACAAACCAAACCGGACCCTTTATCTATAACCCTTAGCCCATTTACCCTTAACCCAAAAATAAATAAAACAAACAAACACCCCTAGCCCACTAAACCTTGGCCCAACTAAAAACCCACCCCGTGTTTTATATATAATACCAGTCAAACCAGGTCAAACCCAGACCTGGTTTGCTTTCTTCCTCACAACACCCCGCCAAAACCACCACCTCCAAAACCACCCTTACCTGTCCTTCCACCTTATCCCCCCCCCAGTCACTACCAACTCCTCTCCACCTATACAACATACAAAATTCCTTAATTGTCCCATTAAATGTATAAACCTGCTTCAATTGATATTTCCCGCCAAAATGACAAGTGGTCGTTTATGATGAAAAAGTTGTAATCAAAGGCTCAGATAAAGTGGGATATACTCAGAGGTCGACAAAGGACATTTTCAGTCATTATAAAGAGGAGAAGAACCAGAGAAAAGATATAGTAGTTTAATTAAGTAGAAATAAATTTCCTTATGTCGAATTAGTGTACAATTAATAATTAGTTGTTATATTTGCTTTCTAAAAGCTTGTAATAAGTTCCAGTAGTGTACTTTGAAAGTTAATTAATATCAATTCCAAGTTTCATTAGTTAAATTCAGAATTTGCAATTTTAAGTAAAATTGACACTTTTGCCTTATTATTGTTAAAATGTTGCTTCTTTGTTCCTTTAAGCTCAGTAAGTATACTTAAAAGCTTTTTAAAAGCTTTCAAAGCTTTCTACTCAATTCTAGTTTGTAATTCAAAAATTCAAGAAAAATAGGTTAAAAATAGACAAATCAGTTGTGAAGATGAAGAAGGCTGGAGCAGGGTAGCTTTTGGATGGCCTTGGGTTAGTGAACCTGTGGAGGTTCTATAGGAAGGGTCTATGGTTCTTGGTTTCTTGTTTTCAGCTTGATTGGTCATTTGTAAGCTTTTGTTCCATTTTGTTCTTTCAATAAAGTAGTTGGTTAATCTTGATAATAACTGTGTTTCTATGCTTATTTGTTGCTAGTTAATCATAAGATTACTTAAAATATTAGTCTTGTAAGTTGGAATTCAATTGTGCTAAAATTTCATTCTAACAGTCAATTAAGCAACTTTGGACATTTCCATGATTCATGCTAGAATTGTTGCTGTTTTATGATCATTAGGTCCTCTTTAATGATAATATATGGTTTGGAATCAGTGTCAAGTGTTAATTCTAGCATTTGCTTTGAAATCACATATTTAGCTTAATTAAAGGGGAGTTTGGCATAGCATAGTCAAACGGGTCAAAACCCATATTTACTGTATATTTGCCACTTTTCCAACTTTGATCTTGCTTAATATGATCCAAATAATCTGTTTCTGAGTTCTAAGTAACAATATAGATAAAAATAGCACTTTTGTATTGCCTGTTTTAATTCTAGCCTTTAAATAGTCCATATAAGCCAATATAAGCTAGAAGCTCTTTTAGACCCTAACTTTGGCATTCCTGAGTTCACTTTAGTCCCATTAGTGAGTTCTCAAAAGCTTAGTTTGGTCTCCTTTAGTCTGCACATCAGTATGCAAAATCTGCACATATTTTCGTAACTATCATTTTCAGCCCAGTTTTTGTCGATTTTTCATTTCTTCGTTTTTTAGGAGTTAGACCCTGAAATTTGGCACGCATATAGCTCCCCAGCTTGTGTACGTCTCCATATTTTTAGATTATTTTTTAGATTTTTTTACAGCAGCTTTTCAGTAGCTCAAAGTAGGCTGATTTTGAGATGCAAAACAGAAAAATCAGCAGTACTTTCGCTTATTTTGAGCTTTTCCAGCTTATTTCCCAGCTTTTTCTTGAAACCTTTAGCTTATTTATAGTCTTATAAGTCCATAATAGCTTTTCCTTTTAGCTTATAACTTAAATTCTAGCTTATAGCTTGTTTAGAAATTTCTAGTTTTAAAAAATCCTTTATATAACTAACTGTTCTGAATAAGCTGTTTGAACTGGCTTATTGAGCTTATTATAAAAGTTTTGCTTTTATTAAAGTTGTTCATTATTAGTTAAAAAGTTAGTTTGTAAAAAGAAAATCGAACCAAAAAAAATAATTGCAAAAAACGTGGGGTGTGGGATTCGAACCTGCGACCTCTCAATAGTACCATGCATAACACCCACACCCCCTTCCAGTTGCTCTAGGGCACTAGTTCCGTTTGGTTTTACACGATAATTCCTTTTATCCCTTCTTTAGTCCGTTTAGCTTATTTTCTTATTTCTGCTTATTACAGCTTATTTAAATAAGCTGTTTGCGTGTTTTTATTTTTAATAAATCTGTAATGTTGTTAAGTATTTTATAAAAAAATTTCATAATTTTTGAAACTGTTTTAGTATTTATTTCGTATTTTTATTTGTAAAATAGTATTTAATTCATAATAAATAGAAAAATAATCAAAAAAATATAAATCTTTTTTCTAAAATTTTCTTTTGTTAAATAGAACCTGTAAAAAATATAATTATACCCATAGTGTTTATATTTCATAAAATTTACGTTTTAACTTGCGCACGTACGTAGTTTTTAATTATTACGCGCGTTTTTAGTTTTCTTTGACACTTTTTATTACGTAGGCTTTAGATAATCGTTTTTCTTGCCTTTTTAATCATTTTTAATTTATTTTCACTTATTTTAGATTAGAAACCCAAAAACCTTTTTCCGTTCAATTATCACCCGATCACAGATTCGTTTTATTTCAGTTTACACACCTCGCTGGGACTTAACGACCCGGGAATATTCTGTACTCCTTGGTAAATTGTATTGTTGTCTTCAACTGGTTTGACTTTATTTGACCACATCCGTGGTTGATTTAAGTTGACTGTTTTAGGAGCGATCAGTGGTTTTGCAACCTTACAACAGGTTTTACCTCTCAAGGGATCTCAAGAGGCTTGCAATCCCCACCAGGCAGTGTACCTGACCGATGTAGTATAGTGTAGTGGCAAGTACCGGGGGATTGATCGTTCTCTAGGGGAATAGTGTCGTTAGGATTGAAAAACTACTCTAATAGGTCTAAGGGTGAGGGAAGATTCTTTTTGTATTTTTTATATTTTATGAAAGCAAATAAAATCTCGGGTTTGAAGGAGTGGGCGGAATTAGTTGCTAGTCAACTAACCCAAATAACTACAATTGCAAATAAAATAAAATAACTAAAAATGAAAAGGTTGTGAAACTTATGTGGAGAGAAATGTGTTTACTTAGATTTCCTTACTCCCTAACTATCTTTTACCGGTTGATTAGTGTGTATTGATTGCGTGGATGACGGGTGTATTCCTTAATACCAATCGTGGGGTGGCGTACGTACTTCCCCAACTCTACAAGCTCCTACTTCACTCTTATGTCGAGCCGGCTAAGAAGCTCCTAACATGGGATCACTAGAATTCGCTCATGCATTAAATACAACCATATAAACCTAGTACGCATTGGTTCATGTTTCTTAAAACGTTCAAGCAAGTTACCTTATAGGAGGTTAGCCAGTTTTCTTAAGCCTAACATCGATAAACAATCATCCAATACAATCAATAACACACTAACAACTAATAATCAATAGTTAGGTTTCATTAGATCTAAGCAAACACAAGATAAATCTAGCCTAGCATGTTAATCAAAAGACAAGAACAAGATATAATCAAACAACACATAGACATATTGATTGATTAAGTGATTACTTATCTTCAATTAAACATGGGAGATCCAAGGGTATGAAAACCCTTAAAAATGGCAGAAATTCGTCTTAGGGTTTCTCCTCACAAAGTTGCACACTAATGACAAAAAATTGCAAAACTATATATAGAACTTAGTGGCTGACGGCGTCACGTTATAGATCTTGACGCCGTCACCTAGCCGTGTCTAGGGTTCCCGGATGGTCTTCCTGACGTCGTCCCTCTTTAGTCCTCCAAAATCCTCCCTGGCTTATCAAGGCTTGACGCCGTCAGAATAAAGCTTGACGCCGTCTCTCTTTAGCTTAAACCGTGATGGCCTTGATCACCTTAAAGGGTGACGCCGTCAGACTTTCCATTGCAAAACTCTCTGGCGCGTCACGTGTATTTTTCATATCCACCTCTTTTGTCAAGCCATGACGCCGTCAAGAGCAATACTTGACGCCGTCAAAGGTACTTTTCCAGCCGATTTTGAGACTTTGTCATTTTCTTCACTTTTATGCTCCAAAAACGTCCAAAATGCTTCCTTTTCCAGATTTCTTCTCCAAAGTACCTAAAATGACAAAAGGAACGATTTAGGGCAATATTTGATCAAATAAATACGATTTAGGGCTTAAATGACCCCCTAAAAGCGGTACACTTTTCGCTTCATCAAATACCCTTACACTTGAGATTTGCTTGTCCTCAAGCAAATGCGCTTTTATTCTAATCAAAATACAAGTTAGGGGCTTAAATGACCCCCTAAAAGCGGTACACTTTTCGCTTCATCAAAGGCAGTGGTCCATAAACAAATTTGGAGACCAAAGAGTTCAACTACAAAATTAGCAGACTCTGCTACTAAGCATGTGGTTCACTCTGCTGCTAAGGGAAAAAGGGCAAATGCTGTTAAGGCCTCAGCATGTTGGATTCTCAAATCCAATGTTGCATCAACTATCCTCAAAAGATTCAATTACATTGATGCAAGAGGCAGATCCAAGTCAGTAATGGCTTGGATCCCCAAAAGAAACTAACACTCTTATTTATGTGCAGGAACATTCAATTGATAATCAGGAGGATCAAGGATACTCATATAGTGGATGTTCAAGGCACATGACAGGCAACATGTCTTATCTCTCAGATTTTGAAGCTTTCAATGGAGGATATGTTACCTTTGGAGGGGGTGTTCGTGGCAAAATTTCTGGTAAAGGTACAATCAAAACCGGAAATTTAGATTTTGAAGATGTGTACTATGTAAAAGAGCTAAATTATAATCTTTTTAGTGTCTCACAAATGTGTGACAAAAAGAATAATGTTCTTTTCTGTGAGACTGAATGTCTTGTACTTTCTCCTGATTTTAAGATGCCTGATGAAAGTCAAGTACTTCTTAGAATTCCTAGAAAGGGCAATATGTACAGTGTACACATGAAAAATATTGTTCCTAAAAAGAATTTAACTTGTCTTGTTGCAAAGGCCACATTGGATGAATCAATGAAATGGCATAGAAGGCTTGGTCATATTAATTTCAAAACCATAATTAAAATTGTTAAGAATGGTTTGGTAAGAGGTTTACCTCACAAAAGATTTGAAAATGATCAAACATGCATTGCTTGTCTAAAAGGCAAACAACACAAAGCCACTTGTAAGCCCAAGATTTTTAACTCTATCAATCAGTCTTTGTTTATGCTTCATATGGACTTATTTGGACCTGTTTCAGTAATGAGCATAATGCATAAGAGATATTGTCTAGTTATTACTGATGACTATAGTAGATTTACATGGGTTTTCTTTTTAGCCACTAAGGATGAGACATCAAGCATCCTTAAGGACTTCATTACACAGATAGAAAACTAAGTAAGCAAGAAAGTGAAAGTCATTAGATGTGATAATGGGACAGAGTTTAAGAATAGAGTTATGGATGACTTCTGTAAACAAAAAGGTATTAGGTGAGAATTTAGTGTTGCTAGAACTCCACAACAGAATGGAGTGGCTGAAAGAAAGAATAGAACACTAATTGAAGTTGCTAGAACAATGTTAGCTGATTCTAAGCTACCAATAAATTTTTGGGCTGGGGCAGTCAACACTGCTTGTTATGTTCAAAATAGAGTTTTAGTTGTGCAGCCTCACAATAAGACATCATATGAACTTTTTAATGGTAGAACTCCTGCAATAAGATTTCTTAGACCTTTTGGATGTCATGTGACAATTCTCAATACCTTAGACCATTTAGGAAAATTCGATGGTAAGGCAGATGAAGGATTCTTTGTTGGTTATTCTCTTAATAGCAAAGCTTTTAGAGTTTACAACACAAGAAAAGAAATAGTAGAGGAAAATCTACATGTGGAGTTTTTAGAAAACAAATCCAATGTAGAAGGTCAAGGACCAAAATGGCTATTTGATCTTGAGTATCTAACCAATTCTATGAATTATATACCTGTTGTTGCAGAAACTAATAATTTTTCAGGTTCACAAGCAACAAATGAGGCAGAGTTAGAGAAGGATCAAAATGATGGCACAATGCCAAGATGGTCAAATGCAAGTGTGGAATTAACTTCAACAAATGATGTATCTTCTTCAAGTAAAGCTACAGAAATGTTGAAGATGACAACAAGGATGATGGAACAAAAGAACAACTCAATATTTCAAATGTTGATGGTACTGCTGAGACAGAGCAAGGTACGGCTAGTACCTATGAAGGTACTGTTGGTACATTTGGAGGTACGGCTAGTTCATTTGAAGATACTGCTGGTCCTACAAACTCAAAAGATGCAGAGTTCCAAGAAGATGAAGTGGATTTGGGTAATCTTCCACCATCTTATCAAGTTCCTTCTACACCACACACAAGGATTCACAAAGTTCACTCCCTGGAAAAAGTGATTGGAGATATACAGTCAGGTGTGAAGACAAGACATCAATTGATGACTTCAGACCAACAAGGGCTTCTTGATGCCCTTTATGCTTCAAAACAGCATGAGCTTTCAAACTCTTGCTTATTTGTATGTTTTCTCTCACAAGCTGAACCAAAGACAATTCTGACAGTCCTAGATGATTCAAGCTGGGTAGAGGCTATGCAAGAAGAGCTTCTTTAGCTCAAGATTCAAAAGGTTTGGGTGCTAGTTGATTTACCTACAGGTGTGAAGGTAATTGACACTAGATGGGTTTTTAAGAACAAAAGGGATGAAAGAGGAATTGTGATTAAGAATAAGGCTAGATTATTAGCCCAAGGGTACACACAAGAAGAAGGGATAGAATATGATGAGGTTAATGCTCCAGTAGCAAGGATTGAGGTAATTAGGCTTTTCTTAGCTTATGCTTCATTTTTAGGCTTCACAGTCTACCAAATGGATGTCAAGAGTGCATTTTTATATGGAACAATTGAAGAAGAGGTGTATGTTTCACAACCTCCAGGCTTCATTGATCCATTACATCCAAATAAAGTGTACAGAGTAGTGAAAGCTCTATATGGCCTTCATCAGGCACCAAGAGCTTGGTATGCAACACTAGCTTCCTACTTATTAGAAAATGGATTTCAAAGAGGAAAGATTGATCAGACACTTTTCATCAAACAGCACAAGAAGGATCTTATGTTAGTGCAGGTGTATGTGGATGACATTATCTTTGGATCTACTAGGAAAGAGATGTGTTTAGAATTTGAGAAGCTTATGAAAGATAAGTTTCAGATGAGTTCCATGGGAGAACTTACATTCTTTTTGGGTTTGCAAGTTAAGCAATCATCTGAAGGCATATTTATTAATCAAGACAAATATGTTGCAGAGATACTTAGAAAATTTCAATTTGCTGATTCAAAAATAGCAAGCACACCAATGGACTCAGAGAAGCACCTTCTGAAAGATGAAGATGGAGAGAATGTAGATGTGCACACTTACAGATCTATGATAGGCTCTTTGATGTACCTTACATCATCTAAACCTGATATCATGCTCCCTGTTTATGTTTGTGCAAGATTTCAAGTTACTCCAAAGGTTTCTCATTTAACTGCAGTCAAGAGAATTTTTAGATATCTCAAAGGTCAACCAAGGTTGGGTATATGGTATTCTAGAGAATCTCCTTTTGACTTGGTAGCATATTCGGATAGTGATTATGCTGGTGCTAGCTTGGATAGAAAGTCAACAACTGGAGGATGTCAATTCCTTTGGTGTAGACTTGTCTCATGGCAGTGTAAGAAGCAAACAAGTGTGGCAAATTCAACAACTGAAGCTGAATATATAGCTGCTGCAAGTTGCTCTAGTCAAGTTCTATGGCTTCAAAACCAACTTCTTGATTATGGTTACAATTTCTTAAACACTGTTATTCATATTGATAATAGTAGTACAATTTGTATTACTAGAAATCCAGTGCAACATTCTAAAACAAAACACATTGAAATTAGACATCACTTTATTAGTGATTGCAATGAGAAAAGATTAATTCAAGTAATGAAAATTGCTTCAGAACATAATTTTGCAGATCTACTTACAAAAGCTTTTGATGTTGGAAGGTTTCAGTACTTGGTAGCAAGTATTGGAATGCTTAATCTTTAAAATTTTCAAATAATGTGTTTATGTAAATAAATTTTTGTTGGTACTGCTGGATTTATAAGGTACTGCTAATGTATCATAAAGTACTACTAAGCACACAAGGTGCTGCTAGTATAAATGTAAATTGTGTTATTCATACGGTTAGTCCTATGTTTATTCTAATGCAAGACAAGTACTTTGTACATTGTTCTTTTTGTTTTTAGACTAACAATTTCAGGTATGAATATGTGAACACAAAGAAAATTTCAAGTGAAATGGAAGCAACACAATGCTGATGTTGGCTGCTAACATGTTTAGGTTTATGATAGACTGAGTTTGGGAATTCAAAACTCCTTAAAACTTCTTTCTTGAAATCTAGTTATGATATTTCACATTGAATTGATGACTTAGTTGATCAGATAGTAACTGATGCAACTCACTTTCTATCATTTTATACTTTTAAGTATAATGTGCAAGTCTGAGGACATCTGATAGAAAGAACAGCTAGTAAAAGTGAATCTAACACTTGTGTTAGAGGCCACAATTGCTATGAGCTGGAAACCCTGTCAAGAAAGCCTTTTGAATAGGTTTATCTTTACACAGGCAGTTATTTATAACTGAAAAACATTGGTTCTCACACAACCAGAGGTTGCTTTAAACCGAAATGCTGATTAAGTGTCTGTTATACACTTGATTCCTTCAAAATGGTTGAAAGTAGTATGATTTTTCAATTCTAAAATCATGAACATACTACTAAGTCAAAAAGGTTTCTTAAAAGGATTTTCAAGGATTCAGAAAAACCATCCATTGATGGATCATGAATCAAAATGTCCACTGATTCACCTCTCATAGGAGTTAACACACCTAGAAGTGATGAGAGCAGTAACTTAAACTCTTAAGGAATTGATGGCTTCATGTACAATATTGTCTGACAACAAGTTCTATTTGATGGATCAGATGATAAGGAAAGATATTTTGGTACATAGTGAGATCTTCCAAACAAGGGGAGGATAAATTTTATTTGCTTCAGGGGAGGTAACAATCTCAGGGGAGGAAATAATAACCCAGAAAAAGGAAGAAAAACTCAATGTTATGGAAGGAGAAGACAAGAACATACAAGATGATGACATAGAGGTTGAAAATGATAAGAATAGATCATATATTTAGAAGGGATGAAGCATTCCTAAAGGAGAAAGTTCTATCTAGATCAAACGAAGGAAAGTTTCAATTTCAGTTCATTATGTTTGTTCATCACTTGCAAAGGCATGCTGATAGATGATTTCACTTGTTGAAACAAGCATCCAAGATACACAGCATCATTGCCTCTTATAATTCCTCCATCCAAGGAAATTGCACCATCTTTTAGTCCAAGATTGGTTCAATGTTCAATGTTTTGATATTGCTAAAGTCAAAAGAAGAACAAAGCAGATTAGTTCAGAATAGAAGAATAGTTCAGATTCATGAAGTGTTTGAAAGATCTTCACAAGTCCTCATTTAATTCAGAAAACATGTTTGAAATGGTTCACATGTTTAGGGGAGGATTGTTGGGAATTAAATATTCTGAAGTTAGAGTATCTAAGATAAAGGTACTGCTAGTTCAAAGTCAAGGTACTGCTAGAGCAAGAAAGGTACTGCTAGACCAAGATCAAGGAAGGTACTGCTAGTACAAGTTCAAAGGTACGGTTAGTGCAAAATGGTACTGCTGGTCAGTGAGTCATCCTGCTGCTGAGTGGATAAGATTGAAAAGATATTTATTGTATTTTGGTCAACAATATACGGTAGATAATATCTTACCCCATGTGCTTAGTTAACAAGTTTTGTACACAGATACATGTTGTATCTTATGTACTGACACACTAAAGAGATAAGTTAACCAAGTAAGTCGGCTAAGTCTTTAAGCAATATGTAAAGATCTCTTGGACTATAAAAGAGATCTTAGTCAAGTGATATTAGAGTTAGTCCATGCATATGTTATTTTAGAACACTCATAACTGTTAGATAAGAACAAACACAAATATATCACAAGTTAGAAAAACTTAAGATTCAAGGTTGTAACCCTAGTGATATTTCAAGATCACTCGTGTTATTATCATTAATAATATTGAATCGTTTGGTGATAATCTTTATGTGTTCATTGCTAACTAACAAACATAATAATTCCATTTCCATAACACACACAACCTTCTAAGTTTTGCTGAGTGAATTCCGCGCACTTAATCATTTTAACACAACATATCATACACACAAAGTCACAAGGTTTAACCGCCTTAACCGTGTGTCCAGGATCCTAGCAATTAGAATGTGCGGCAAAAACAAAGGTCTGGAACAGTCCAATGGCCTGCCACCTATTTCAGCGCACCTTAGCAGGGCGAGCAGTCATTTGGTTTAAAGGCATAAATAAAAACAGTATAACTGGCTGGGAAGATCTTGAGGAAAAAGTTTATCAAAAACTTCAAACCTAGAAGGGAATACATAGGCGATTAAATAAACCTGCAATTCATCAAGTTAGTTCAGGACAAACACATGATCAAGTTCACTAAAAGATTTAATGACGAAGCAAGCAAGATATCAGGGGTCATGACGACCAGAAGATTTCAGTATTCATTGGTAACATGACCAAGGGACAATTTTATATTAAACTTACTTGCAGAAAACCAAAAACATGGCAAGAGCTGCTAGATCGCTCCAGGGAGTTCACAAAGATAAGCAAAAAGAATATCGCAAGAGTTGAAGACAAAAGCAACAACAACAATGGCAGACAGCATGTGCCAAGTTACCAGGCCAGGCGAGATGCCAAGTAGACACATCAGACAAGGGAAGAACGTCGTCCTGATCATAGCAGGATCAATGCACAAGAAAGTCTCCTGAAAACCTTAACAAAGACACCCGCTGAAATCCTGGCTACGCAGAATGAAGTCATGGTCAAATGGCAACGCCCTCCAATACTAAGGGAGGAAAGCAAAAATAACACAAAGCAATTTTGTAAACTTCATGTCGATCATGGGCATGATACGAACCAGTGCAGAGAACTTAAAAAAGAAATTGAAAGGGCTATTAAGAGCGGAGAGCTTAAACACTTATGCATGGCAACGGGAAAGAGGATATGTGGCAAGAATGTTGAGCTACATCACATCCACATGATAAACACCTGGGCATCATTTTAGGAGCAACAATTAGGCAAGACATGCCCTCAGGATGGAGAATTCACGCCCTCACCTGATCAGTAGTCATCACAGCAATAATCGTTTCACCCTTAGTAAGCAAGACTACCTGGATCTGGAGAGTTCAATCAATATTATGTATGCTAACTGCTTTGAACAACTACGTGACCACGTCAAAAGCAAACTACGTCCTCAAACAATCCCTCTACTCGACTTCCTGTCTGAAGGATACATGCCTAAGGGAACAATCTACATGGAGGCAATCATTAGGAGACATCCATTGAAAAAAACAAAATTCATGGAGTTCCAAGTAATCAAGGCACACACCATATACTACGCCTTGTTGGTAAGAGAAGCGATACATGGCAGATGCATGTGGAAGCCTCCACAATCCGTTCTCAAATCCAATTCCCAACAAAGGCAGGCATAGCAACAATCATGAGTGATCCTCCAAGGCAAAGCATATAGCACTGTACAACAAATCATCAGGCAAGCAAGCCAAGGACACATCCGTCATGGGGTACAGGGAGATACAACCAACAAGTCAAGATAAGCAAACCATCGTTATAAGCATGCATGTCCCAACCCAGGTAAAACACCAACTCAACTAAAATCTTTTCTTCAAATTTCAATATGTTTATCAGAACACTGTCAAAAGCATATGACGATCGAGTCAACATCAACTCCAATTAGGGCACAAAGTCCAATCTCAGGGAGAAGGACATTCTCCTCCTAGAAACAGGGACGGACCTACATAGATGTCGGGTGTGGCACGGGCCACATCCAATTTGGGAGCTCGCAGTGTAATTTTTTTTTAAATGTGTCATTTTTAGGTATGTGCAACCCTCAATATTTGTGTTATTTTCTTTGAAGTGCAACTTTAACTTAGCTAAAAAAAACTCTTTATAGTGCGAATTTTAGTAATTATGATAGAAAAATATTTGTGCAACACCCTCCCGTAAATCTTAGGTCCGCCCCTGCCTAGAAATGTTCAATACCCTGGACATTTTTATTCATTACGTAAAATATAAAACTTTTTTATTTCCACCCGCGGGTCTATAGTCTATTATACATATATTAGATGCATTTAATCAAATTAGATGAATTTTATGTATTATTCGTCATCTTTATGTCAAATGTGGTTAATGCTACTTTACATCCTTTTCACATCAAAATCACTTTCGAAATGTTAGGAAATGCGTCTAAATGAATAGAGATGCATCTAATTCATTTCGATGCATCTCAAATGAGTGGTTATAATTACTTTTCATCATTCTCATTTTAAGTTTACTCCCAACAAACATTAACTAATTTTCATTTTGTGTTAGCTCTAGTTATGTCCTAGCAACAATTCAGATCATGTAAGGACTTTATGAGCAAGCTAGGTTCGTCTATCCTAGATTCCTAGTAATGTGAAGCGTGGGTATAACGTGCGTAATCAGTTAATTTCATTTAAAATTCATGGACAATCATATATTTTTATGAAAGAAAATGATTAATAGATTATTGTAGGTGATATATATTAAAGGCAAATCAACAACAAAATGATCGACCAACACTACTAAACAAAAGAACAATGCTTATTCACCAGCACGTTTTAAACTTTACGAGTATTGGGGAGGAATCTGAGCTTTTATTTATTGTAGGAATACGGACAACATGATGTTGGAATAAGTTCTCCAAAAAAAGAGTGATCTAGTGCGTAAAATAATATCCACACTCGTTAGCATCATATCCTATATGTTCTATGCTTATGGCTGGTTTAACCGGTAAATAAAGGTCCACACTAGCAATTTTTTTTTTGGCCAACGCGTTGTTGGAATATTAGAATTATAAAACCATAAACTAATAAACATAACATGAACATCAAAGAATATTGCACAGCGGATGTAGGATCTACAATAACATGTAAATAATTAACTAAATATTAAATAGATGCATACCTTTTGATTCCTAGCAAAAACAAGGAATCACGTGATCACCAAGAACAATATAAACCCTAATATGGGTTTAGGATGGATCGAATAGGGTAAGTCACAACAAGCTAAAGCAAGCTTGTACTCCGTTCTTGTACACACGTAATACTAGCGTTTCAATGGGAAAAGCTAGGTTCTAATCACAAACTAAACCAAACACTTGTTGTATTATTTGGATCGAAAAACCCTAGGTGATAGGGGTGTTCGATCGGCAATACTAGAGGAAAAGAGGAAGAGAAATTTGGCTAGCTTGGAATTAGGATTAGAGAATTACAAAACACAATAGGTTTGTATTTATAGGCAATCCTAACTTCCTCTCCAAGACATCAAACCGAAACCCTAACCCAATGGGTAGGTTCGGCCGACTATAGCCCAAAGAAGGCGTTCTAGATCCTTCTTTGCCTCTCTTTCACTTTTAGTCCTTTAACGACCGTTATCTCTAACTCCGTTAAATACTAACGACCGTTAAGTTATTGTTTGTGAAATGAATAAATAAAATATAAAACTATATTTAATTATTCAAACCATTGAGACTCTTACGCATTGTGTGCAATCCCGAAGTCTCGGGTTCGAAACCGGTCATACAAATATTAATAAAAATCCATAAACTCTAACAGCTCCCACTTGGATATTCATTAATATTGTAATGACATGGGTTAGTCTAGCTTAACCTTCCCAATGCCCCCAGTTCGATCCGAGTATGGTTTTCCTGGAAAAACCACGTGATGATATAATCATCATACTTATCCTTTTGTTTTTAATACCGCGTTAATATGGATATGGATCTAGGTCATTCCATAATTAACAATTAGTTTCTCGTTTATACATAATTGAACAAGATTACCAAAACATCTGAACGTCTTCCAGATAGACTTTGGGCGTGCGCACGCAAACATCTTGTCAACCCTACGAGTGGCCAAGCAGTATTAAACTTCGACACAAAGTTAAAGGAACAAATCCTTTGTTGACTACGAGACGTAACCCTTAGATTTCACATCACCTCCAAAAATAGCCCTTATAGCCAGATTGTCATCTGTGTGAACTTTGAGTACATTGATTTCTCCTTGTTCGACTTGTTATCGAACATAGTGATACTTTCTACGAATGTGTCTGGCGCCCTTCATAACTCCAGGTTCATTGGCGAATGTGATTGCAGCAGAGTTGTCGCAATACACATTTATCGGTAATACAATTGACGGCATCACTCCAAGATCCGAAACGAATTTCCTTATCCAAACAGCTTCCATTGCAGCTTCCGATGCAGCAATATTCTCAGCTTCTGTAGCATACATGGCCGTTGTACTCTGCTTTTTGCTCTCCCAGTCTACAGCTCCTCCATTGATGACAAAAACGTAACCCGTCTGAGACTTTGTATCATCTTTATCAGTTTGAAAGGACGCATCGCAGAAACCTGTAACATTCAGTTCTGCGTCTGGATTTCCCCCGAACACAAGAAACATATCTTTAGTATTCCTTAAATTCTTAAGAATGTTCTTAACAACATGCCAATGATCTTTCCCTGGATTCTGCTGGTAACGACTGGTCAAATTTTGCGCGAACGCCACATCTGGCCTTGTGCATCTAACTGCATACATGATAGATCCCACTGCTGAAGCATATGGAACTTTATTCATGTATTCCACCTCTTCAGGTGTAGAAGCACACATTTCGCTACTTAAGCCATGATCCACTTGCATGGCAAATATCCCTTCTTGGAATTTTGCATATTGAATCTTTTCAATATCTTATCCATGTAAGCACTTTGGCTTAATCCAATTAATCGCTTAGATCTGTCTCTATAGATCTTGATTCCAAGGATGTAAGCTGCTTCTCCTAAATCCTTCATAGAAAAACATGTACTTAAATAAGACTTAACTTCATTAAGACTTGGTATATGATTTCCCATGATTAATATGTCATCGACATATAGGATAAGAAAAGTAGTGTTACTCCCACTAACTTTGTGGTATACACACGGCTCATCGAAATTTTGAGTAAATCCAAACTTCTTGATTTCCTCATTAAATTTCTTATTCCATTGTCTTGATGCTTGCTTCAATCAATAAATGGATCTTTGAAGCTTGCAAACACGCTCAGGAAATTGTGGATTCACAAACCCCTCAGGTTGTGCCATGTAGATGTCTTCATCTAGGCGACCATTTAGAAAGGCGGTTTTGACATCCATTTGCCATATCTCATAATCATAGTAAGCAGCTATGGCTATAAGAATCCTAATAGCTCTAATGTCAGCCACATGAGAAAAGGTCTCCTCATAGTCGACACCATATGTTTGGGTAAAGCCTTTAGCCACCAAACGAGCTTTGTAGGTGTGTACATTGCCATCCATGTCCGTCTTCTTTTTGAAGAGCCACTTACTCCCAACTACCTTAGCATTGGGAGGAAGGTCTACTTCAATCCAGACTTTATTGTCTTTCATGGATTGCATTTCCCCATCCATAGCAACCTGCCATTTATCCTTCTCAGGACTATTAATGGCAGCCCTATAACTAGTTGGCTCATCAAGATCCCCTAGTATAGTTTCCTCACACTCTACGTTTAAACATAAACGTTCAGGAGCTTTTGTAGATCTTGAAGATCTACGGATGGGAACCACTTCAACTTCAGGTGGAGGACCTAAACTTTCAGGTTCCACAGGAAGTGTGTTAGTGTTCTCAGAAGGTGACGTGTCTTCCTGATCATTTTCAAGATCTTATACTCTCCCACTGAATTCTTGAGACAAGAAACTCTCCTCAAGGAATTCACCATACCTAGCCACAATGACTTTAATTTCTGGTGGGAAGTAAAAGTAGTAACCCCTTGTTTCCTTAGGGTAACCTACGAAGATACACTTAACCGATCTTTGTTGGAGTTTATCAGGTGAGTCACGTTTAACAAACGCCTCACAACCCCAGACCTTTAAGTAAGACAAGTTGGGAGCTTTTCCAATCCATAATTCAGATGGAGTCTTATCAACCTTCTTAGTTGGAACCATATTTAATATGCGAACAGCACTTTCAAGAGCATAGTCCCAAAAGGATAAGGGAAGAGTTGTTAGATTAAACATAGATCGTACCATATCAAGCAATGTACGATTTCTCCTTTCAGATACACCATTTTGTTGTGGAGTATAAGGAGAAGTGAGTTGCTGAACAATGCCACACTCAGCTAGATAATCTTTAAACTCTTGGCTTAAATATTCACCACCACGATCGGATCGAAGAGCCTTAATCTTCTTACCGAGTTGTAATTCTACTTCACTTTTAAAAGCCTTGAATGTCTCAAAGACTTCATGTTTATGTTTAAGTAAATAAACACAACCATAACGACTATAGTCATCCGTGAAGGTTAGGAAGTAGGCAGCACCGCGTCTAGACACATGTCTAAGTGGACCACACACATCCGTGTGTATCAATCCAAGTAGATCCGAAGCCTTTTCCATATTGCTATGAAAAGGTTTCTTTGTCATCTTCCCAGATATGCAAGATTCGCATTTATCGAATGAATCATCATCGGTATCTTTCAAAAGCCCATCATGTTGCAGCCTTTTCATGCGTTTCTTGCCTATATGAGCAAGACGACAGTGCCATAAATAAGATGAATCCAAGTTCGACTTGATTCTCTTATTGCCAATGCTATACACGGAATTATTTCCGTTGGATGCATGATTTTCCATATCAATTTCAAACACACCATTTAATGGAATTGCATTAAAATAAAAAACATAATTTAAAGAAACCGAAATTCCATTATTATTAAAAGTATGCTCAAAACCATTATCCAACAATAAAGAAACTGAAACAACACCTCTAACAATAGATGGTGCGTAATGACAATTGTTCAATACTAAAATTAAACCCGAAGGTAAAAGTAAGTCAAAAGTCCCTATGGCTTCCACTGCTGCATGTATACCGTTGACGACATACAAGTAGCATTCCCCATAGTTCAGCTTCTTAGCTCCTCTAAGCCCCTGTGATGTATTACAAATGTGAGTACCACATCCTGTATCATATATCCAGGCATTTTGCTTACGAGGAAAAGAAAATAATTCAACCATAAAAATACCTGAAGTGCTCGCGCCATTTGCAGCCTTGGCATTTTTATTCTTGCGACACTCCTCAAGCAGCAATGGACAGTCCCTCTTCTAGTGTCCAGGTGTTACACCCGTATCCCGATAAGGTACTAGTTATATAAATATTAAATTTTGTATATTATAAGACTTGTGATATTAGTAGCTCATTAATAAAATGAGAGGGAATATTAGAAAGAATAGAACTAGAAGGGCTAATATTGCCATTTGGGCAAAGTTTAATTATTAAATATATATATGCCTAGATAACTTTAGAATTGTCCAGGAGTTTCTTTTGGCATTCCTTGTGAAGATCGGCTATTAGAGAAAGAAGGGAGGGAAGCTCCATCTTATTTATCTCAAGTTATTTCAATCATCCTCTAGTATTGCTAAGTATCCAAGAAGCCTTAATTTACATATCTGATGCGTGGGTTTTGCAACCTTACAACAGGTTTTACCTCTCGAGGGATCTCAAGAGGCTTACAACCCCACCAGGCAGTGTACCTGACCGATGTAGTATAGTGTAGTGGTAAGTACGGGGGATTGATCGTTCTCCACAGGGAATAGTGTTCGTTAGGTGTGAAAGACTACTCTAATTAGGTCTAAGGGTTGAGGAAGATTCTTTTTATGTTTTTATATTTTTATGAAAGCAAGTAAAATCTCGGTTTTGAAAGAGTGGGCGGAATTAGTTGCTAGTCAACTAACCCAAAATTACTACGGATGCAAATAAAATAAAATAACAAAAATGAAAATGTGGTGAGAAACTTATGTGTAGAGAAATGTGTTTACTTAGATTTCCTTACTCCCTAACTATCTTTTACCGGTTAATTAGTGTGTATTAGTCGCGTGGATGACGGGTGTATTCCTTAATACCATTCGTGGGGTGGCGTACTTACTTCCCCAACTCTACAAGCTCCTACTTCACTCCTATGTCGAGCCGGCTAGGAAGCTCCTAACATGGGATCACTAGAATTCGCTTGTGCATTAAATACAACCATAAAAACCTTTAGTACGCATTTGGTTCATGTTTCTTAAGACGTTCAAGCAAGTTACCGAATAGGAAGTTAGCCAGTTTTCTTAAGCCTAACATAGATAAACAATCATCCAATACAACTAATAACACACTAACAACCAATAATCAATAGCTAGGTTTCATTAGATCTAAGCAAACACAAGATAAATTTAGCCTAACATGTTAATCAAAAGACAAGAATAAGATAAAATCAAACAACACATAGACATATTGAATGATTAATTGATAACTTATCTTCAATGTAACATGGAACATCTCAAGGCAAAAAGCCTTGAAAAAGAAGCTAAATTCGTCCTAGGGTTTTCTCCCAAAATTCCACACACTAAGCTCTCCCTAATGACAAAAAATTAGAAAACTATATATAGACTTTTGGATCTGACGGCGTCACGTTATGGAGTGTGACGCCGTCACCTCGCCGCTTTTAGGGTTCCCGGATGACCTTCTTGACGCCGTCCCTCTTTAGCTCTTCCAAAATCCATTCTGGCTTATCAAGGCTTGACGCCGTCAGCTCGTGAACGTGACGCCGTCCCCTTATGATTTAAGCCGTGACGCCCTTGATCAAGTTAAAGCGTGACGCCGTCAGAATTCACATGCTATTTTCACTGGCTTATCATGAGTAAATTTCACGTCCAATTTTTCTTGCCAAAGCATGACGCCGTCTGGGGTTAATTGTGACGCCGTCAAAGGTAACTTTCAGCCGATTTTTGAGACTTTGTCGTTTTCTTCACTTTTATGCTCCAAAAACGTCCAAAATGCCTCCTTTTCCAGATTTCTCCTCAAAAGTACCTAAAATGACAAAAGGAACGATTTAGGGCAATATTTGATCAAATAAATACGATTTAGGGCTTAAATGACCCATTAAAAGCGGTACACTTTTCGCTTCATCAAATACCCTTACACTTGAGATTTGCTTGTCCTCAAGCAAATGCGCTTTTATTCTAATCAAAATACAAGTTAGGGGTCATTTAATGCTAACATAAAAGTAATTACAACAAATAATCGTTCCACTTTAATCATAATAAGCACGGAGATTATAAACTAGCACCTCACAAGTAGTGTTTAGATACTCACATCTCTCAAGTGTCATCAAAATAAATCTCATAAATGAAAACGGATAATATCTCTCACTACCTGTCATAGCAAATAGATTACCATAGGCTTGGGAAAGGATCGAAAACCTCCTCCACTAGGCGTAAGCACCTAAGATAAACTATCAAAGAGGGCTTTTAAATGGGTTATAACGTTAGGTGTAGGGAAAAGGAAAACACGGTTTTGTTGGATAAGGGATATTTTACTGGTGGCGAGTTAAAGATCTTGATCAATTACATGTACTATACAATGTTGCTAAGCCAAGACTCGACTCAATCTTAAGCTAGAAACAAAATAACAAAATAACAAAAACATAAAAATAAACATAAAATGAAACGGGATGGTAGTCCGTATGTTTTTTCTATTTTTCTTTTTCTCATTTTTTTTTATTTTTCTTGATTTTTCGATTTTTTTTTTTTTTTTTTTTTTTTTTTTTTTCTTTTTTTTTTTTTTTTTTTTCATACACTCTTGCCCTACCATCCAAAATAATACATCATAGGGGCATTGCATCCCCCTTACAATTGAACTTTTACATAACTTTACAAATACTAATCTAATGACTCGAATTAAGATAATTGAAAAACTTGGAGTACTTTTAAAACATTTAGCACATATGGGGGTAATAATGTTGTTTTTCCCCCATTACTCCATTACACTAGTACTTTACCCATGAGTCCCAATCGTCCCAAAACAATATGTACAAGGATATGACTCGACTTAGCAACCATGTAATCAACTAGATAATTAACTTGGGTTTAAACAAATGTTGTAACAATAATGCACTAAAAATGAGTGCATACAAGGTAGGCTAAGGCGATTTGGGTGTACATTTAAGTGGGGTGTAACAAATTCTTCCTTTAAGTAAAATGCTTAAAGGTCGAAACGAAAAGATAGGCTCTGAGGGGTGTACTAGGGGTATCGTGTACTAAAAATGAGTACAACGCAAAGGGGTGTGGGAGAATTACTTGACCAATGTAGCCAAAGTAATTATAACAAAAACACAGGTGTAAAACAATGGGTTAATCCTAATGCCTCTTATCATGTAGTAAATCTAACTACACGAATGTAGTCTCACTTGTGGCCTCGGAATGGTCCTAACGCAAGTTCTAGAATCTAAGTGCTACCGGTACACACATCATAGCATAAATGCTTTTCCTACCAATTCTAGGGGCGAACCTCACATATTTGGGGGTGGAAAATTTTTTAGTGGTACGGTTTTTGTGCTAGTCATATAACTCCTATCCGTGAGACGCTCATTAAGACCAAAGTTTCACTCCTATATGTTGTAAAAAAATTTAAATTTGGCACTAAAATTGCCCTAACAGGTATTTATCTCAGTTTTATTACACATCTACCATCAAACAAACAGAAATCAAGCGCAATTGTATTCTCTAAAATCGTACTTTTACCCTCCCCTTACACTTAAGATGAACATTGTCCCCAATGTTCAAATAACAAGATGTAAAAGAAAAAAGTAAAAGAATGAAATCAAATACTCCCCTGATTCGCTTGGTGGATAATGAAATTACACGGTTAGATCTTCCTCCAAGGAGAATGTCGAAGCTCCATGACTAATGCATCGCCATAAGCTTGATTCCATAAACATCTCCTTGTCCAAAATAACCTGTTAAACCTGAGAAAACAAACACGAAAACCTGCATAACATCGGCGGGATAAAATCTATATATAAGGATATAATGCTTGTGGAAAGATAACTTTGCAGATTCCTGGAGATTATAAGTTGGAGATTTTAATAAAAACTTTTTTTTTTCTAAAAAAAACAAAACTTTCAAAAATTTCTGAAAATTAAATCTGACGCCGTCAGGTTATAAACCCTGACGCCGTCAGAAATGACCTGACAAAAATTTTCATTTTAAGTTTCCGGAAAATTTCTGGAAAAACCTTTACCTTACTTCCTGGAAATCCTGCAAAACATCATTATGACTCGATACAAGCATTTGACTCAAACAAATACGAATATGTATGTTAATTTATTATTATTATGATTCATGTTCATTTGTGTTCTAATAAACCGATTTAGATTTCCCTTACACTTATCTTTTGCAAAATACCTTTATATGTAGTTAAGACGAAGTTAAAAACAACATAAAGCATTTTCACAAATTACTTTTGAACATGAATCAATACTAATAAAAATTAAACACACATACGGAAACAAATAAAATCAAACAAACAAATAAATAAACACACAAAGCAAATAAAACAAATAAAGCTTGGGTTGCCTCCCAAGAAGCGCTTTTCTTTATTAACGAGTCTTGTAGCTAGACTCAAAGTCACGCTACCCTATGTAAGTGAGCTCGTCATCAAGGACGTCTTTAGGGTTAAGCTTGGATTGAAGTTTCCTATTGGTCCGCTTAGTACGATATATCTTTTCAAACTTCTCTCCATCCGGGTCATACAATGTCATCTTAATATGCCATGACCCATCTCCATCTTTGGGTGGTTTATCCCAATTCCACTTATGATCATCTTCCTCACAAATCCACTTATTCATTCCTAGGTTAATTGGCAAAACTCCTAGGAAATCAATCATCTTTCTAAAAACTAGAGAATCTTCAAATGGATCCAATTCGGTGTCCCTAGCCAAGAGTTGCTCTACCGAATGCGTTCGGTTAACAAAGTCCTCTTCTAGGTAAAATGGGCGTTGGGGTCCTATGAAGTCTCTATCAATCCAAGGTCCATATCTAGATGGTCTCCTATTTGATTCTAGCTAATGTGGTGTTGGTTCCTCACTAGTATCATAGGCATGTTTCTTAACATCATAGACTGACCAAGTATCTCCTTCTCCTACCGCTATCTTGGATTCCTTACAATCAATCATAGCACTAGCGGTCGCCAAAAATCCTGTACCTATCAACAAGGGGCATGTAGGGTCGCTAACCATATCAAGGACGTGGAAATCGGCTAAAATGGTTAGTTTTCCAATGTGCACTAACACGTCCTTAACTACTCCAACCGGGTAAGCAACACTCCCATCCGCTAAACCTATTATCACCTCGGTTTCTTCAAGTTTTCCAAGTTTTAGAGAGGTGTAGAGAGGTAACGGAAGTAGGTTAAGGCTTGATCCAAGATCGGCTAATGTGTCATAAGCCTCCGAATTACCGATCTTGCAAGGTAGAACAAATAAGCCCGGATCATCTAACTTCTTAGGTAGCTTGTTATGAACAAAGGCGGTCCCTTTTTCGCCTAACTTGAGCTTCTTCTCATCCAACTCATCAACAACCGGACTTTCAAGGTGGAGCTCCTTGAATTCTTCGTCAAGGTTTTGAGTGGGAGGTGTTTCAACTATGTTGTTGACCAATTTGGATGTCATAACTTCTTGGTCACTTGGAACGACTTGGGTTTGTTTGAAACACGTGCTCATGGAATTGACCGAATAATATTGTGGACAAGAACTAGGGGACGAAACCGATGAAATAGCGTTGACGTTTAGTTTCGGGTTCTTGACCGTGTTGCTAGGGAGTGCTCCCATTTCTCGGTCATTGAGGGCTTTCAACAAGGTGTCAATCTTATCGGTCATCTCGCTTTGTTTTTGTTTGAAATCGGTTTCAAACTTGGCTAAACGAGCTTCTTGAGATGCCATAAATTGAGACATCAATCCTTCAAAGTTATCGGTACTACCATTGCCGGAAGGATTGTTGTTGAAAGTACGGTTCGAGTTGGAACCGCTTGATTGGAAACGATTAGGTGGGTTGGAAGAATTGGTTTGTTGTGTGTTTTGGTTTTGTTTCCACCTAAGGTTCGGGTGATTTTTCCATGAGGGGTTGTATGTATCACCGTAATGGTTTGGCTCGGGTTTGAAAGTGTACCACTTGTCTCCCGCTCCGTCGGTACGCGAGGATGCGTAGTCCACAAAAGCTTGTTCGGGGAGTTCCATGCAATCACGAGTGTTGTGGGGACCACTACATAATTCACATGAAGAAGTGATTTTGTTCACTTTGCTTGAAGGTTTAGGAGCCTCGTAGGATTTCATGAGAAACTTGACTTGGTCTTCAAGTTCTATGATCCTACGGTCGGAAGTGCTTGAATTGTTCGAAGGCAAAGATATTGCCTTGACCGTTTTATTCAAATCACGGGGATCACTCCAACTCTCGTTGTCATAAAGAGCAAGAACCTCTAGGAGAGCCCATGATTGTTCCGCACTTAGATCACGTAGCTTGCCACCGGCCGATTGGTCAATGGTTTGCCTCGTGGAGAGATTGATATGGTCATAGAAGATTTGGACTTGGAGCCAAAGTTCTATGCCATGGTGAGGCACTTTTTGGAGTAAGTCCTTGAATCGAGTCCATGCCTCGTAGAGAGTTTCGCCTTGATGTTGTTGGAACATCAAGATATCATTCCTTAGCTTGGTAGTTCTTCCCGGTGGGAAAAACTGAGCAAGGAAACGAGTGGTGAGATCATCCCAAAAGGTGATGGATCCTGCGGGTTGACGTTCTAGCCACTGACTAGCTTGATCCAGCAGAGAGAATTGAAAGAGACGCAATCGGGTCATCTCTCGAGTGGCAACATCAAGGTCTATAGAATCAACGATTTTAAGAAAGTCCTTGAGATGTTGATTAGGATCTTCAGAACGAAGTCCATGGAATGCGCATCCGCTTTGCAACAACCGGATGGTGTCGGATCGCAAGGGTGTGATATTGGCTCCTTGGGTGAGCTCAATGGTGTTTCGATAGCCATGGTGGCTAGGACGGGAATACTCTCCTAAAGTACGGGCTCTAGGAGGTGGTGGTGGTTGTTGTGGTGGTGGGTTGTGGGGGTTAAGGATATTACCATCTTCCATGATGTCGGATGGTATGGTTACGAACAAAGAAACGAAGAAAATAGATAGCCTAAAGAAAATCTAGAAAAAGAAAATAAAAATCTCACTAGAAAGGAATCTAGTGAGTAGACCTAATAGAAATAAAAAATTCAACCTAAAACAATAACTATTCCCCGGCAACGGCGCCAAAAACTTGATGCGTGGGTTTTGCAACCTTACAACAGGTTTTACCTCTCGAGGGATCTCAAGAGGCTTACAACCCCACCAGGCAGTGTACCTGACCGATGTAGTATAGTGTAGTGGTAAGTACGGGGGATTGATCATTCTCCACAGGGAATAGTGTTCGTTAGGTGTGAAAGACTACTCTAATTAGGTCTAAGGGTTGAGGAAGATTCTTTTTATGTTTTTATATTTTTATGAAAGCAAGTAAAATCTCGGTTTTGAAAGAGTGGGCGGAATTAGTTGCTAGTCAACTAACCCAAAATTACTACGGATGCAAATAAAATAAAATAACAAAAATGAAAATGTGGTGAGAAACTTATGTGTAGAGAAATGTGTTTACTTAGATTTCCTTACTCCCTAACTATCTTTTACCGGTTAATTAGTGTGTATTAGTCGCGTGGATGACGGGTGTATTCCTTAATACCATTCGTGGGGTGGCGTACTTACTTCCCCAACTCTACAAGCTCCTACTTCACTCCTATGTCGAGCCGGCTAGGAAGCTCCTAACATGGGATCACTAGAATTCGCTTGTGCATTAAATACAACCATAAAAACCTTTAGTACGCATTTGGTTCATGTTTCTTAAGACGTTCAAGCAAGTTACCGAATAGGAAGTTAGCCAGTTTTCTTAAGCCTAACATAGATAAACAATCATCCAATACAACTAATAACACACTAACAACCAATAATCAATAGCTAGGTTTCATTAAATCTAAGCAAACACAAGATAAATTTAGCCTAACATGTTAATCAAAAGACAAGAATAAGATAAAATCAAACAACACATAGACATATTGAATGATTAATTGATAACTTATCTTCAATGTAACATGGAAGATCTCAAGGCAAAAAGCCTTGAAAAGAAGCTAAATTCGTCCTAGGGTTTTCTCCCAAAATTCCACACACTAAGCTCTCCCTAATGACAAAAAATTAGAAAACTATATATAGACTTTTGGATCTGACGGCGTCACGTTATGGAGTGTGACGCCGTCACCTCGCCGCTTTTAGGGTTCCCGGATGACCTTCTTGACGCCGTCCCTCTTTAGCTCTTCCAAAATCCATTCTGGCTTATCAAGGCTTGACGCCGTCAGCTCGTGAACGTGACGCCGTCCCCTTATGATTTAAGCCGTGACGCCCTTGATCAAGTTAAAGCGTGACGCCGTCAGAATTCACATGCTATTTTCACTGGCTTATCATGAGTAAATTTCACGTCCACTTTTTCTTGCCAAAGCATGACGCCGTCTGGGGTTAATTGTGACGCCGTCAAAGGTAACTTTCAGCCGATTTTTGAGACTTTATCGTTTTCTTCACTTTTATGCTCCAAAAACATCCAAAATGCCTCCTTTTCCAGATTTCTCCTCAAAAGTACCTAAAATGACAAAAGGAACGATTTAGGGCAATATTTGATCAAATAAATACGATTTAGGGCTTAAATGACCCCTTAAAAGCGGTACACTTTTCGCTTCATCAATATCCCATCAAGTAAGTATTCTTTCCCAAATTGTGAATTAGGGTTCATGTTTGATCATGATGATCAAGTGTTGATAATTTTATGATTAGCTAGTTAATTAGACTCTAAATTGAGATGATTGTGTTATAGGAAGCAAGTAAGAAGTGGGGAAGCCATTGTTAGTGTGATTGAGCCTAAGGATTGAGGTAAGTACATTGGTTATAACATGTCTTGTTTAGCTTTATCATATTTTGGTATGATAATGTTCATTGTGTTAGCTTTATCATGTTGGTTTACATGATAATGGTGAAGTATAGGGTATAGGGTGCGTTAGCTAGTATGGATCCATTCTAGATGTAGCTTAGTTAGTCGTTGGGCTAACTATGGGATGAGGTTCAACCTTATGGGTTGATCGTGCTTAGGTCGACTATGTCGATGCGAGGTAAGTGCCCCTATATCGCTAGCTTAACTAGTGGTTAGACTAGTTATGGATATATGTGATGTTTAGCTTGTTATGCCATGTACTTACTAAGCGTTTCGCTTACGTGTTTAGTTGTGATGTTTTCTTGATAGGTGTTGAAGGATCAAGCAAAGGTAAGGAGAAAGCAAAATGTGATTATGTAGTAGAAGATCATTCTCTTTTGGACCAAGCATATTGAAGTTGGAAGCCCCAAGTGTCTTTTGTGTTGTGGGTACACTTCTTTTTATATGGTCATTTTGTTAGTTCATGGTCTTGTGTTCATATGGTTTCCAAGTTAGAACTTGTAGTGTTAAAGTGTACATTAAAGGGTGTTTGGTAAAAGCACGTTTCTACCCATTTTGAGAAGTTAGCGGGTCAAGTATGTTTGTAATGCTTTTGAAATGTTAAGTAAATAGTTATGGTCAAGTTACTTGTGAATTTGGAAGTAGTATAAATGGTTTGTAGTGTATGGGTTATTTGGAGTATTTATGCATAACCCACCCAATTTTGGAAATACTATTTCGGTTGGTCAAACGGGTAAAGTTTTTGCATGAAATTAAGAGTTTGGACATATTTGAGTATTCTGGAAAGTTTCGTCAAGTTTCGAGTCCGGGAGGTCGGGTTTCCAGCCGGGGCTGTTGACATTGCATTTTTGAGACAGTAGGGTCTGTCCAGAATTCTGTGGTGCAGGGCAGATACGGCGCATCTCCTCTGAGATACGGCGTATCAAGTGATGCAGCGCATCTATGGTAGGGATGCGGCGCAACATAGCCATTTTCTTGTAATTTCAGTCTCAGCGGGTCGACGCGGCGTATCTAATTCAATAGATGCGGCGTATCTGAGTTTAGAACAATACGGCGTATCACTTTATATTGATACGGCGCATGGTCTCTCAGCCAGTGATGCGGCGTATCCCTAAAAATGGATGCGGCGTATCTTGGTCTCAGAAGGTTGGTCTGTTGTTTTATAAAAGTTGTGTGAAAGGTTTTGAAGGGTCTTTGTGTAGATGTTCTTGCAAGTGTGTTCAAAATGTTAAAAGACATATGTTATAGTCATTTCATGAAGAAATTTTATGAGTCCGTTTTCAGTCTTTCATTTCCGCATATAAAGTCAATATTTTGGTATAAATGGTCACGGGGCGTTACAACTTGGTATCAGAGCTTCGGTCTAAGAGATTTAGGATTTCCCCATAGGATTTCCTAGACTTAGGCCTTGTTTAGACGCGTTTAGTATCGGTGTTTGTTATTTGTGTATTGTTTGGGTGATTTCGGGAACACATATGTTAAGTATTTTCATGACTACGCCTGGCCACCGTAGTGATAAAAATATGATACATATGTGAGATTGGAATCATTTAGGCTATACATGGATGATAAACTCTAGGGTGTTTAGTGTAAGATAGATATGTCATTCATGCATCGATTATGTATATGATTTTGTTTAATAGTGTGAATTGCTAAATTTCAGTTAGTAGAAAAGATGGCGAATATCCGAAATAAGGAGGTGTTAAGGACGACCTCCTCTCGCCATAATGATGATGATAGTGATTCAAATGATGAAGGGAATTCTAGTAGCGTCAAGACAATACCCCTGCCGGAAAATTTTAACCCTAAAAGTTTCACGAAAGATGAGTTGAAAGAATTGGATGTTTTGGTGACCGATAGGGTAGGAAGGGCTATTGAGAAGACCATGCCCTATTATGTTAAACAAACCACCGAGAATGTGCAAAAGATGTTTAAAGAGGAGATAGAAAAGCTTAAGAAGAGTGGAGAGTTATTGATGATCCGAATGCTAGACCCGGAGTAGTGAAAGAGAAGTCTACTTATCGTGATTTCACTGCTTGTGCTCCACCCACATTTACGGGGACTCTCGATCCGTTAAAGAGTTCTCGATGGATTACCGATATAGAAGGGGCTTTTCGTACAAGTCGTTGTGTAGAAGAGGATAAGGTGAACTTTGCTACTAATTACCTTCGTGAACGAGCTAAAGTATGGTGGGAAGGCAAGGCGAACGAGAAAGGTAGTGCTTGGAGAGAATCGTGCACGTGGGATCAATTTAAAGAAGTGTTCATGAAAGAGTATGCTCCTGCGGAGGAAATTGATAAGATAAGAGAAGCTTTCCATTCCCTAGTGCAAACTGATGAAACGGTGAATGAGTTGTGGGGAAAGTTTTGTGACATGGTACAATATTGCCCGAAGTATCTAAACAATGAAAGGCTTAAAGTCGACAAATTCCAAAGAATGCTCAGGGATGAAATTCGTACGATAGTGTCACCGTTTAAGTGCGTCGACATGGAAGATCTTCTAAGTAGGGCACGTACTCGTGAAGCGGACTTGGATAGAATGAAAAGCAAAGAGAAGAAGGACTTAAAAAGGAAGCATGATCATCCATCAACATTTAGTAAGTGAGGCAAGTTCGATTTTACAAGGAAGGACAACACGGGAAAGCTACCTCCTAAGTGTAATAGGTGCGGTAAGAATCATGTGGGAGAATGTAAGTCCGGGATGAAAGGATGTTATAAGTGTGGGGATACCGGTCATATTAGCAAGGATTGCACCAAGCCTTTGGTAATATGTTACGGGTGCAATGAAGAAGGACATAAGGTAAGTGAATGTCCTAAGTCTAATCCTAAGCAAGCGAAGCCGTTCAAGCCGATTAAAGGATAAAAGATTGAAGTACCAAGGCCTACAGCTCATTTTTATCAGATAAGTACCGAAGAGGCGAAGTTGAGTTCAGATGTTGTCACAGGTATAATTCTCGTTAATTCCAAACCCGCTCGTGTTTTGTACGACTCTGGTGCAAGCGTGTCCTTTGTATCTTATAACTTCAGTAAAGAATTGTCAACCCCGTTAGATAAGCTTCCAATACCTATAGAAGTTGAAATCGCTGATAGTAAAGTTGTGGTAGTGTCAAATGTGTATCGTGATGTAGAAATAGAGATCGATGAGAATGTTTTTAGGGTCGACTTAATCCCCATAATGCTCGGAGAGTTTGATATTATTGTGGGCATGGATTGGCTTAGCAATCACAATGCCGCCATTCTATGCAAACAAAAGATCGTTAGAGTTGTGAACCATAAGGGTCAAGAAATGATGATTTATGGTGATAAAAGAAAAGGCGAGTTAAAACTTTGTTTCGTGATGAAAGCTAGAAAATATCTATCACGTGGTTGTCTAGCCTTTATGGCACATGTAGTAGATACGAGTTTTGAAAAGAAAAGTATCGACGATGTTCCGATTGTAAATGAATTCCGTGATGTATTCCCGGAAGATTTGCCGGGTATTCCTCCCGATAGACAAGTTGAGTTCCGTATTGATCTTGTTCCGGGTGCTACTCCTATTGCCAAAACTCCTTATCGTCTTGCTCCATCCGAAATGAAGGAGTTAATGAGTCAACTCCAAGAGTTACTTGATAAGGGTTTTATTCGCCCAAGTAGCTCACCATGGGGAGCTCCGATCTTGTTCGTTAAAAAGAAAGACGGTAGTATGCGGATGTGCATTGATTACCGTGAATTGAATAAAGTCACGGTGAAAAATGTATACCCATTGCCAAGAATCGATGATCTCTTTGATCAACTTCAAGGTGCTCGATGGTTTTCAAAGATCGATCTCCGTTCGGGTTATCACCAATTAAAGGTTAGGGAGGAAGATATTCCTAAGACGGCCTTTAGGACCCGATATGGACATTACGAGTTTACGGTTATGCCTTTTGGTCTCACGAACGCGCCTGCGGTTTTCATGGATCTCATGAACCGTGTATGTAGACCGATGTTGGATAAATTCGTTATAGTGTTCATTGATGATATCCTTATCTATTGTAAGAGTAAGGAAGAGCATGAAGTGCATCTTCGAGAAATCTTGGAAACATTGAGAAAAGAAAGATTGTATGCTAAATTCTCGAAATGTGAATTTTGGTTGCAAGAAGTTCAGTTCCTTGGTCATGTTATTAATTCCGATGGTATTAAAGTTGATCCGTCAAAAGTTGAAGCCGTGATGAATTGGCAAGCGCCGAAGAACGTTGGTGAAATTCGAAGCTTTCTAGGACTCGCAGGTTATTACCGACGGTTTATTCAAGACTTCCCCAAAATTTCATCTTCGTTAACTGAACTCACCAAGAAGAATGTTCCTTTTGTGTGGGGTGAGAAACAAGAAGAAGCCTTTCGTACTTTGCGAAAGAGGTTGTGTGAAGCACCGATCTTAGTGTTACCAGAGGGAACAGAAGACATGGTGGTCTATAGTGATGCATCTTATTCCGGTCTTGGATGTGTTCTTATGCAAAGGGGTAAAGTGATTGCTTACGCGTCAAGACAACTAAAGAAGCACGAAGAGAAATATCCGACTCATGATCTTGAATTTGCGGCCGTAGTCTTTGCTTTGAAGATTTGGAGGCATTATCTATATGGTGTGAAGTTCATAATTTACACCGACCATAGAAGTCTTCAGTATTTCCTTGATAAGAAAGATCCAAATATGAGACAACGTAGGTGGCTAGACTTGCTAAAGGATTATGATTGTGAAATTCGCTACCATCCAGGTAAAGCGAATGTCGTAGCAGATGCGCTAAGTCGTCAGGGCCGAAGTGATGTTACACGGATTCACTCTTTGAGAATGATTATTACATCCGATCTTTTCGACAGAATTAAGTTAGCTCAGGAGGAAGCGCTAAAAGAAGAGAATCAAGAGAAAGAACGTATCACCTCTCACATTCCTCATTTTGATGAAGACAGTCAAGGGATTAAGACACGGTATGGAAGAGTTTACATTCCTTTTCGAAGCAACATCAAAGAGTTACTCATGGAAGAAGCTCATAAGTCGAAGTATTCTATTCATCCGGGAGTTACGAAAATGTACCTTGATCTGAAAAGAAACTATTGGTGGCCGGGTATGAAAAGAGATTGCGTGAAGTATGTGGATAGATGTTTAACTTGTTTGAAAGTGAAAGCCGAACACCAAAAGCCATATGGAAAAGTCCAACCCTTAGACATTCCAGTTTGGAAGTGGGAGAAGATTACTATGGATTTTATCACGAAATTGCCAAAGACGAAAAAGAAGAATGATACCATTTGGGTAGTAGTCGATCGTTTGACTAAGAGTGCGCATTTTATTCCAATTAGGGAGAATATGCCTGTTCATAAGTTAGCAAAGGTCTATGTTAATGAGATAGTCGCGCGTCATGGGGTACCTATTTCCATAGTTTCTGATAGAGATGGGCGGTTCACTTCAAATTTTTGGCAAGATTTCCAAGAAGAGTTAGGTACGAAACTTCATATGAGCACGGCTTTTCATCCTCAAACCGATGGGCAGAGCGAGAGGACGATTCAAACTTTAGAAGATATGCTTCGAGCTTGCATGATTGATTTTGGAGGAAATTGGGACGACCATTTACCCCTAGTTGAGTTTGCCTACAATAATAGTTATCACGCTAGTATAGGTATGCCCCCTATGAGATGCTATATGGAAGAAAGTGTAGGACGCCAGTATGTTGGGAAGAAGTGGGAAGGAGAGAATTGGCTAGCACGGATATAGTGTTGGCGACGACGGAAAAGGTTGAGATGATTCGAGCAAGACTTAAGGCGGCACAAGATAGATGGAAAAGTTATGCTGATAATCGAAGAAGGCCAATAGAATTCGAGGTAGGTGATATGGTTATGCTAAAAGTTTCTCTGTGGAAGGGCATTTTTAGGTTTAAAAACAAAGGGAAATTAAGTCCACGGTTTATAGGGCCATTTAAAATCTTGAAACGTGTTGGTGAGGTAGCCTATGTGTTAGAATTGCCCGAAGAAATGAGAGGTATTCATAATACCTTCCATGTGTCGTACTTGAGGAAGTGCTTAGCGGATGAGGCTAGTGTGGTCACTTTAGATGATATCGAAATTGATCCGGAGTTGATCTCACAAAAGGATGAGCCGAAAGCGATTCTAGGAAGGAAAGTGAGACAACTTCGAAACAAAGAAATTCCATTAGTGAAAGTGCAATGGATACATCGTAAAGGTACGAGCATTAGATGGGAGTTAGAGGAGAAGATGAGGAATGAGTATCCTCATTTATTTCAAGCGTAGATTTCGAGGACAAAATCTTATTTTAAGGAGGGGAGAATTGTTACACCCGTATCCCGATAAGGTACTAGTTATGTAAATATTAAATGTTGTATATTATAAGACTTGTGATATTAGTAGCTCATTAATAAAATGAGAGGGAATATTAGAAAGAATAGAACTAGAAGGGCTAATATTGCCATTTGGGCAAAGTTTAATTATTAAATATATATATGCCTAGATAACTTTAGAATTGTCCAGGAGTTTCTTTTGGCATTCCTTGTGAAGATCGGCTATTAGAGAAAGAAGGGAGGGAAGCTCCATCTTATTTATCTCAAGTTATTTCAATCATCCTCTAGTATTGCTAAGTATCCAAGAAGCCTTAATTTACATATCCCATCAAGTAAGTGTTCTTCCCCAAATTGTGAATTAGGGTTCATGTTTGATCATGATGATCAAGTGTTGATAATTTTATGATTAGCTAGTTAATTAGACTCTAAATTGAGATGATTGTGTTATAGGAAGCAAGTAAGAAGTGGGGAAGCCATTGTTAGTGTGATTGAGCCTAAGGATTGAGGTAAGTACATTGGTTATAACATGTCTTGTTTAGCTTTATCATATTTTGGTATGATAATGTTCATTGTGTTAGCTTTATCATGTTGGTTTACATGATAATGGTGAAGTATAGGGTATAGGGTGCGTTAGCTAGTATGGATCCATTCTAGATGTAGCTTAGTTAGTCGTTGGGCTAACTATGGGATGAGGTTCAACCTTATGGGTTGATCGTGCTTAGGTCGACTATGTCAATGCGAGGTAAGTGCCCCTATATCGCTAGCTTAACTAGTGGTTAGACTAGTTATGGATATATGTGATATTTAGCTTGTTATGCCATGTACTTACTAAGCGTTTCGCTTACGTGTTTAGTTGTGATGTTTTCTTGATAGGTGTTGAAGGATCGAGCAAAGGTAAGGAGAAACCGTAATGTGATTATGTAGTAGAAGACCATTCTCTTTTGGACCAAGCATATTGAAGTTGGAAGCCCCAAGTGTCTTTTGTGTTGTGGGTACACTTCTTTTTATATGGTCATTTTGTTAGTTCATGGTCTTGTGTTCATATGGTTTCCAAGTTAGAACTTGTAGTGTTAAAGTGTACATTAAAGGGTGTTTGGTAAAAGCACGTTTCTACCCATTTTGAGTAGTTAGCGGGTCAAGTATGTTTGTAATGCTTTTGAAATGTTAAGTAAATAGTTATGGTCAAGTTACTTGTGAATTTGGAAGTAGTATAAATGGTTTGTAGTGTATGGGTTATTTGGAGTATTTATGCATAACCCACCCAATTTTGGAAATACTATTTCGGTTGGTCAAACGGGTAAAGTTTTTGCATGAAATTAAGAGTTTGGACATATTTGAGTATTCTGGAAAGTTTCGTCAAGTTTCGAGTCCGGGAGGTCGGGTTTCCAGCCGGGGCTGTTGACATTGCATTTTTGAGACAGTAGGGTCTGTCCAGAATTCTGTGGTGCAGGGCAGATACGGCGCATCTCCTCTGAGATACGGCGTATCAAGTGATGCGGCGCATCTATGGTAGGGATGCGGCGCAACATAGCCATTTTCTTGTAATTTCAGTCTCAGCGGGTCGACGCGGCGTATCTAATTCAATAGATGCGGCGTATCTGAGTTTAGAACAATATGGCGTATCACTTTATATTGATACGGCGCATGGTCTCTCAGCCAGTGATGCGGCGTATCCCTAAAAATGGATGCGGCGTATCTTGGTCTCAGAAGGTTGGTCTGTTGTTTTATAAAAGTTGTGTGAAAGGTTTTGAAGGGTCTTTGTGTAGATGTTCTTGCAAGTGTGTTCAAAATGTTAAAAGACATATGTTATAGTCATTTCATGAAGAAATTTTATGAGTCCGTTTTCAGTCTTTCATTTCCGCATATAAAGTCAATATTTTGGTATAAATGGTCACGGGGCGTTACAACTTGGTATCAGAGCTTCGGTCTAAGAGATTTAGGATTTCCCCATAGGATTTCCTAGACTTAGTCCTTGTTTAGACGCGTTTAGTATCGGTGTTTGTTATTTGTGTATTGTTTGGGTGATTTCGGGAACACATATGTTAAGTATTTTCATGACTACGCCTGGCCACCGTAGTGATAAAAATATGATACATATGTGAGATTGGAATCATTTAGGCTATACATGGATGATAAACTCTAGGGTGTTTAGTGTAAGATAGATATGTCATTCATGCATCGATTATGTATATGATTTTGTTTAATAGTGTGAATTGCTAAATTTCAGTTAGTAGAAAAGATGGCGAATATCCGAAATAAGGAGGTGTTAATAATGACCTCCTCTCGCCATAATGATGATGATAGTGATTCAAATGATGAAGGGAATTCTAGTAGCGTCAAGACAATACCCCTGCCGGAAAATTTTAACCCTAAAAGTTTCACGAAAGATGAGTTGAAAGAATTGGATGTTTTGGTGACCGATAGGGTAGGAAGGGCTATTGAGAACACCATGCCCTATTATGTTAAACAAACCACCGAGAATGTGCAAAAGATGTTTAAAGAGGAGATAGAAAAGCTTAAGAAGAGTGGAGAGTTATTGAATGATCCGAATGCTAGACCCGGAGTAGTGAAAGAGAAGTCTACTTATCGTGATTTCACTGCTTGTGCTCCACCCACATTTACAGGGACTCTCGATCCGTTAAAGAGTTCTCGATGGATTACCGATATAGAAGGGGCTTTTCGTACAAGTCGTTGTGTAGAAGAGGATAAGGTGAACTTTGCTACTAATTACCTTCGTGAACGAGCTAAAGTATGGTGGGAAGGCAAGGCGAACGAGAAAGGTAGTGCTTGGAGAGAATCGTGCACGTGGGATCAATTTAAAGAAGTGTTCATGAAAGAGTATGCTCCTGCGGAGGAAATTGATAAGATAAGAGAAGCTTTCCATTCCCTAGTGCAAACTGATGAAACGGTGAATGAGTTGTGGGGAAAGTTTTGTGACATGGTACAATATTGCCCGGAGTATCTAAACAATGAAAGGCTTAAAGTCGACAAATTCCAAAGAATGCTCAGGGATGAAATTCGTACGATAGTGTCACCGTTTAAGTGCGTCGACATGGAAGATCTTCTAAGTAGGGCACGTACTCGTGAAGCGGACTTGGATAGAATGAAAAGCAAAGAGAAGAAGGACTTAAAAAGGAAGCATGATCATCCATCAACATTTAGTAAGCGAGGCAGGTTCGATTTTACAAGGAAGGACAACACGGGAAAGCTACCTCCTAAGTGTAATAGGTGCGGTAAGAATCATGTGGGAGAATGTAAGTCCGGGATGAAAGGATGTTATAAGTGTGGGGATACCGGTCATATTAGCAAGGATTGCACCAAGCCTTTGGTAATATGTTACGGGTGCAATGAAGAAGGACATAAGGTAAGTGAATGTCCTAAGTCTAATCCTAAGCAAGCGAAGCCGTTCAAGCCGATTAAAGGAGAAAAGATTGAAGTGCCAAGGCCTACAGCTCGTGTTTATCAGATGAGTACCGAAGAGGCGAAGTTGAGTTCAGATGTTGTCACAGGTATAATTCTCGTTAATTCCAAACCCGCTCGTGTTTTGTACGACTCTGGTGCAAGCGTGTCCTTTGTATCTTATAACTTCAGTAAAGAATTGTCAACCCCGTTAGATAAGCTTCCAATACCTATAGAAGTTGAAATCGCTGATAGTAAAGTTGTGGTAGTGTCAAATGTGTATCGTGATGTAGAAATAGAGATCGATGAGAATGTTTTTAGGGTCGACTTAATCCCCATAATGCTCGGAGAGTTTGATATTATTGTGGGCATGGATTGGCTTAGCAACCACAATGCCGCCATTCTATGCAAACAAAAGATCGTTAGAGTTGTGAACCATAAGGGTCAAGAAATGATGATTTATTGTGATAAAAGAAAAGGCGAGTTAAAACTTTGTTCCGTGATGAAAGCTAGAAAATATCTATCACGTGGTTGTCTAGCCTTTATGGCACATGTAGTAGATACGAGTTTTGAAAAGAAAAGTATCGACAATGTTCCGATTGTAAATGAATTCCGTGATGTATTCCCGGAAGATTTGCCGGGTATTCCTCCCGATAGACAAGTTGAGTTCCGTATTGATCTTGTTCCGGGTGCTACTCCTATTGCCAAAACTCCTTATCGTCTTGCTCCATCCGAAATGAAGGAGTTAATGAGTCAACTCCAAGAGTTACTTGATAAGGGTTTTATTCGCCCAAGTAGCTCACCATGGGGAGCTCCGATCTTGTTCGTTAAAAAGAAAGACAGTAGTATGCGGATGTGCATTGATTACCGTGAATTGAATAAAGTCATGGTGAAAAATGTATACCCATTGCCAAGAATCGATGATCTCTTTGATCAACTTCAAGGTGCTCGATGGTTTTCAAAGATCGATCTCCGTTCGGGTTATCACCAATTAAAGGTTAGGGAGGAAGATATTCCTAAGACGGCCTTTAGGACCCGATATGGACATTACGAGTTTACGGTTATGCCTTTTGGTCTCACGAACGCGCCTGCGGTTTTCATGGATCTCATGAACCGTGTATGTAGACCGATGTTGGATAAATTCGTTATAGTGTTCATTGATGATATCCTTATCTATTGTAAGAGTAAGGAAGAGCATGAAGTGCATCTTCGAGAAATCTTGGAAACATTGAGAAAAGAAAGATTGTATGCTAAATTCTCGAAATGTGAATTTTGGTTGCAAGAAGTTCAGTTCCTTGGTCATGTTATTAATTCCGATGGTATTAAAGTTGATCCGTCAAAAGTTGAAGCCGTGATGAATTGGCAAGCGCCGAAGAACGTTGGTGAAATTCGAAGCTTTCTAGGACTCGCAGGTTATTACCGACGGTTTATTCAAGACTTCTCCAAAATTTCATCTTCGTTAACTGAACTCACCAAGAAGAATGTTCCTTTTGTGTGGGGTGAGAAACAAGAAGAAGCCTTTCGTACTTTGCGAAAGAGGTTGTGTGAAGCACCGATCTTAGTGTTACCAGAGGGAACAGAAGACATGGTGGTCTATAGTGATGCATCTTATTCCGGTCTTGGATGTGTTCTTATGCAAAGGGGTAAAGTGATTGCTTACGCGTCAAGACAACTAAAGAAGCACGAAGAGAAATATCCGACTCATGATCTTGAATTTGCGGCCGTAGTCTTTGCTTTGAAGATTTGGAGGCATTATCTATATGGTGTGAAGTTCATAATTTACACCGACCATAGAAGTCTTCAGTATTTCCTTGATAAGAAAGATCCAAATATGAGACAACGTAGGTGGCTAGACTTGCTAAAGGATTATGATTGTGAAATTCGCTACCATCCAGGTAAAGCGAATGTCGTAGCAGATGCGCTAAGTCGTCAGGGCCGAAGTGATGTTACACGGATTCACTCTTTGAGAATGATTATTACATCCGATCTTTTCGACAGAATTAAGTTAGCTCAGGAGGAAGCGCTAAAAGAAGAGAATCAAGAGAAAGAACGTATCACCTCTCACATTCCTCATTTTGATGAAGACAGTCAAGGGATTAAGACACGGTATGGAAGAGTTTACATTCCTTTTCGAAGCAACATCAAAGAGTTACTCATGGAAGAAGCTCATAAGTCGAAGTATTCTATTCATCCGGGAGTTACGAAAATGTACCTTGATCTGAAAAGAAACTATTGGTGGCCGGGTATGAAAAGAGATTGCGTGAAGTATGTGGATAGATGTTTAACTTGTTTGAAAGTGAAAGCCGAACACCAAAAGCCATATGGAAAAGTCCAACCGTTAGACATTCCAGTTTGGAAGTGGGAGAAGATTACTATGGATTTTATCACGAAATTGCCAAAGACGAAAAAGAAGAATGATACCATTTGGGTAGTAGTCGATCGTTTGACTAAGAGTGCGCATTTTATTCCAATTAGGGAGAATATGCCTGTTCATAAGTTAGCAAAGGTCTATGTTAATGAGATAGTCGCGCGTCATGGGGTACCTATTTCCATAGTTTCTGATAGAGATGGGCGGTTCACTTCAAATTTTTGGCAAGATTTCCAAGAAGAGTTAGGTACGAAACTTCATATGAGCACGGCTTTTCATCCTCAAACCGATGGGCAGAGCGAGAGGACGATTCAAACTTTAGAAGATATGCTTCGAGCTTGCATGATTGATTTTGGAGGAAATTGGGACGACCATTTACCCCTAGTTGAGTTTGCCTACAATAATAGTTATCACGCTAGTATAGGTATGCCCCCTATGAGATGCTATATGGAAGAAAGTGTAGGACGCCAGTATGTTGGGAAGAAGTGGGAAGGAGAGAACTGGCTAGCACGGATATAGTGTTGGCGACGACGGAAAAGGTTGAGATGATTCGAGCAAGACTTAAGGCGGCACAAGATAGATGGAAAAGTTATGCTGATAATCGAAGAAGGCCAATAGAATTCGAGGTAGGTGATATGGTTATGCTAAAAGTTTCTCTGTGGAAGGGCATTTTTAGGTTTAAAAACAAAGGGAAATTAAGTCCACGGTTTATAGGGCCATTTAAAATCTTGAAACGTGTTGGTGAGGTAGCCTATGTGTTAGAATTGCCCGAAGAAATGAGAGGTATTCATAATACCTTCCATGTGTCGTACTTGAGGAAGTGCTTAGCGGATGAGGCTAGTGTGGTCACTTTAGATGATATCGAAATTGATCCGGAGTTGATCTCACAAAAGGATGAGCCGAAAGCGATTCTAGGAAGGAAAGTGAGACAACTTCGAAACAAAGAAATTCCATTAGTGAAAGTGCAATGGATACATCGTAAAGGTACGAGCATTAGATGGGAGTTAGAGGAGAAGATGAGGAATGAGTATCCTCATTTATTTCAAGCGTAGATTTCGAGGACAAAATCTTATTTTAAGGAGGGGAGAATTGTTACACCGTATCCCGATAAGGTACTAGTTATGTAAATATTAAATGTTGTATATTATAAGACTTGTGATATTAGTAGCTCATTAATAAAATGAGAGGGAATATTAGAAAGAATAGAACTAGAAGGGCTAATATTGCCATTTGGGCAAAGTTTAATTATTAAATATATATATGCCTAGATAACTTTAGAATTGTCCAGGAGTTTCTTTTGGCATTCCTTGTGAAGATCGGCTATTAGAGAAAGAAGGGAGGGAAGCTCCATCTTATTTATCTCAAGTTATTTCAATCATCCTCTAGTATTGCTAAGTATCCAAGAAGCCTTAATTTACATATCCCATCAAGTAAGTGTTCTTCCCCAAATTGTGAATTAGGGTTCATGTTTGATCATGATGATCAAGTGTTGATAATTTTATGATTAGCTAGTTAATTAGACTCTAAATTGAGATGATTGTGTTATAGGAAGCAAGTAAGAAGTGGGGAAGCCATTGTTAGTGTGATTGAGCCTAAGGATTGAGGTAAGTACATTGGTTATAACATGTCTTGTTTAGCTTTATCATATTTTGGTATGATAATGTTCATTGTGTTAGCTTTATCATGTTGGTTTACATGATAATGGTGAAGTATAGGGTATAGGGTGCGTTAGCTAGTATGGATCCATTCTAGATGTAGCTTAGTTAGTCGTTGGGCTAACTATGGGATGAGGTTCAACCTTATGGGTTGATCGTGCTTAGGTCGACTATGTCAATGCGAGGTAAGTTCCCCTATATCGCTAGCTTAACTAGTGGTTAGACTAGTTATGGATATATGTGATATTTAGCTTGTTATGCCATGTACTTACTATGCGTTTCGCTTACGTGTTTAGTTGTGATGTTTTCTTGATAGGTATTGAAGGATCGAGCAAAGGTAAGGAGAAACCGTAATGTGATTATGTAGTAGAAGACCATTCTCTTTTGGACCAAGCATATTGAAGTTGGAAGCCCCAAGTGTCTTTTGTGTTGTGGGTACACTTCTTTTTATATGGTCATTTTGTTAGTTCATGGTCTTGTGTTCATATGGTTTCCAAGTTAGAACTTGTAGTGTTAAAGTGTACATTAAAGGGTGTTTGGTAAAAGCACGTTTCTACCCATTTTGAGTAGTTAGCGGGTCAAGTATGTTTGTAATGCTTTTGAAATGTTAAGTAAATAGTTATGGTCAAGTTACTTGTGAATTTGGAAGTAGTATAAATGGTTTGTAGTGTATGGGTTATTTGGAGTATTTATGCATAACCCACCCAATTTTGGAAATACTATTTCGGTTGGTCAAACGGGTAAAGTTTTTGCATGAAATTAAGAGTTTGGACATATTTGAGTATTCTGGAAAGTTTCGTCAAGTTTCGAGTCCGGGAGGTCGGGTTTCCAGCCGGGGCTGTTGACATTGCATTTTTGAGACAGTAGGGTCTGTCCAGAATTCTGTGGTGCAGGGCAGATACGGCGCATCTCCTCTGAGATACGGCGTATCAAGTGATGCGGCGCATCTATGGTAGGGATGCGGCGCAACATAGCCATTTTCTTGTAATTTCAGTCTCAGCGGGTCGACGCGGCGTATCTAATTCAATAGATGCGGCGTATCTGAGTTTAGAACAATATGGCGTATCACTTTATATTGATACGGCGCATGGTCTCTCAGCCAGTGATGCGGCGTATCCCTAAAAATGGATGCGGCGTATCTTGGTCTCAGAAGGTTGGTCTGTTGTTTTATAAAAGTTGTGTGAAAGGTTTTGAAGGGTCTTTGTGTAGATGTTCTTGCAAGTGTGTTCAAAATGTTAAAAGACATATGTTATAGTCATTTCATGAAGAAATTTTATGAGTCCGTTTTCAGTCTTTCATTTCCGCATATAAAGTCAATATTTTGGTATAAATGGTCACGGGGCGTTACAACTTGGTATCAGAGCTTCGGTCTAAGAGATTTAGGATTTCCCCATAGGATTTCCTAGACTTAGTCCTTGTTTAGACGCGTTTAGTATCGGTGTTTGTTATTTGTGTATTGTTTGGGTGATTTCGGGAACACATATGTTAAGTATTTTCATGACTACGCCTGGCCACCGTAGTGATAAAAATATGATACATATGTGAGATTGGAATCATTTAGGCTATACATGGATGATAAACTCTAGGGTGTTTAGTGTAAGATAGATATGTCATTCATGCATCGATTATGTATATGATTTTGTTTAATAGTGTGAATTGCTAAATTTCAGTTAGTAGAAAAGATGGCGAATATCCGAAATAAGGAGGTGTTAAGGATGACCTCCTCTCGCCATAATGATGATGATAGTGATTCAAATGATGAAGGGAATTCTAGTAGCGTCAAGACAATACCCCTGCCGGAAAATTTTAACCCTAAAAGTTTCACGAAAGATGAGTTGAAAGAATTGGATGTTTTGGTGACCGATAGGGTAGGAAGGGCTATTGAGAACACCATGCCCTATTATGTTAAACAAACCACCGAGAATGTGCAAAAGATGTTTAAAGAGGAGATAGAAAAGCTTAAGAAGAGTGGAGAGTTATTGAATGATCCGAATGCTAGACCCGGAGTAGTGAAAGAGAAGTCTACTTATCGTGATTTCACTGCTTGTGCTCCACCCACATTTACAGGGACTCTCGATCCGTTAAAGAGTTCTCGATGGATTACCGATATAGAAGGGGCTTTTCGTACAAGTCGTTGTGTAGAAGAGGATAAGGTGAACTTTGCTACTAATTACCTTCGTGAACGAGCTAAAGTATGGTGGGAAGGCAAGGCGAACGAGAAAGGTAGTGCTTGGAGAGAATCGTGCACGTGGGATCAATTTAAAGAAGTGTTCATGAAAGAGTATGCTCCTGCGGAGGAAATTGATAAGATAAGAGAAGCTTTCCATTCCCTAGTGCAAACTGATGAAACGGTGAATGAGTTGTGGGGAAAGTTTTGTGACATGGTACAATATTGCCCGGAGTATCTAAACAATGAAAGGCTTAAAGTCGACAAATTCCAAAGAATGCTCAGGGATGAAATTCGTACGATAGTGTCACCGTTTAAGTGCGTCGACATGGAAGATCTTCTAAGTAGGGCACGTACTCGTGAAGCGGACTTGGATAGAATGAAAAGCAAAGAGAAGAAGGACTTAAAAAGGAAGCATGATCATCCATCAACATTTAGTAAGCGAGGCAGGTTCGATTTTACAAGGAAGGACAACATGGGAAAGCTACCTCCTAAGTGTAATAGGTGCAGTAAGAATCATGTGGGAGAATGTAAGTCCGGGATGAAAGGATGTTATAAGTGTGGGGATACCAGTCATATTAGCAAGGATTGCACCAAGCCTTTGGTAGTATGTTACGGGTGCAATGAAGAAGGACATAAGGTAAGTGAATGTCCTAAGTCTAATCCTAAGCAAGCGAAGCCGTTCAAGCCGATTAAAGGAGAAAAGATTGAAGTGCCAAGGCCTACAGCTCGTGTTTATCAGATGAGTACCGAAGAGGCGAAGTTGAGTTCAGATGTTGTCACAGGTATAATTCTCGTTAATTCCAAACCCGCTCGTGTTTTGTACGACTCTGGTGCAAGCGTGTCCTTTGTATCTTATAACTTCAGTAAAGAATTGTCAACCCCGTTAGATAAGCTTCCAATACCTATAGAAGTTGAAATCGCTGATAGTAAAGTTGTGGTAGTGTCAAATGTGTATCGTGATGTAGAAATAGAGATCGATGAGAATGTTTTTAGGGTCGACTTAATCCCCATAATGCTCGGAGAGTTTGATATTATTGTGGGCATGGATTGGCTTAGCAACCACAATGCCGCCATTCTATGCAAACAAAAGATCGTTAGAGTTGTGAACCATAAGGGTCAAGAAATGATGATTTATTGTGATAAAAGAAAAGGCGAGTTAAAACTTTGTTCCGTGATGAAAGCTAGAAAATATCTATCACGTGGTTGTCTAGCCTTTATGGCACATGTAGTAGATACGAGTTTTGAAAAGAAAAGTATCGACAATGTTCCGATTGTAAATGAATTCCGTGATGTATTCCCGGAAGATTTGCCGGGTATTCCTCCCGATAGACAAGTTGAGTTCCGTATTGATCTTGTTCCGGGTGCTACTCCTATTGCCAAAACTCCTTATCGTCTTGCTCCATCCGAAATGAAGGAGTTAATGAGTCAACTCCAAGAGTTACTTGATAAGGGTTTTATTCGCCCAAGTAGCTCACCATGGGGAGCTCCGATCTTGTTCGTTAAAAAGAAAGACAGTAGTATGCGGATGTGCATTGATTACCGTGAATTGAATAAAGTCATGGTGAAAAATGTATACCCATTGCCAAGAATCGATGATCTCTTTGATCAACTTCAAGGTGCTCGATGGTTTTCAAAGATCGATCTCCGTTCGGGTTATCACCAATTAAAGGTTAGGGAGGAAGATATTCCTAAGACGGCCTTTAGGACCCGATATGGACATTACGAGTTTACGGTTATGCCTTTTGGTCTCACGAACGCGCCTGCGGTTTTCATGGATCTCATGAACCGTGTATGTAGACCGATGTTGGATAAATTCGTTATAGTGTTCATTGATGATATCCTTATCTATTGTAAGAGTAAGGAAGAGCATGAAGTGCATCTTCGAGAAATCTTGGAAACATTGAGAAAAGAAAGATTGTATGCTAAATTCTCAAAATGTGAATTTTGGTTGCAAGAAGTTCAGTTCCTTGGTCATGTTATTAATTCCGATGGTATTAAAGTTGATCCGTCAAAAGTTGAAGCCGTGATGAATTGGCAAGCGCCGAAGAACGTTGGTGAAATTCGAAGCTTTCTAGGACTCGCAGGTTATTACCGACGGTTTATTCAAGACTTCCCCAAAATTTCATCTTCGTTAACTGAACTCACCAAGAAGAATGTTCCTTTTGTGTGGGGTGAGAAACAAGAAGAAGCCTTTCGTACTTTGCGAAAGAGGTTGTGTGAAGCACCGATCTTAGTGTTACCAGAGGGAACAGAAGACATGGTGGTCTATAGTGATGCATCTTATTCCGTTCTTGGATGTGTTCTTATGCAAAGGGGTAAAGTGATTGCTTACGCGTCAAGACAACTAAAGAAGCACGAAGAGAAATATCCGACTCATGATCTTGAATTTGCGGCCGTAGTCTTTGCTTTGAAGATTTGGAGGCATTATCTATATGGTGTGAAGTTCATAATTTACACCGACCATAGAAGTCTTCAGTATTTCCTTGATAAGAAAGATCCAAATATGAGACAACGTAGGTGGCTAGACTTGCTAAAGGATTATGATTGTGAAATTCGCTACCATCCAGGTAAAGCGAATGTCGTAGCAGATGCGCTAAGTCGTCAGGGCCGAAGTGATGTTACACGGATTCACTCTTTGAGAATGATTATTACATCCGATCTTTTCGACAGAATTAAGTTAGCTCAGGAGGAAGCGCTAAAAGAAGAGAATCAAGAGAAAGAACGTATCACCTCTCACATTCCTCATTTTGATGAAGACAGTCAAGGGATTAAGACACGGTATGGAAGAGTTTACATTCCTTTTCGAAGCAACATCAAAGAGTTACTCATGGAAGAAGCTCATAAGTCGAAGTATTCTATTCATCCTGGAGTTACGAAAATGTACCTTGATCTGAAAAGAAACTATTGGTGGCCGGGTATGAAAAGAGATTGCGTGAAGTATGTGGATAGATGTTTAACTTGTTTGAAAGTGAAAGCCGAACACCAAAAGCCATATGGAAAAGTCCAACCCTTAGACATTCCAGTTTGGAAGTGGGAGAAGATTACTATGGATTTTATCACGAAATTGCCAAAGACGAAAAAGAAGAATGATACCATTTGGGTAGTAGTCGATCGTTTGACTAAGAGTGCGCATTTTATTCCAATTAGGGAGAATATGCCTGTTCATAAGTTAGCAAAGGTCTATGTTAATGAGATAGTCGCGCGTCATGGGGTACCTATTTCCATAGTTTCTGATAGAGATGGGCGGTTCACTTCAAATTTTTGGCAAGATTTCCAAGAAGAGTTAGGTACGAAACTTCATATGAGCACGGCTTTTCATCCTCAAACCGATGGGCAGAGCGAGAGGACGATTCAAACTTTAGAAGATATGCTTCGAGCTTGCATGATTGATTTTGGAGGAAATTGGGACGACCATTTACCCCTAGTTGAGTTTGCCTACAATAATAGTTATCACGCTAGTATAGGTATGCCCCCTATGAGATGCTATATGGAAGAAAGTGTAGGACGCCAGTATGTTGGGAAGAAGTGGGAAGGAGAGAATTGGCTAGCACGGATATAGTGTTGGCGACGACGGAAAAGGTTGAGATGATTCGAGCAAGACTTAAGGCGGCACAAGATAGATGGAAAAGTTATGCTGATAATCGAAGAAGGCCAATAGAATTCGAGGTAGGTGATATGGTTATGCTAAAAGTTTCTCCGTGGAAGGGAATTTTTAGGTTTAAAAACAAAGGGAAATTAAGTCCACGGTTTATAGGGCCATTTAAAATCTTGAAACGTGTTGGTGAGGTAGCCTATGTGTTAGAATTGCCCGAAGAAATGAGAGGTATTCATAATACCTTCCATGTGTCGTACTTGAGGAAGTGCTTAGCGGATGAGGCTAGTGTGGTCACTTTAGATGATATCGAAATTGATCCGGAGTTGATCTCACAAAAGGATGAGCCGAAAGCGATTCTAGGAAGGAAAGTGAGACAACTTCGAAACAAAGAAATTCCATTAGTGAAAGTGCAATGGATACATCGTAAAGGTACGAGCATTAGATGGGAGTTAGAGGAGAAGATGAGGAATGAGTATCCTCATTTATTTCAAGCGTAGATTTCGAGGACGAAATCTTATTTTAAGGAGGGGAGAATTGTTACACCCGTATCCCGATAAGGTACTAGTTATGTAAATATTAAATGTTGTATATTATAAGACTTGTGATATTAGTAGCTCATTAATAAAATGAGAGGGAATATTAGAAAGAATAGAACTAGAAGGGCTAATATTGCCATTTGGGCAAAGTTTAATTATTAAATATATATATGCCTAGATAACTTTAGAATTGTCCAGGAGTTTCTTTTGGCATTCCTTGTGAAGATCGGCTATTAGAGAAAGAAGGGAGGGAAGCTCCATCTTATTTATCTCAAGTTATTTCAATCATCCTCTAGTATTGCTAAGTATCCAAGAAGCCTTAATTTACATATCCCATCAAGTAAGTGTTCTTCCCCAAATTGTGAATTAGGGTTCATGTTTGATCATGATGATCAAGTGTTGATAATTTTATGATTAGCTAGTTAATTAGACTCTAAATTGAGATGATTGTGTTATAGGAAGCAAGTAAGAAGTGGGGAAGCCATTGTTAGTGTGATTGAGCCTAAGGATTGAGGTAAGTACATTGGTTATAACATGTCTTGTTTAGCTTTATCATATTTTGGTATGATAATGTTCATTGTGTTAGCTTTATCATGTTGGTTTACATGATAATGGTGAAGTATAGGGTATAGGGTGCGTTAGCTAGTATGGATCCATTCTAGATGTAGCTTAGTTAGTCGTTGGGCTAACTATGGGATGAGGTTCAACCTTATGGGTTGATCGTGCTTAGGTCGACTATGTCGATGCGAGGTAAGTGCCCCTATATCGCTAGCTTAACTAGTGGTTAGACTAGTTATGGATATATGTGATGTTTAGCTTGTTATGCCATGTACTTACTAAGCGTTTCGCTTACGTGTTTAGTTGTGATGTTTTCTTGATAGGTGTTGAAGGATCGAGCAAAGGTAAGGAGAAAGCGTAATGTGATTATGTAGTAGAAGACCATTCTCTTTTGGACCAAGCATATTGAAGTTGGAAGCCCCAAGTGTCTTTTGTGTTGTGGGTACACTTCTTTTTATATGGTCATTTTGTTAGTTCATGGTCTTGTGTTCATATGGTTTCCAAGTTAGAACTTGTAGTATTAAAGTGTACATTAAAGGGTGTTTGGTAAAAGCACGTTTCTACCCATTTTGAGAAGTTAGCGGGTCAAGTATGTTTGTAATGCTTTTGAAATGTTAAGTAAATAGTTATGGTCAAGTTACTTGTGAATTTGGAAGTAGTATAAATGGTTTGTAGTGTATGGGTTATTTGGAGTATTTATGCATAACCCACCCAATTTTGGAAATACTATTTCGGTTGGTCAAACGGGTAAAGTTTTTGCATGAAATTAAGAGTTTGGACATATTTGAGTATTCTGGAAAGTTTCGTCAAGTTTCGAGTCTGGGAGGTCGGGTTTCCAGCCGGGGCTGTTGACATTGCATTTTTGAGACAGTAGGGTCTGTCCAGAATTCTGTGGTGCAGGGCAGATACGGCGCATCTCCTCTGAGATACGGCGTATCAAGTGATGCGGCGCATCTATGGTAGGGATGCGGTGCAACATAGCCATTTTCTTGTAATTTCAGTCTCAGCGGGTCGACGCGGCGTATCTAATTCAATAGATGCGGCGTATCTGAGTTTAGAACAATACGGCGTATCACTTTATATTGATACGGCGCATGGTCTCTCAGCCAGTGATGCGGCGTATCCCTAAAAATTGATGCGGCGTATCTTGGTCTCAGAAGGTTGGTCTGTTGTTTTATAAAAGTTGTGTGAAAGGTTTTGAAGGGTCTTTGTGTAGATGTTCTTGCAAGTGTGTTCAAAATGTTAAAAGACATATGTTATAGTCATTTCATGAAGAAATTTTATGAGTCCGTTTTCAGTCTTTCATTTCCGCATATAAAGTCAATATTTTGGTATAAATGGTCACGGGGCGTTACACCAGGAGTGTGGCAGTGGTGACAAGCAGCCGTATCCTTCTTGGGATAATCCTTCTTCATAGGATTCTGCTTCTTAGGCTTTTGCTGATGGACCACAACCTGTTTCCCTTTATCAGCTTTGCCTTTGCCCTTCTTGTTCGCATGATGCGGTTTACTGGGCTTAGTGATCCTACCACCTTTGATTGCCATCACAGCAGGTGTAGGTGCCTTCTTTGAGAGTCTCTTCTCAAAGTCAATAAGCATTGCATGCAAATCAGATATTGTCTTCCCCTTGCAATGCATATTGAAGTTGTGCACAAACTCACCATACAATTCCTCATTGAGGGATCTATTGATGAGGCCAACTTTAACATCTTCCACATATCCGCATCCAAGTCTGTCCAATTGGTCAAGATATCCTTTCATCTCCAATACATGGGCACTTAAGGATTTAGTTGCATCCTGCTTACACTTGTCTAGAGTATCTAGCAAGTCATACAACTCTGCTGTTGGAGGTTTCTCAAACATACGTTTGAGTTCCTCAATCATTTCCATCGGACCATAATTCTCAAACTGCTTTTGCAGCTGAGTATCCATCCCCGATAGCATGAGACAAGCCACATCATTGTGCTTGTCATAAGCATTGTTGTACTCTTCAAGTAATTCATTTGGATAGTTAGCAGGAGGAGCAACAGGAAGAGGCACACAAAGATATTCAAAACGTTTGGCCATTCTAAGAACAATCCTTAGAGAACGATACCAATCGTTGAAATTTTTAGTCCCAGCCAACTTCTCTCTTTCAATCATCATTTTGAAAGCAGAGCTCATGTTTGGAATGTTCGTGTTGTCGGGTTGAGCCATTTCTACAGAAAAAAGTTCAAAAGTTAGTACTTTCGATAATTAAACTTTTCAAGAAAATTAAACACCCACGGTAGATTACCAATTAATTTTCATATGAAAACCACTACAAAAAAACAGGCTTTCAGAGACTGAAAAATCAGTCTCCGATACACCATGATCAGTTACGGATGGTCTATCAAGGACTGATTTTGCTAGTCACTAATCAGTTACAGTAGCTTAGTTACGGAAAGTGACGTTATCAACTGAAATTCAGTCCTTGTTGTATCGAACCAACGAGGACCAGAGATCAGTCTCCAAAATAAAAAAGTCAGTCCTTATTTCTATGGATTGTTATCATGTTATTTCAGTCCCCAATGCATATTATCGGCAACTGAAAAGTCAGTCGCCAATACTATGTTAGATCAGTTACTAACACATGGATTTAGGGACTGAAAATTAGTCCATAAACATTGTTTATAGTCCCTAATACATTTCGTTGTTTTGTAGATTACCGTACCAAATCAGTCTCTAATAATAGGATTTAAAAATTGATTAGTCTCCGATGAAAGGCTTTAAAGACTGATTGTTAGTCACAAAAAACAGATGAATTAGTCCTTAATTTGCTTTTCTAGTGACTGAAAATTAGTTTCAAAATATATGTTAATCGATAACAGTAGTAATCTGGACGAAAAAATAATTGGATTTCAATATAAAGACCATCATGCGGCCTCTTGCAAGTTATATAGACCAATTATATTGGAAAAGGGTTGCAAGAAACACTTGAATATTATAAGAACTGATACAAAACAAACTTTAGATCAATCTATGGCCATTGGAGTGATTCTTCTTTTTGCTGGCTTACTTGCAGAGATTGTGCTTGCTGATGCTTGTTTTACGTTCGGTTTCTCTGTTGATGTCACTAAACTTAGTCTTACCGGTTCTTCTTGTGGTTTATCTGTTTCCATTTCCTGAGTATCAGAAGCATTATTAACAATGTCTTTCTCTTTTCCAATCTCTTCTGTTATTTCCTTGCTGACCATTTTATCAACTGCCATAGTTTTCTGATCTGCTGCAACTTGCTTATCGCCTGACGAGAATATAGCAAAATGACATAAATAACATATTTGAATTGAAAAAAGGAAAACAATATCTAATGTAAGAGCTTAGAAACAAGAAAAGAAACCTGAAAAAGAGACGGGTACTCCCAGTTCAGCGTTCTCAAATTCTACAAGTATACAATAACCGTCCTGGGAAGACAACGCCAATAACCTTGATACATCTAAGACCAGCTACAATAATCCCCTGTTCTGGATCCTCTCTGAGTTCCAAATGGCCAGATGATTTTTCGAGCAGATCATAGATTACCTATATTTATACAAGAGAAATGTCAAAACTTGGATGCGGTATAGAATAGTAAGTATGCTGTATAGAATGACAACAGGGTGTAAGTATGGATTAATAAACAATCATTTACCAGATTACAATAAGTGTGGTTAGAGTTGTTAAATGACAAATCAAAATTTTCACCGAGTTTATATTATTTCCATGAGATCTATCTGTTAGTTTCATCAATCGTACTTGAAAATCTACCTTAGTTCAGTATGATACTTATCTTTATTCAATTAAGCTAATATTGTTTGATGAATGCTGTTTTCTTAATTGGGATAATTCCATATATCAATCGTATTATTGGTCTACCAGTAATACTCGGTCTGGTAACGATATGAATTTGTATTAGATGAAAAATGTATACAACCTAATGTAATAACAATAATATCAAGACAAAGAAGGCTCGTAGGGATTAAGAGAACAAGCAGATTGAAGAATTTTCACTCGTTGGACTTACAGGGCCACTAGGAACCAAACTACCCCTGCAAAGAGTATCTGCAAGTCAATAACCTTCAACTTCATATGGCAACGCACTTTCACTCAATGATAACCCAATTTAATAATGAGACTAAAACTGCTCCAAGCATAAATAACTACACGACACCAATGTTATTAATGAGCATCATTCCTACAGAATATTCCAACCATCATCCTAGTTCCACCTCTTACCACTGTCACAACTCAACTATCGACTGATTAAATATGTACAGTGTTTGCCAATTGCAGGGACAAGGCATGTATTAATCTTATTATGATTAAGGATCAGGCAGAGTAAATGAAATAGTTCAAAGCTGGGTGAGAATGATTGTATATTTAAGTTACCTTCCAGTTGAGCCATACGCAAAGACAGTCGCGTTTAGACCATGAACTACCCCAGAGATTGTAGAAGATATACTTCTCTCATAGACATCCTGCACATAGTATCAAAAATAAACAATGACCGTTATTAAACTACACTATAGTCAATAGATTGAAAATACTAGAAGAACCACATAGTTTCCCAATATATGTTGTGAGCCTTTGATGTATTGAAACCAATATATTCCTTATTTGTATGATATGTATGTTTTGGAGCTTCAGCCTAGCTAAGTGTACAACCTTTGGCCTAGTAGTATTATTACCAACCATGCCCCTATCCGGCTCAAGTACCATCAGGAACATGTATTTTACGTTCAGAAAAAACATTTCCAAGTAAAGCATGCACTGCGAGACTACTTGTGTTACATGTGCAGCTATAAGAAAATGACAAACTCTTATACTTTTGACCATTTTACTGTAGCTTAGCTACCAAAATATGTGCATCAAGATTAAATACCGGCTATCCTCCCACTATCAATCTTAAGCAGTCTATGCACACGCAAAAAACTTTGTGTATCAGATTTCTTTACACATACACCAGAAACAGCATATATTATGCACGACACACTTCTTTTGAACCGACGACAAAAATTCAATCTACTCAATAAACATACATGATGAAAGACCGTTGACCCACGTCTCAAACTTTATTAAAACAAGATCTAAAAAAGTTAGCACAAAGACACAAGTGTAAAGTCGTGCAGATAGTGAGAGGTTGACGGGAAGTCAATAAAAGTTAGCACAAAGACCAAAGTCAACAGAATTAAGACTAATTCTTGGCTGAAAGACGCAAAAACGGGCTTATGCCGGAAGTCTCGTGTCAAAACCAACAATTTTCGAAAACTGGCTTTTTGAAGTCAAGTCTCTCACAAACCAATCACAAATTAATTTTTTGGAGAAAAATACTAAAAGAAATTTTAAATAACTCTGGAAATTCGAATTTTACTGAACTTAAAAGGACCAGTAATAACCCACAATGTATCCTTTTTTACAATAAAAAATTAATAAGACTATCAATATACTTAAATAGGGAATTTAGACATCCAGACACACCCCAATGGTACTCGTACGACATCCACATTACTGCAGTTATAGTATTTCAGAATACCAGCTAGTCTTTTCAACTGTAACATGAATTTAAAGTTGTTTTCAGAATTTATAAAATCCAGGCTAATTCCTACTTGAACCTATTTAAGATTAGAATAGCATTTAAACCATATAAATGGAATAGAAAAGTTTATACCCTTATCAATTACACTGTCAAATGAGTCGTCCATAAAAAAGCCCATATCCCGAACATCCATCTGCAAGTCTTCAGAAATGATAAGGAAAACTCATTAACTGTAATTTATAGGAAAATATCGAACACCTGAGACATCTTAACAAATTGATTAAAAGGTATAAAGATAAAACCCTAGATTTGAAAGCCAATACGATTTCAAAAACTAAAATCCAAACCTTAGATCCAAAATAGTGCGCCTAAGATGATGGATGATGAAAGATGGCAGCAGGGTATGGCGGCGTGCGTCCGAGATGGGGCAGGATCAGATGGTGGGAAATAGCCGAGTCATGAGTAATAGTTGGTATTGGTGTTGAATGGAAAATGGAAAAGAAAAGTGATAGGATAAGGAAAGATGGGCGGGTAGTTAGAAAAAAATTGAGAAATAAGAGGGAAAGTTTGGGGTTTTGATTTTAGGAAAAAATTGTAAGAGGGAAGAATGAGAGGGAGAAGGAAGAGCCAAATGTTTTTGGTATAAAATATATCTAAATTTTATTTTAGCCTCATATTTTTTATATAATTTTGTTTATAAGAACTAGTTAAAATAATGTTTATATAGATATAGATTAATTGGGACCCTAACCCGACCCTATTTGGTTATCGTGTCTATCGGGTTGACCCGATAAGCTAAGTTTTAGAACTCATAAACGCACGGGTTTAGCCAGATATTATAAAGGGTAATAATATTTTAATAATTTTATTTTGAAGTTAAATATTGTGACAATTCATAAGTAACTTATTTTAAGATTAAATATAATACAATTATAACTCGTACGTCTATTAGTAGCCGATTTGAACAGGGTGATAATAGTTTACTAATCTACACTCATTAAGTTCTCAACTAATCATTGAGATTCATTTGCGATACAAACTAATCCTAGTTGTCATCTAGCTATTTATTAATTTAGTGTTTACAACTAGCTACTTTAACCTAATAGTCTAACAAGCGTTTATGCGATTAGTGACATTTGTGTATCCCTAATCACTCATACGTGAGGCGTCTAAACATATGAATATCAATGTAAAATTACTTAACATCCAAAGCTTATCCTATGGATAAAATCAAGTCATACACATAGATGGAAGTAAATATGGATAAACTCAACAATTACGTATGGTATGTATTGAGGGTTTGGTTGGTCGACCGTTCGGTTTCCCACGTTCGGTAAAGACCCCAAAATGTAACAAGAGTCACGAGTTGGGGTAACGCTCACGAGTCGGCTCAGTTGGTTTGTGTCAACACTCAAAATGAAAGCCATCGGTGAATACTAAAGATGTTATGAACGTCTGAAACTTGAATTCTGCTCGAGTTCCCACGTCACGGGGGTATAAACCGAGGTTTCGTGCGTGAACCCCTAAGTGTTACACATAAATAGCAATCCGTAAATAGGTTTATATACAAACTTACAATTACTAACAACGATACAAATATATGTAGGTCTTAAAAACAAGTGTAGTACATTACAATATATAGAACCGTATATTCTGTCGGTAATCCATTTTCGTCCGTTGTTGTCAGTTTTATCCATTTTTGTCCGTTTTTATACGTTTTCGTTCGGTTTTTACGTTTTCGTCCGTTTTTATACATTTTCGTCCCTTTTTTACGTTTTTATACGTTTTTGTCCGTTTTTTAAGTTTTCGTCCGTTTTTTTATGTTTTCGTCCGTTTTCATCCAGTTTAGTCCTTTTTTTTTTACGTTTTTATATGTTTTCATCCGTTTTCATTCGTTTGTATACGATTTCATCAGTATTTTTATGTTTTCATCAGTTTTTTTCTGTTATATTTTAACGTTTTTATACGTTTTCATTTGTTTTAGTCCGTTTTTTACGTTTACGTCCATTTTTATACGTTTTCATATGTTTTTTACGTTTTCGTCCGTTTTGATACGTTTTCGTCTGATTTTAAACGTTTTCGTCCATTTTTATATGTTTTTGTCCGTTTTTAAACATTTTAGTCCGTTTTAATCCATTTTTATACATTTTAGTCTTAGCTATGATGTCCATGTATTAGGGAGTGAGTTGTGATTCAAATTCAGTCACTAACAAATTTCCCTCCAAACTTTTTTTATTGCGCAAACATATTTGTAACTGAATTTTAGTCTTAGGTATGATGTCCATGTAATAGGGACGCAGCTGTGACTGAAATTCAGTCACTAAAAAATTTCCCTCCAAACCTTTTTATTGTACGTGTAGACAAATTTGTAACTGAAACTTAGTCTTAGCTATGATCTCCATGTATTAGGGACCGAACTGTGACTATATTTCAGTCACTAACAAATTTTCCGCCAAAATTTTTTATTGCGCAAATATATTTGTAACAGAAATTTAGTCTTAGATATGATGTACATGTACTAGGGACTGAATTGTCACCCTTATTCAGTCACTAACAAATTTGCCTCCAAAATTTTTTTCCCGTACAGGCATATTAGTAACTAAAATTTAGTCTCAAATATGGGGTCACTGAATCGAGGACTAATTTTTAGTAGCCGCAATCAGTCAATAAAAGTTCAGTCCTTAAAAGTATCAGTAACTAATGTTTCAGTGACCGGTGCTATGTATCAGCGACTGATATATCAGTCCCTAGAAATTCAGTCTTTGAAAGCCTAATTTTTTGTAGTGAACTAGGATCCAAATTGACATCGTTTTACAACATCAGCTGTGGCTGCTAGTAATGAAAGTATTCAATAAGGTACAGGTCAACCCCAATTGCCAATATCCAATTGCAATTCCTAGAATCATGGGACTTACATTATATTGCCAACATCAGTTGCAAAATGTAAGCATGTTTCATCCCCAAATCTTTATGCCTTGACGCCGTTTAATTACATCAGCTGAGGCTACTAGTAATGAAAGTGCTCAATTAAGTTAACCAATTTAGAAACATGTAAATTGACGTCGTTTCATCACATCAGCTGAAGCTGCTAGCAGTGAAAGTGCTCAATTTACCCCTTTTGATTACCATTCTATGAATCATTACATCAGCTGAGGCTGCTAGCAATGATAGAATGTCATCTTAGGTGTTTCCATATTAATTGGTTGGCATATTACTTAAATTTAAGGGTATTAAATTTTTGATGTGTAATCAAAAAAATATGTACAAAGATATCATGCATTAATCTTTGTATCATATGTTTTCTACAAAAAACTGTTTACTCATTCGCAGCTTAAATCAAAAAAATTTAATTGATGGCGTTGAGAAACTTACAACATTGCCTTAAGATGCTTCGTACTTTTTCATGGTGTACTTGGTAAGTCTATTATTGACGCACAGACGAGCGGAGGGGCAAACGTCCGCCGAAGCTAATTTGTTGACATAAATAAATGCCTAAAAACATTATCAATATTTATTCATATCTCTATGTTTTGATGATCACAAAATGTAAACTCATTAAAACATAAACTTATAAATTAAATAAGTACTTAGTTGTAAATATTCACTTCTACAACTAAAATCACTTAAGGTATGAATGAACTAATGCTTAATGCATTATATGATCAAAGGAACATTTTCTTAATAACTAGATTTTTTATAAAACATCAAAAACATTTTATATATTTTTGAAAAACATTTTTGGTATTAAATAAAAATGTTTAATCTTTTATAAAAATATGAATTCAAATTTTTAACCAAAATCAGTTAAAATGTTCCAGAAAAACCTTCCCCACAAAAGGACAAAATTGGCCAACGTTCAGTAGGGGCGGCCCCCTTAATTTTGCTAGGCGGCCCCCTTAATAATTAAGGGGACCGCCCCCACTCCAGTAGGCCTCCAGCTGTCCAGTTTTTCTCCTATAAATACCAGCCTTCTCCTAGATTTTTACTCACCCTTTTGCACTAAAACTTTATGTTGTAGATCTCATTTCATATCTTAAATAAACCTTTGATCATGTAATCTTAAGCATTGGTTTCCAAGTGATCCAAGCTTCCACCATCCAAGTGCAAAAGAAGAATACTTCTATCAATCAAGATTAGAAGTATAACAACTTAGTATCATTTTGTTACTTAAGTTGTGTGTTTAACAAAGTTTGTAAATCATTCATTCATTTGTATGTAAGGTGTGTGTTGTAGATTAGTGTTGTGTGTAAGTAGTGAAGATGTTGTATAAGTAGTTTTGGTATAGAAGTTGTGAGGTCAAAGTGTAGAAGTCGTGAAGCCGTGGTGTAGAAGTTGTGAAGCCGTAACTTAGAAGACATGAAGTTCTTGTGTAGAAGCCGTGAAGCCGTGGTGTAGAAGTTGTGAAGCCGTAGCTTAGAAGACATGAAGTCCTTGTGTTGAAGTCATGAAGCCGTAGCATAGAAGCTGTGAAGCGGTCGTGTTAAAGTTGTGAAGTCCTAGTCGTGAAGTCCTAGTGTTGAAGTCGTGAAGCCGTAGCATAGAAGTTGTGTAGCGGTCGTGTTGAAGCCGTGAAGTCCTAGTCGTGAAGTCCTAGTGTTGAAGTCGTGAAGCCGTAGCATAGAGGTTGTGTAGCGGACATGTTGAAGTCGTGAAGTCTTAGTCAAGAAGACATAGTGTTGAAGTCGTGAAGCCGCATCATAGAGGTTGTGTAGCAGTCGTGTTGAAGTCGTAAAGAAGTCGTGAAGTAGTTGTGAAGCCGTTGTGAAGTAGTCGTGAATAAGTTGTGAATAAGTTGTGTTGTGAAGTTGTGAGATTGGTTCTAGCTACGATTAGAACTCAACATTTAGCTTTGTGTCGTTAAACCCGTGTAAGCCAAAGTTGTGTACGGTTTTCTCCGCCATAAGGGAGCTTATTGAAGTTGTGAAGAAAACTCTCGAGCAAGGTGTGCTCGGGGAGTGGAGTAGGGCAAGGAAGGTGTCCTTGTAGCCGAACCACTATAAATCTCTCGTGTCTCGGTTAGATCTTTCAATACCTTATTTATTTCTTTACTTGCATCGTCATTATTTTCATACACATAGGTTTATATAATTGCTAGTATTAATTAGAGGTCGACTTCACATAAAGATCAATTTGAAAATCCATTCAAGAAACCAAAACTTTTACAATCAATTTAAAAGAATACATATATAACTAATAATAAGGTTCAAGTTTTATTTTTCATACAAACTTGAATCTAAGTGTTTTAAAAATAAACAAAGGTTTTCATAATAAAATTAAAAAGACATAAAACTATTCAACCCCCCCCCCCCTTCTAGTTTTCCACAATTGGTATCAAGAGCCACGTCAATCAAGATCTTTAAAATATACTGTATTTTAAAACTTGAATCGATCTATGGAATTCGAAAAATATCTAGAAGGGGAATCTTTGCTAAAACCACCACTATTTGAAAACTATACTTCTCTTGAATGGAAAAATAAATTTGAAACTTATGTGAAATCAATTGATCTAGATCTTTGGCATGTCATTTCGATTGGTGATTTTGAAAGTCAATCAAAAACATATTTTGAAAGTTAAACAAAAACATATTTTGAAAGTCAAACAAAAACTAATTTTGAAAATCAAACAAAAACGGATTTTGAAAAACAAACAAAAACGGATTTTGAAAGTCAAATTGATTATTTGAAAACAAAGAATGAAATAAATAATAAAGCTAAAATTATTATTTATAAAACCTTGCCGAAAGTTGAATATGAAAGAATATTCTTTTGTAAAACGGCAAATGATATTTGGAAAAATTTCTTAAACTTTCATCAAGAAAAATGTCAAGCCAAAGATGAGGATTTTGATCTTGTACATGAATTAGTTATCTTAGAAAATTTAATAGATAAACATTTAGATAAAATAGATACATGTGCTACTAGTTCAAATGTTGTTAATGAAGGTGTTAGCGACGAAGACTACATGAATCAACTCAAAAGTGAACTCAATCCAAGATCATGGAGTGACACAAACGAAGGAGAAGATCATCATCCGACTCACCTATCATTCACACGTCGATCATCATCTGAGACATTACGAAGAAAAGCTAGGACGTGAGGTAAGTTCTCTTTTTAAATTTCATAAGTAATTACTTCATGCATATAATCTTATTAATGCCTTAGGATACGCTTAGTCTGATAGGTTGCTTTGCCTTTACACTTTAGTTATATTCGTTCTGTGGCTTAATGAACTAGAAACTCTTTAGTTAGCCCCCCTAAGTATTAGTAAACCAAGCAATCTTCATATTTGGTACTCTTCGATAGGTAAATTTAGGAACTTAATTTCTTCTAAAAAGAGAATGACTACTGGAGAATCTATTGACTAGAAACTCAATTTGACCTAACGGTTGAATTGCTTCTATGTGAGAAGTTGGGTGTGTGTAACCCGTAAAAACGGTCGTGTTTAGCCTGAATTGAGCACCACTAGTAATATTCTCATACTCATTCTCCAACTTGAATACATTATTCTTCCTAAATATACCTAACGATAGTTTACTGTTATGAACTTTGTTTTTCAATAGAGCTTTTCATTCCTAGATGTATGTCATCCTGCATATATAAAATTTCTAGATGTTTACTTGCTCCTATGTGATTTGACTGCATGCCTTCGTAATTATTTGTTTAGTTGAATGCATTGTCATTATAATAGCTTTTGTTTTTCTCTAACTACTCTGACATGATGTACTTTTGTATTTAGTCATAATACATGCGTAAATGTCATAGGATATGTAGAAAGAGGTAACATGTGACAATAGACTTGAGCATGAGATCTTTTATAAACCATTATTTGTTTTACCTATAATTAATGGGACTTATTTTTAAATTTGCAAAAACTTCACATTTTGGAAAAATAATTTTTCAAAAGATTATGACACATTTCTATTTTACATGTTTCACCATCCTACATTTCTTCCAAACTTGTGTCCATAATTACGTGTTTATCAAAACCAAAGATTGGAAAAATATGTTTTCTTTCCTCATAAAAACATTTTGAAATAAAACAAAAACTATTTCATTAAAATATTTTTCACATCACACATAAAAACCTACTTTCAAACATTGTTGAATAATGTCAAAAACATTTCTTTAAATCATGCATGGTGATCTCATATCTGTCATCTATATTTATGTATGTGACATTTATAAGTGAACTAAATTTGAAAATAACCATAATTTATTCACTAAGACCTCACTTGGTACAAGTCTAAAAGTCCATGCTATCACAACTCTACATTCCCATGCACATAGATATTCATTAGGATTATTTAACTAGCTTATTAATCTTCCTAAATATGATTCTATGAATTACTTGGTGCTATGTAGTGTTTTCTTGTCTAACATATATATGTTACATGCTAAATGAGTTGTTTGCATGCTAGATAATAATGTCTAATGAATATGCTTAGCATACATAAGTTATTAAATCCTAAATTGCCTCAAAAGAAGTTGGACTTGCTTGAAACTAAACCCAAAAACACAACCCTTTCAAGAATTTTCTGCCAAAAACCCATTTCCAGTAACCTGGAAATCAGCAGATGGGCGGCCCCCTTAATTCATTAGGCGGCCCCCTTAATCTTTAAGGGGACCGGCCCCTTAATTAAGGGGACCGGCCATCTGATGGTCGAAGGTGCTGCTCCCTTTTTCTATTTTTAAGCCCATTTTATCCTATACTTCCCAAAATTCACAAACACATTTTGTCACAAACCACCCTCCAAAATTTACCTTCCACAATCACATCATCACTACACCATAAATACTCTTTTGGAGGAGGAAGCTTGACATTTGCCATAACCCAACAAATGATGTTGTTCAAACTCAACCAACACCTAAACCTCATCCTAACGAACCCTTTCACACACATAACCAATCATCCATATGTCCACCTTCATTCACTCATAATTACCCAAGTTCACAAATGTCTCCATCACCAAAAGTGTCACCACCACTTCCACCAAATAACAACCACTCTCCATCATCATCACCTTCCACTCAACACTTGAAGTTCATTGAAGAACTCAAGGAAGCCCATGAGCTTAATGCTCTCCTTGCTTTGCACCTTGCTCAAAGCAACTTAAACCCATCACCATCTATATCACCATCATTACCATCATCACCACATCACTTGAGTCAAATTGAGAAACATGTCAACAATTGTCCTTGTTGCATCTTTCTCCAAAATCAAACCATCATTACCATCATCACCATCCATCTCACCATCATTACCATCATCACCACATCACTTGAGTCAAATTGAGAAACATGTCAACAATAGTCCTTGTTGCATCTTTCTCCAAAATCAAACCATCACCTTAAATGAGCGTCTCACTTGGATTGAGTATCTTCTCAGTAGATCTAATCCAACACCACCACTTGAACAACATCAAAACCCTCATTCAACATGGTCAAGTCCAAGCTCTCCACCTTCGATTCCTCTATCAACACTCTCTCCAACATCCATACACCCAAACTTACAACCCCATTAATCCAACATTTTTTACCCCCTCTTTACCATCATCCATCCAAAATAATCCAAATTTTCATGTCTCAAGCAAGTCCAATGGATCTCTTAGGCAATTTAAAATTTTCTACTTATTGCATGCTATAAGCAAAATATGTGTTGTATCAATAATTATGTTTTTAACATAATTATTTTCTACTAGTGAATGCTTTATTTCTTGTCTTTAATATATGATTGTTATGCTTATTGCTTGTATACTTGATATCATGATATATATACATGCTTGATGATTAATAACATGCTTATTCCGTAATATGTTTTAAATGTATGCATGCGTAATTAACATGTATATGTCACTATTTAATCATTCTTGATGTACATGATTCAAATGGAGCTTGCTGCAAAAACACCCTAAAAATGACCCTTTTCTGGAAATTTTTCAAATTTGGTCACCTGGGAAAACACCAGATGGGCGGCCCCCTTAATTCCCTAGGCGGTCCCCTTAATTTTAAGGGGGCCGGTCTACAATTAAGGGGACCGGCCATCTGGGCAGTAAAATTTACTGTTTTCTTTTGCATCTTGCGACCCCTTTTATCTAGCCCAAACCTTACCTAAATCAACCATCACCTCCATCATACACCCATTTTCATTCACCATGCTATCACCAAAATCATCTCTAAGACACCAAAACTCCATCACCACCACCTCAATGTTAATCCCCAAGTGCACCAAATACACCATCAAAAACACCCTTCACTCATGACACAACATCTTCATCCATATCTTCCACTTCATCCATCAATAACTACATCAACTCACACCTTTCATCACCACCATCAAGAGCATCAACTCCACCTCCTACTCAAGAACCTCCATTCACCCAACTTGTCATTTCCATATCACCAATACCACCTCTTGATGCTCATTTCTCATCATCACCAATACCACCACATCCACAACCAAACCATCATCTTTGGTCTTAGAGATGAGATACACTACATGTTTTCATCCCTTGAACACATGCTTAACAACCAACCTCCACCACAACCTCCATCATTTTCACCCACTACACTACCACCACCTTCATTCTCACCAAATTAAGCATATGCAATGCTTAATCAAAAATAATTTTTCAAACCATTTTGTGTGCAAGCCCCATGGAAGATCATGTACTCCTAGAATGATTATGTAGATTGCATTACTTACTAGCTAATTTAGGATTGAATATAATCTTGGATGGTTGTGTATTGATACACAACATTTTTAATGAATGTCTTTATATGCATGCTTATTTTTGCTATATATATGCTTGTGCTTCTAATATTTTTCTTGCAAGTATTTCATATATCGATTCCTTGGTGCCCCCAAATGAGGGGGAGTACACATCAAGGGGGAGTTTTCGTCCCGACAAATTTCACGTTTGAATTTTGTCGGCTTAACCTTTTTGATTCTACAAAAAGGGGGAGAAGTGAATGTAAACTCACTAAATACTTGTCCAAAAATAAACTTTTTGGTTTAATGAGTTTAGGTTTTGTAATCATCAAAAAGGGGGAGATTGTTGACATAAATAAATGCCTAAAAACATTATCAATATTTATTCATATCTCTATGTTTTGATGATCACAAAAGGTAAACTCATTAAAACATAAACTTATAAATTAAACAAGTACTTAGTTGTAAATATTCACTTCTACAACTAAAATCACTTAAGGTATGAATGAACTAATGCTTAATGCATTATATGATCAAAGGAACATTTTCTTAATAACTAGATTTTTTATAAAACATCAAAAACATTTTATATATTTTTGAAAAACATTTTTGGTATTAAATAAAAATGTTTAATCTTTTATAAAAATATGAATTCAAATTTTTAACCAAAATCAGTTAAAATGTTCCAGAAAAACCTTCCCCACAAAAGGACAAAATTGGCCAACGTTCAGTAGGGGCGGCCCCCTTAATTTTGCTAGGCGGCCCCCTTAATAATTAAGGGGACCGCCCCCGCTCCAGTAGGCCTCCAGCTGTCCAGTTTTTCTCCTATAAATACCAGCCTTCTCCTGGATTTTTACTCACCCTTTTGCACTAAAACTTTCTGTTGTAGATCTCATTTCATATCTTAAATAAACCTTTGATCATGTAAACTTAAGCATTGGTTTCCAAGTGATCCAAGCTTCCACCATCCAAGTGCAAAAGAAGAATACTTCTATCAATCAAGATTAGAAGTATTACAACTTAGTATCATTCTGTTACTTAAGTTGTATGTTTAACAAAGTTTGTAAATCATTCATTCATTTGTATGTAAGGTGTGTGTTGTAGATTAGTGTTGTGTGTAAGTAGTGAAGATGTTGTATAAGTAGTTGTGGTATAGAAGTTGTGAGGTCAAAGTGTAGAAGTCGTGAAGCCGTGGTGTAGAAGTTGTGAAGCCGTAGCTTAGAAGACATGAAGTCCTTGTGTAGAAGTCGTGAAGCCGTGGTGTAGAAGTTGTGAAGTCGTAGCTTAGAAGACATGAAGTCCTTGTGTTGAAGTCATGAAGCCGTAGCATAGAAGCTGTGAAGCGGTCGTGTTAAAGTTGTGAAGTCCTAGTCGTGAAGTCCTAGTGTTGAAGTCGTGAAGCCGTAGCATAGAAGTTGTGTAGCGGTCGTGTTGAAGCCATGAAATCCTAGTTGTGAAGTCCTAGTGTTGAATTCGTGAAGCCGTAGCATAGAGGTTGTGTAGCGGACATGTTGAAGTCGTGAAGTCTTAGTCATGAAGACATAGTGTTGAAGTCGTGAAGCCGCATCATAGAGGTTGTGTAGCGGTCGTGTTGAAGTCGTGAAGAAGTCATGAAGAAGTCGTGAAGTAGTCGTGAAGCCGTTGTGAAGTAGTCGTGAATAAGTTGTGAATAAGTTGTGTTGTGAAGTTGTGAGATTGGTTCTAGCTACGATTAGAACTCGACATTTAGCTTTGTGTCGTTAAACCCGTGTAAGCCAAAGTTGTGTACGGTTTTCTCCGCCATAAGGGAGCTTATTGAAGTTGTGAAGAAAACTCTCGAGCAAGGTGTGCTCGGGGAGTGGAGTAAGGCAAGGAAGGTGTCCTTGTAGCCGAACCACTATAAATCTCTCGTGTCTCGGTTAGATCTTTCCATACCTTATTTATTTCTTTACTTGCATCGTCATTACTTTCATACACATAGGTTTATATAATTTCTAGTATTAATTAGAGGTCGACTTCACATAAAGATCAATTTGAAAATCCATTCAAGAAACCAAAACTTTTACAATCAATTTAAAAGAATACATATATAACTAATAATAAGGTTCAAGTTTTATTTTTCATACAAACTTGAATCTAAGTGTTTTAAAAATAAACAAAGGTTTTCATAATAAAATTAAAAAGACATAAAACTATTCAACCCCCCCCCCTTCTAGTTTTCCACATAATTAAAAACGCGCCCCTTTCGGTTGACAATTTAATGTCAAGCCTCCTTATACCCACTTTATAGTTTGTCAATAATAGGTCCGCCGCTTCGACCACTTTTGTATAGTCGCATCAATCAATTAAAACTTTAAGATTTAAAGCTTAAAACATTTATGTAGTAAATTATTAATTGCTAGTCTCGCCTAGGAGCAAATTACCGTGCGAAGCGAACCACTATCGGCACATAAGACTTGACAATTAAATAGCTTACTACAAAGGTTTCATAGTTATTAGGTTCATTTATTTTTTATTTTTTTTTTCAAAAATTACCCTCTTTGATGTTACAATCCATCATAATTAAACACAAAGATCAAGTAATTAAAAAAACAAAATAAACACTCAATAACACATATATGATCATTAACAATATCATATAGCCACATGCAAACCTTTTTGATAAATCCTATTAATTTTCTATGTGTACTTATAATGTATCTAATTAGTAAAACTCCCATTGGTTTTCGAGCTCATTGTGCCCAATGGACCACAGACGCCAAATAGCTTGGCTGCGTAAGTTTTAATTAATTAACTAGATACCACATTGCACATAACCAATTAATTAATATATTTAATTAGGGTCTTCCCTAATTTTAGATTTATCTTTAAAAACATGTAGCAATTAACACAAAATATTCCATGACAAAACATGCAAGATTTTGTCATGGATTCCATATTGCACTTTAAATCATGTATCACATATTTACAAGCCAATATCGTACGCAATCTAATTAATGACATCACATAGGTACTCATTAATTAAACACTTAAAATTGCATGCAATCCTAGGGTTTCTACAAATTTTAACAAAAACTAAAACCCTAAAAATATTACATGGGTGTCGACCCAAATAAAAAATTAGGGTTTGAAAAATAAAACCCTAGAATAAAAAAAATTGCATGTATCTATACAACAAGATTCAATTTTAAGGTTTTTAGCAATTAATTACATGTTAAAAACGGGCTCATGATGCCACTGTTGGAATATTAGAATCATAAAACTATAAACTAATAAACATAACATGAACATCAAAGCATATTGCACAGCGGATGTAGGATCTACAATAACATGTAAATAATTAACTAAATATTAAATAGATGCGTACCTTTTGATTCCTAGCAAGAACAATGAATCACGTGATCACCAAGAACAATATAAACCCTAATATGGGTTTAGGATGGATCGAATAGGGTAAGTCACAACAAGCTAAAGCAAGCTTGTACTCCATTCTTGTACACACGTAATACTAGCGTTTCAATGGGAAAAGCTAGGTTCTAATCACAAACTAAACCAAACACTTGTTGTATTATTTGGATCGAAAAACCCTAGGTGATAGGGGTGTTCGATCGGCAATACTAGAGGAAAAGAGGAAGAGAAATTTGGCTAGCTTGGAATTAGGATTAGAGAATTACAAAACACAATAGGTTTGTATTTATAGGCAATCCTAACTTCCTCTCCAAGACATCAAACCGAAACCCTAACCCAATGGGTAGGTTCGGCCGACTATAGCCCAAAGAAGGCATTCTAGATCCTTCTTTGCCTCTCTTTCACTTTTAGTCCTTTAACGACCGTTATCTCTAACTCCTTTAAATACTAACGACCGTTAAGTTATTGTTTGTGAAATGAATAAATAAAATATAAAACTATATTTAATTATTCAAACCATTGAGACTCTTACGTATTGTGTGCAATCCCGAAGTCTCGGGTTCGAAACCGGTCATACAAATATTAATAAAAATCCATAAACTCTAACACGTGTGATAGTGTTGATGATGGTATTTTAGAGTACGCGCAGTTTTGTCTGTTGGTTGTTGGCTGGCCCAGAACATGATGAAGATAATTAAGGATCTAACTGCGTACCAATAAATGGCTATCGGATATCACTTGGAATCGTGTTATCACTTTCCAAAGTAAACTATTCGACCCTATTGCCTGGGTATCACGAATATCTACTTGGGATAAGACCAAATGTTTGTTATTGAATTAGGCACAAATCAATAACCCTTTTGCTTTCAAGTGTTTATGTTTTCTGTATTTCACCCTCATGCTTGATCGATTTCCTATATATAGGAAAGTACTCATAGCTAGTCAAATGGAATTATAAGGATTAATCGGCCCATTAATCGCCTCATAATTATCCCCATTATAGCCACTAGTGGTTACATGACCAATTAAACATGGTCATAAAGACAGTTTTAACTACCACTTAAATATGTCAGAGTAGTTACATACTTATTCCAGCAGTACTAACTCAGCAGTACTAACAAAGTACTAGCAGTATTAACTCTGCTCCAGCAGTGCTGAGAGGAATTTGACACACGGTTAAGGTGGTTAAACCTTGTGTACTTTGTGTGTAATGATATATTGAGTTTATATGATTAAGTACGCGGAATTTACTTAATCACACTTAGAAGGTTATGTATGTTATGGAAATGGAAGAATTATGTTTGTTACTTAACAATGAACAAAGAAAGTTTATCACTAAACGATTCAATATTATTCAAAATAATACGAGTGATCTTGTGTTTATCACTAGGGTTACAAAGACCTTGAATCTTATGTTTCTAGATTTGTGATATATGTTTTTGTTTGTTCTATGTCTTAACAGATATGAGTTTTTAATAGTTCATATGTACATAATCACTAATCTAAGATCTCTTTTATAGTCCAAGAGATCTATTACAATATTACTTTAAGTCTAATCAACACTTGTCTTACAAAAGATCAAGTCGAGCTAGCGTATGGAAGTTTATATCTCACAAGTTGTTCAAATGAATTAATGCAAGCACATGCATCAACTTGTTGACTGAGAACATATCTAGATATTATTTTTGCATAAGAGTGACTCATACAAATAATATCTTCTTCGATCTTATCCTTGTAGCAGCTCTATGACTCACTGATCAGCAGTACCATTCTCTACTAGCAGTACCTTCTACTTGAACTAGCAGTACCTTCTTGTTCTAGCAGTACCTTGATGTACTAGCAGTACCTTGATCATGAACCAGCAGTACCTTCTTCTTAAAGTATTTTACTATACTCTAACTTCAGAATATTTAATTCCCAACAATCCTCCCCTAAACATGTGAATCATTTCAAACATGTTTTCTGAATTAAATGAGGACTTGAGAAGATCTTTCAAACACTTCATGAATCTGAATCATTCTTCTTATTCTGAACTGATCTGCTTTGTTCTTCTTTGACTTCAGCAATATCAAAACATTGTACCAAAAGATGGTGCAATTTCCTTGGATGGAGGAATTGTAAGAGGCAATGATTTCAACAAGTGAAATCATCTATCAGCATGCCTTTGCAAGTGATAAACAAACATAATGAACTGAAATTGAAACTTTCCTTCGTTTGATCTAGATAGAACTTTCTCCTTTAGAAATGCTTCATCCCTTCTAGATATATGATCTATTCTTGTCATTTTCAACCTCTATGTCATCATCTTGTATGCTCTTATCTTCTCCTTCCTTCTATTGGATTATTCTTCCTTTTCTGGGCAATTATTTCCTTCCCTGAAATTGTAACCTCCCCTGAAGCAAATAACTTTTGTTTCATCCTCCCCTTGTTTGGAAGATCTCACTATGTACCTTTGACTGATCTATCAATGTGAACTTGTTGTCAGACAATATTGTACATGAAGCCATCAATTCCTTAAAAGTTTAAGTTGCTGTCCTCATCACTTCTAGGTGTGTTAACTCCTATGAGAGGTGAATCAGTGGACATTTGATTCATGGTCCATCAATTGATGGTTTTTGTGAATCCTTTGAAAATCCTTGTTTAAGAAATTATTTGACTTAGCAGTATGTTCATGATTTTAGAATTGAAAAATCATACTGCTTCCAACCATTTTGAAAGGATTAAGTGTGTAACAGACACTTAATCAAAATTTCGGTTTAAAGCAACCTCTGGTTGTGTGAGAACCAATGTTTTTCAGTTATAAATAACTGCCTGTGTAAAGATAAATCTATTCAAAAGATTTTTTTGACAGGGCTTCCAGCTCATAGCAATTGTTGCCTCTAACACAAGTGTTAGATTCACTTTTACTAGCTGTTCTTTCTATCAGATGTCCTTAGACTAGCTCATTATACTTGAAAGTATAAAATGATAGAAAGTGAGTTGCATCAGTTACTATTTGATCAACTAAGTCATCAATTCAGTGTGAAATATCATAACTAGGTTTCAAGAAAGAAGTTTTAAGGAGTTAAAATCCTAAACTCAGTCCATCATAAACCTACTATGTTAGCAATTGGATAAGCATTCTGCTGCTCCCATTTCACTTGAAATCTCCTTTGTGTTCACATATTCATACCTGAAATAGTTAGTCTAAAACCAAAAGAACAATGTACAAAGTACTTGTCTTGCATTAAAATAAGCATAGAATCAACTGTATGAATAACACAATTTACATTTTTGATATATTAGCAGTACCTTATAAATCCAGCAGTACCAACAAAAATTTATGTACATAAACACATCATTTGAAAAATTTAAAGATTAAGCATTCCAATACTTGCTACTAAGTACTGAAACCTTGAAACATCAAAAGCTTTTGTAAGTAGATCTGCAAAATTATATTCTGAAGCAATTTTCATTACTTGAATTAATCTTTTCTCATTGCAATCTCTAATAAAGTGATGTCTAATTTCAATGTGTTTTGTTTTAGAATGTTGCACTGGATTTTTAATAATACAAATCGTACTACTATTATCAATATGAATAACAGTGTTTAAGAAATTGTACCCATAGTCAAGAAGTTGGTTTTGAAGCCATAAGACTTGAGCACAGCAACTTGCAGCAGCTATATATTCAGCTTCAGTTGTTGAATTTGCCACACTTGTTTGCTTCTTACACTGCCATGAGACAAGTCTACATCCAAGGAATTGACATCCTCCAGTTGTTGACTTTCTGTCCAAGCTAGCACCAGCATAATCACTATCCGAAAATGCTACTAAGTCAAAAGGAGAGTCTCTAGAATACCATATACCCAACCTTGGTTGTCCTTTGAGATATCTAAAAATTCTCTTGACTGCAGTTAAATGAGAAACCTTTGGAGTTACTTGAAATCTTGCACAAACACAAACAGGGAACATGATGTCAGGTCTAGATGATGTAAGATACATCAAAGAGCCTATCATAGATCTGTAAGTGTGTACATCTACATTCTCTCCATCTTCATCTTTCAGAAGGTGCTTCTCAGAGTCCATTGGTGTGCTTGCCATTTTTGAATCAGCAAATTGAAACTTTCTAAGAATTTCTGCAACATATTTATCTTGAGAGATAAAAATGCCTTCGGATGATTGTTTAATTTGCAAACCCGAAAAGAATGTGAGTTCTCCCATAGAACTCATCTGAAACTTATCATGCATAAGCTTCTCGAACTCTAAACACATTTCCTTCCTTATAGATCCAAAGATAATGTCATCCACATACACCTGCACTAACAGAAGATCCTTCTTGTGCTGTTTGATGAAAAGTGTATGATCAATCTTTCCTCTTTGAAATCTATTTTCTAATAAATAGGAAGCAAGTGTTGCATACCAAGCTCTTGGTGCCTGATGTAGGCCATATAGAGCTTTCATTACTCTGTACACTTTGTTTGGATGGTCAGGGTCAATGAAGCCAGGAGGTTGTGAAACATACACCTCTTCTCCAATTGTACCATATAAAAATGCACTCTTGACATCCATTTGGTAGACTGTGAAGCCTAAAAATGAAGCATAAGCTAGAAACAGCCTAATTGCCTCAATCCTTGCTACTGGAGCATAAACTTCATCATAATCTATCCCTTCTTCTTGTGTGTACCCTTGGGCTACTAATCTAGCCTTATTTCTAATAACTATCCCTCTTTCATCCCTTTTGTTCTTAAAAACCCATCTAGTGCCAATCACCATTTCATTCCTAGGTAAATCAACTAGCACCCAAACCTTTTGAATCTTGAACTGAAGAAGCTCTTCTTGCATAGCCTCTACCCAGCTTGAATCATCTAGGGCTGTAAGAATATTCTTTGGTTCCTTTTGAGAGAGAAAACATACAAATAAACAAGAGTTTGAAACCTCATGTTGTTTTGAAGCATAAAAAGCATCAAGAATCCCTTGTTGGTCTGAAGAGACCAATTGTCTTCTTGTCTTCACACCAGATTGTACATCTCCAATCACATTATCCAGGGAATGAACTTTATGAATCCTTGTGTGTGGTGTAGAAGGAACTTGATAAGATGGTAGAAGATTACTCAAATCCACTTCATCTTCTTGGAACTCTGCTTCTCTTGAATTTGAAGGACCAGCAGTATCTTCAAATGAGCTAGCCGTACCTCCAAATGTACTAACAGTACCTTTATAGATACTAGCAGTACCTTGCTCTGTGTCAGCAGTACCATCAATATTTGAAATATTGAGTTGTTCCTTTGTTCCATCATTCTTGTGCTCATCTTCAACATCTCCTTTAGCTTTACTAGAAGAAGATACATCATTTGTTGAAGTTGATTCCACACCTGAATTTGACCATATTTGGCATTGTGCCATCAGATTGATCTTTATCTAACTCCACCTCATTTGTTGCTTGTGAACCTGAAAAATTATTAGTTTCTGCAACAAAAGGTATATAATTCATAGAATTTGTTAGATACTCAAGATCAAATATCCATTTTGGTCCTTGGCCTACTACATTGGATTTGTTTTCAAGAAACTCCACATGTAGTTCTTCTTGTACTTTCTTAGTTCTTAAGTTGTAAACTCTAAAAGCTTTGCTAACAAGAGAATATCCAACTAAGAAACCTTCATCTGCTTTACCATCAATTTTTCCTAAATGGTCTAAGGTATTGAGAATTGTCACATGACATCCAAAAGGTCTAAGAAATCCTATTGCAGGAATTCTACCATTAAAGAGTTCATATGATGTCTTATTGTGAGGCTGCACAACTAAAACTCTATTTTGAACATAGCAAGCAGTATTGATTGCCTCTGCCCAAAAGATTATAGGTAGCTTAGAATCAGCTAACATTGTTCTAGCAGCTTCAATTAGTGTTCTATTCTTTCTTTCACCCACACCATTCTGTTGTGGTGTTCTAGCAACACTATATTCTCTCTTAATACCTTTTTCTTTGCAGAAATCATCAATAACTCTATTTTTAAACTCTGTCCCATTATCAGACCTAATGACTTTTACTTTCTTGCTTACTAGGTTTTCTATTTCTGTTATGAAAGACTTAAGGGTGTTTGATGTTTCATCCTTAGAAACTAAAAAGAAAACCCATGTAAATCTGCTATAGTCATCAGTTATAACTAGACAATATTTCTTATGTTGCATACTCCTTACTGAAACAGGTCCAAATAAGTCCATATAAAGCATAAACAATGACTGATTGATAGAGTTAAAAATCTTGGGCTTACAAGTGGCTTTGTGTTGTTTGTCTTTTAGACAAGCAATGCATGTTTGATCATTTTCAAATCTTTTGTGAGGTAAACCTCTTACCAAACCATTCTTAACAATTTTATTTATGGTTTTGAAATTAATATGACCAAGCCTTCTATGCCATAACATTGATTCATCCAATGTGGCTTTTGCAACAAGACAAGTTAAATCATTTTTTGGAATAATGTTCTTCATATCAACACTATACATATTGGCCTTTCTAGGAATTCTAAGAAGCACTTGATTTTCATCAGGCATCTTAAAATCCTTAGATAGAACAAGACATTCAGTGTCAGTGAAAAGGACATTGTTCTTTTTGTCACACATTTGTGAGACACTAAAAAGATTATACTTTAGTTCTTGTACATAGTACACATCTTCAAAATCTAAATTTCCGGTTTTGATTGTACCTTTACCAGAAATTTTGCCACGAAAACCACCTCCAAATGTAACATATCCTCCATTGAAAGCTTCAAAATCTGAAAGATAAGACATGTTGCCTGTCATGTGCCTTGAATATCCACTATCTGAGTATCCTTGATCTTCTTGTTTATCAGTTGAATGTTCCTGCACACAAATAAGAGTGTTAGTTTTCTTTGGGGATCCAAGCCATTACTGACTTGGATCTGCCTCTTGCATCAATGTAATTTAATCTTTTAAGGACAGTTGATGCAACATTGGATTTAAGAATCCAACATGCTGAGGCCTTAACAGCATTTGCCCTATTACCCTTAGCAGCAGAGTGAATAACATGCTTAGCAGAAGAGTCTGCTAGCTTTGTAGTTGAACTCTTTGGTCTCCAAATTTGTTTGTGGACCACTAATTTTGTTTGAATGGGCCTTAGAACAGTTGTAGATGCATGTTTGAAAATTGTTTTTGCATCCTTAGCTGTTGATTTTGGGTTAACAGTCATCAAAGGTCTAACAGTACCTTTTGTTCTACCTGTACCTTTTATTTGTACTGGCAGTACCTTTTTGTATGTATTAGCAGGACCTTTTTGTCTGTCAGGACCTTTTGGTCCAGACTTGTTTGAGACTGTTCTGGGTTTAGTTCTATGAGTGTTAGAGTGAAAGTGAGTTTGAGGAGTTTGCCTTTTGTAGTTCACCCTATTGTTTTCATACCCAGATACCCATTGGTTGCAGAAAGCTGCAAGATGGTCAAAACTACCACATGTATAACAAGCTTTGTTGTAAAAAGCAAAGTCATCACCTAATTGGTTAGACTTGAGGTTGTTCCAATTCCTTTGGTTACCTCTGGGCTTGTTTGTAGTTCTATATTGTTCACAATATCTAACTGGTTTCCTAACAGTCTTAACATTTGACTTAGGCATGTTAGTGTTGTGATTGACTATCTTAGGAACACTTGTTCCTACTTTCTTAACCAATACAGGTTTAGACATAACCTGTTCTTCTTCATCATCATCACTATCAGTTGTACAATCTTCAACAACTATAGCATCTCCTTTCTTAACAAAGGACACCTTGTCCTGATAAGATAAAGTTTTATCTAAACTTTTACTTACCTTTTCTATCTTAGGACTCTTAGTGGCCTTAGAACCATATTCCATGATTGGTTCTTGAAACTCAGTTAATCTTGTGTGTTGACATAAATAAATGCCTAAAAACATTATCAATATTTATTCATATCTCTATGTTTTGATGATCACAAAATGTAAACTCATTAAAACATAAACTTATAAATTAAACAAGTACTTAGTTGTAAATATTCACTTCTACAACTAAAATCACTTAAGGTATGAATGAACTAATGCTTAATGCATTATATGATCAAAGGAACATTTTCTTAAAAACTAGATTTTTTATAAAACATCAAAAACATTTTATATATTTTTGAAAAACATTTTTGGCATTAAATAAAAATGTTTAATCTTTTATAAAAATATGAATTCAAATTTTTAAACAAAATCAGTTAAAATGTTCCAGAAAAACCTTCCCCACAAAAGGACAAAATTGGCCAACGTTCAGTAGGGGCGGCCCCCTTAATTTTACTAGGCGGCCCCCTTAATAATTAAGGGGACCGCCCCTATTTAAGGGGACCGCCCCCGCTCCAGTAGGCTCCAGCTGTCCAGATTTTTCCCTATAAATACAAGCCTTCACCTGGATTTTTTCTCAACCCTTTTGCACTAAAACTTTCTGTTGTAGATCTCATTTCATATCTTAAATAAACCTTTGATCATGTAATCTTAAGCATTGGTTTCCAAGTGATCCAAGCTTCCACCATCCAAGTGCAAAAGAAGAATACTTCTATCAATCAAGATTAGAAGTATTACAACTTAGTATCATTTTGTTACTTAAGTTGCGTGTTTAACAAAGTTTGTAAATCATTCATTCATTTGTATGTAAGGTGTGTGTTGTAGATTAGTGTTGTGTGTAAGTAGTGAAGATGTTGTATAAGTAGTTGTGGTATAGAAGTTGTGAGGTCAAAGTGTAGAAGTCTTGAAGCCGTTGTGTAGAGGTCGTGAAGCCGTTGTGTAGATGTCGTGAACCTGTGGTGTAGAAGTTGTGAAGCCGTAGCTTAGAAGACGTGAAGTCATTGTGTTGAAGTCGTGAAGCCGTAGCATAGAAGTTGTGTAGCGGTCGTGTTGAAGCCGTGAAGTCCTAGTCGTGAAGTCCTAGTGTTGAAGTCGTGAAGCCGTAGCATAGAGGTTGTGTAGCGGTCATGTTGAAGTCGTGAAGTATTAGTCATGAATACATAGTGTTGAAGTCGTGAAGCCGCATCATAGAGGTTGTGTAGCGGTCGTGTTGAAGTCGTGAAGAAGTCGTGAAGAAGTCGTGAAGCAGTCGTGAAGCCGTTGTGAAATAGTCGTGAATAAGTTGTGTAGAAGTTGTGTTGTGAAGTTGTGAGATTGGTTCTAGCTACGATTAGAACTCGACATTTAGCTTTGTGTCGTTAAACCCATGTAAGCCAAAGTTGTGTACGGTTTTCTCCGCCATAAGGGAGCTTATTGAAGTTGTGAAGAAAACTCTCGAGCAAGGTGTGCTCGGGGAGTGGAGTAGGGCAAGGAAGGTGTCCTTGTAGCCGAACCACTATAAATCTCTCGTGTCTCGGTTAGATCTTTCCATACCTTATTTATTTCTTTACTTGCATCGTCATTACTTTCATACACATAGGCTTACATAATTGCTAGTATTAATTAGAGGTCGACTTCACATAAAGATCAAATTGAAAATCCATTCAAGAAACCAAAACTTTTACAATCAATTTAAAAGAATACATATATAACTAATAATAAGATTTAAGTTTTATTTTTCATAACAAACTAGAATCTAAAGTTTTTTAAAAGTATAAAACAAAGTTTTTATAATAAATTAAAAAGACATAAAACTATTCAACCCCCCCTTCTAGTTTTCCACAATTGGTATCAAGAGCCACGTCAATCAAGATATTTAAAATATACTGTATTTTAAAACTTGAATCGATCTATGGAATTCGAAAAATATCTAGAAGGGGAATCTTTGCTAAAACCACCACTATTTGAAAACTATACTTTTCTTGAATGGAAAAATAAATTTGAAACTTATGTGAAATCAATTGATCTAGATCTTTGGCATGTCATTTCGATTGGTGATTTTGAAAGTTAAACAAAAACATATTTTGAAAGTCAAACAAAAACTGATTTTGAAAATCAAACAAAAACGGATTTTGAAAGGCAAACAAAAATGGATTTTGAAAGTCAAATTGATTATTTGAAAACAAAGAATGAAATAAATAATAAAGCTAAAATAATTATTTATAAAACCTTGCCGAAAGTTGAATATGAATGAATATTCTTCTGTAAAATGGCAAATGATATTTGGAAAAATTTCTTAAACTTTCATCAAGAAAAATGTCAAGCCAAAGATGAGGATTTTGATCTTGTACATGAACTAGTTATCTTAGAAAATTTAATAGATAAACATTTAGATAAAATAGATACATGTGCTACTAGTTCAAATGTTGTTAATGAAGGTATTAGCGACGAAGAATACATGAATCAACTCAAAAGTTAACTCAATTCAAGATCATGGAGTGACACATAAGATGGAGAAGATCATCATCCGACTCACCTATCATTCACACGTCGATCATCATCTGAGACATTACGAAGAAAAGCTAGGACGTGAGGTAAGTTCTCTTTTTAAATTTCATAAGTAATTACTTCATGCATATAATCTTATTAATGCCTTAGGATACGCTTAGTCTGATAGGTTGCTTTACCTTTACACTTTAGTTATATTCGTTCTGTGGCTTAATGAACTAGAAACTTTTTAGTTAGCCCCCCTAAGTATTAGTAAACCAAGCAATCTTCATATTTGGTACTCTTCGATAGGTAAATTTAGGAACTTAATTTCTTCTAAAAAGAGAATGACTACTGGAGAATCTATTGACTAGAAACTCAATTTGACCTAACGGTTGAATTGCTTCTATGTGAGAAGTTGGGTGTGTGTATGTAACAACCGAGAAATTTCAAGTCATTACTTTTACTAATTTTATTTGCTTATTATGCTATTTTAAGTAAATTGGCTTTTGCCGGGAATGTCGCCCGCGTACGTCGTGACACGTACATTGAAATTCGTAAATTGACTCAGGCTATGCTTAGTTTATCCGTTAACATGATTTATATTCCCCCACGTACTTGTTTTCATATGGAATGATGTAATTTTCCATTTCTATGTGAAGTGTGCACATTTTACGTTTTATGCGTTTTCAGCTCGCGGTTTGAGCTTTAAAGACATTATAACACTCCGGAAGGCTCGGGAAATATATGAAACATCAAGTCAGGTCATTTTAAGTTAAATGTGATATTTTTATGAAAATATTATCCTTGTGACATTTATTTTTACAAACTATGCATAAAAGTACCCGATTTAGCGATTTTCGCGTTTCTAGCTATTCATGAGCAGTGCTTAGGATTTCTATCTGTTTTTATGTCATTAGTGTTTTAATATTCCATCATATGCTCCTAGTATTCAAAAAATTATATATTTCACATTTTCTGTCTCGTTTCACGATTTTGTCAAATTTTGGTAACAACTCGCGTTTTGAGCCTGCGTTTTTAATTTTTAGTTTCGTTTTAACACTCCGGAAAACCCAAGGCTCCCATAAAATATTAAAATTATCCATTTTAACACTTCATAACAATTTCATAATGTTTTGATAACACTTTTCTAAAATTCACATTTTCAGTTCACCCGGTACTGCGTAATTCGCGTTTTTAAGACCGTACGCTTGATTTAAACCCCACAAACACACTAATGCTTCAAATATTAACACAATAAGAATAAAAGTCAGATTATTTCTTGCCTTGGGACCACAAAACCGTCCATGCCCTCCCCTCCCATGCTCATTATATCTTTTCTTCATTTCAAGAAATACTCATCACTTTATTTGCATGCAAACTTCTAACTCTCTCTCTAAGAAATCATCCAACTTCAAAAGTCCCTCTCCTTGCCCCTCTTGCTGCTGTACTATCAACACCAAAACCACCTTCATCATCATCTTTTCTTGCATCAAATCTTGTGCTCACTAGTTACCCTTTCATCCTTGTAAGTTTCTTTAATTTATTTCACCTCATTTTCTTTGGTTTCTTATGGTTATTAGTGATTATTTTTAAGACAAAGCAAACTTCTATTGCATGTGTCATTTTAGTTGATTAGAGTCAAGATCTTATGGGAAATAGGTGGTTTGATAATTGGTTAGTGTTGATAGGTAAAAGTTATGCAAGAGATTAATGGATCTTATTGAGTTTTTGGCAAGTTATGGATGTTTATCTTGGATGTTTGTTATTAAAAACTGAAGTTAAAACTAAAGATAATCTTTCATCTCCTGGAAATATTGAGTTATTGGATGAATAAAAGAGTAGGAATCATTGGTCTTGAGCATTCATGTGTATTAGAGGTAATAAATGTAGAAAAGTAGCCATTTTGATTGGTCAATAGTCTGTCCCAGATTTGATGCTTCAAGATCCGTTCACCATTTTTTACCCAGAAGGTTTTATGAAAAAGTAAAAATATTAGGAGATAGCTACAAGTCTTAGGATCATTTCCCCGAAAACCTTACCTCTTAATTAGTCTTGGAGATTTTTAGAGAAAATCCACACTAAAACTGGTCCAGGAATGCATGTCAGATTTGATGGGCTATTTACCCCAAAATGTTGCAAAGAACATGATGCGTGGTTTTGCAACCTTACAACAGGTTTTACCTCTCGAGGGATCTCAAGAGGCTTACAACCCCACCAGGCAGTGTACCTGACCGATGTAGTATAGTGTAGTGGTAAGTACGGGGGATTGATCGTTCTCCACAGGGAATAGTGTTCGTTAGGTATGAAAGACTACTCTAATAGGTCTAAGGGTTGAGGAAGATTCTTTTTTTATGTTTTTATATTTTTTTATGAAAGCAAGTAAAATCTCGGGTTTGAAGGAGTGGGCGGAATTAGTTGCTAGTCAACTAACCCAAATTACTACGAATGCAAATAAAATAAATAACTGAAAATAAAAAGTTGGTGAAAACTTATGTGTAGAGAAATGTGTTTACTTAGATTTCCTTACTCCCTAACTATCTTTTACCGGTTGATTAGTGTGTATTAGTTGCGTGGATGACGGGTGTATTCCTTAATACCATTCGTGGGGTGGCGTACGTACTTCCCCAACTCTACAAGCTCCTACTTCACTCCTATGTCGAGCCGGCTAGGAAGCTCCTAACATGGGATCACTAGAATTCCCTTGTGCATTAAATACAACCATAAAAACCTTTAGTACGCATTTGGTTCATGTTTCTTAAGACGTTCAAGCAAGTTACCGAATAGGAAGTTAGCCAGTTTTCTTAAGCCTAACATAGATAAACAATCATCCAATACAAATAACAACACACTAATAACCAATAATCAATAGCTAGGTTTCATTAGATCTAAGCAAACACAAGATAAATCTAGCCTAACATATTAATCAAAAGACAAGAACAAGATAGAATCAAACAACACATAGACATATTGAATGATTAATTGATAACTTATCTTCAATGTAACATGGAAGATCTCAAGGCAAAAAGCCTTGAAAAAGATGCTAAAATCGTCTTAGGGTTTTCTCCCAAAAATTCCACACTAAGTTCCACACTAATGACAAAGAATTGCAAAACTATATATAGATTTTTACATCTGACGGCGTCACGTTATGGAGTGTGACGCCGTCACCTCGCCGCTTCTAGGGTTCCCGGATGGCCTTCTTGACGCCGTCCCTCTTTAGCTCTCCAAAATCCGTTCTGGCTTATCAAGGCTTGACGCCGTCAGACCTTGAACGTGACGCCGTCCCTCTTTGAATTAAGCCGTGACGCCCTTGATCAGGTTAAAGCGTGACGCCGTCAGAATTCACATGCAATTTTCACTGGCTTATCATGAGTAAATTTCACATCCACCTTTTCTTGCCAAGCCATGACGCCGTCTGGAGTAAATCCTGACGCCGTCAAAGGTAACTTCCAGCACGATTTTGAGACTTTGTCATTTTCTTCACTTTTATGCTCCAAAAACGTCCAAAATGCCTCCTTTTCTAGATTTCTTCTCAAAAGTACCTAAAATGACAAAAGGAACGATTTAGGGCGATATTTGATCAAATAAATACGATTTAGGGCTTAAATGACCCCTTAAAAGCGGTACACTTTTCGCTTCATCAAATACCCTTACACTTGAGATTTGCTTGTCCTCAAGCAAATGCGCTTTTATTCTAATCAAAATACAAGTTAGGGGTCATTTAATGCAAACATAAAAGTAATTACAACAAATAATCGTTCCACTTCAATCATAATAAGCACGGAGATTATAAACTAGCACCTCACAAGTAGTGTTTAGATACTCACATCTCTCAAGTGTCATCAAAATAAATCTCATAAATGAAAACGGATAATATCTCTCACTACCTGTCATAGCAAATAGATTACCATAGGCTTGGGAAAGGATCGAAAACCTCCTCCACTAGGCGTAAGCACCAAAGATAAACTATCAAAGAGGGCTTTTAAACGGGTTATAACGTTAGGTGTAGGGAAAAGGAAAACACGGTTTTGTTGGATAAGGGATATTTTACTGGTGGCGAGTTAAAGATCTTGATCAATTACATGTACTATACAATGTTGCTAAGCCAAGACTCGACTCGATCTTAAGCTAGAAACGAAATAACAAAATAACAAAAACATAAAAATAAACATAAAATGAAACGGGATGGTAGTCCGTATGTTTTTTCTACTTTTCTTTTTCTCATTTTTTTTTGTATTTTTCTTGATTTTTCGATTTTTTTTTTTTTTTTTTTTTTTTTTTTTTTTTTTTGACATACACTCTTGCCCTACCATCCAAAATAATACATCATAGGGGTATTGCATCCCCCTTACACTTGAACTTTTACATAACTTTACAAATAACTATTCTAATGACTCGAATTAAGATAATTAAAACACTTGGAGTACTTTTAAAACATTTAGCACATATGGGGGTAAATGATGTTCTTCCCCATTACTCCATTACACTAGTACTTTACCCATGAGTCCCAATCGTCCCAAAACAATATGTACAAGGATATGACTCGACTTAGCAACCATGTAATCAATTAGATAATTAACTAAGGGTTTAAACAAATGTTGTCACAATAATGCACTAAAGATGAGTGCATACAAGGTAGGCTAAGGCGATTTGGGTGTACATTTTAGTGGGGTGTAACAAATTCTTCCTTTAAGTAAAATGCTTAAAGGTCGAAACGAAAAGATAGGCTCTGAGGGGTGTACTAGGGGTATCGTGTACTAAAAATGAGTACAACGCAAAGGGTGTGGGAGAATTACTTGACCAATGTAGCCAAAGTAATTATAACAAAAACACAGGTGTAAAACAATGGGTTAATCCTAATGCCTCTTATCATGTAGTAAATCTAACTACACGAATGTAGTCTCACTTGTGGCCCTGGAATGGTCCTAACGCAAGTTCTAGAATCTAAGTGCTACCGGTACACACATCATAGCATAAATGCTTTTCCTACCAATTCTAGGGGCGAACCTCACATATTTGGGGGTGGAAAATTTTTTAGTGGTACGGTTTTTGTGCTAGTCATATAACTCCTATCCGTGAGACGCTCATTAAGATCAAAGTTTCACTCCTATATGTTGTAAAAAATTTTAAATTTGGCACTAAAATTACCCTAACAGGTATTTATCTCAGTTTTATTACACATCTACTATTAAACAAACAAAAATCAAGCGTAATAGCATTCTCTAAAATCGTACTTTTACCCTCCCCTTACACTTAAGATGAACATTGTCCCCAATGTTCAAATAACAAGATGTAAAAGTATAAAGTAAAAGAATGAAATCAAATACTCCCCTGATTCGCTCGGTGGATAATGAAGTTACACGGTTAGATCTTCTTCCAAGGTAATGTAGAAGCTCCATGACTAATGCATCGCCATAAGCTTGATTCAAAACATTTCCTTGTCCAAAATAACCTGTTAAACCTGAGAAAACAAACACGAAAACCTGCATAACATCGGCGGGATAAATCTATATATAAGGATATAATGCTTGTGGAATGATAATTTTGCAGATTCCTGGAGATTATAAGTTGGAGATTTTAATATAAACTTTTTATGAAAACAAAACTTTCAAAAATTTCTGAAAATTAAATCTGACGCCGTCAGGTTATAAACCCTGACGCCGTCAGAAATGACCTGACAAAAATTCTCATTTTAAGTTTCCGGAAAGTTTCTGGAAAAACCTTTACCTTACTTCCTGGAAATCCTGCAAAACATCATTATGACTCGATACAAGCATTTGACTCAAACAAATACTAATATGTATGTTAATTTATTATTATTACGATTCATGTTCATTTGTGTTCTAATAAACCAATTTAGATTTCCCTTACACTTATCTTTTGCAAAATACCTTTATATGTAGTTAAGACGAAGTTAAAAACAAGATAAAGCATTTTTACAATTTAGTTTCGAACATGAATCAATAAGAATAAAAATTAAACACACATACGGAAACAAATAAAATCAAACAAACAAATAAATAAACACAAAAAGCAAATAAAGCTTGGGTTGCCTCCCAAGAAGCGCTTTTCTTTATTAACGAGTCTTGTAGCTAGACTCAAAGTCCTTCTACCCTATGTAAGTGAGCTCGTCATCGAGGACGTCTTTAGGGTTAAGCTTGGATTGAAGTTTCCTATTGGTCCGCTTAGTACGATATATCTTTTCAAACTTCTCTCCATCCGGGTCATACAATGTCATCTTAATATGCCATGACCCATCTCCATCTTTGGGTGGTTTATCCCAATTCCACTTATGATCATCTTCCTCACAAGTCCACTTATTCATTCCTAGGTTAATTGGCAAAACTCCTAGGAAATCAATCATCTTCCTAAAAACTAGAGAGTCTTCAAATGGATCCAATTCGGTGTCCCTAGCTAAGAGTTGCTCTACCGTATGTGTTCGGTTAACAAAGTCCTCTTCTAGGTAAAATGGGCGTTGGGGTCCTATGAAGTCTCTATCAATCCAAGGTCCATATCTAGATGGTCTCCTATTTGATTCTAACCAATGTGGTGTCGGTTCCTCACTAGTATCATAGGCGTGTTTCTTAACATCATAGACTGACCAAGTATCTCCTTCTCCTACCGCTATCTTAGATTCCTTACAATCAATCATAGCACTAGCGGTCGCCAAAAATCCTCTACCTATCAACAAGGGGCATGTAGGGTCGCTAACCATATCAAGGACGTGGAAATCGGCTAAAATGGTTAGTTTTCCAATGTGCACTAACACGTCCTTAACTACTCCAACCGGGTAAGCAACACTCCAATCCGCTAAACCTATTATCACCTCGGTTTCTTCAAGTTTTCCTAGTTTTAGAGAGGTGTAGAGAGGTAACGGAAGTAGGTTAAGGCTTGATCCAAGATCGGCTAATGTGTCATAAGCCTCCGAATTACCGATCTTGCAAGGTAGAACAAATAAGCCCGGATCATCTAACTTCTTAGGTAGTTTGTTTTGAACGAAGGCGGTCCCTTTTTCGCCTAACTTGAGCTTCTTCTCATCCAACACATCATCAACCGGACTTTCAAGGGGGAGCTCCTTGAATTCTTCGTCAAGGTTTTGAGTGGGAGGTGTTTCAACTATGTTGTTGACCAATTTGGATGTCATAACTTCTTGGTCATTTGGAACGACTTGGGTTTGTTTGAAACACGTGCTCATGGAATTGACCGAATAATATTGTGGACAAGAACTAGGGGACGAAACCGATGAAATAGCGTTGACGTTTAGTTTCGGGTTCTTGACCGTGTTGCTAGGGAGTGCTCCCATTTCTCGGTCATTGAGGGCTTTCAACAAGGTGTCAATCTTATTGGTCATCTCGCTTTGTTTTTGTTTGAAATCGGCTTCAAACTTGGCTAAACGAGCTTCTTGAGATGTCATAAATTGAGACATCAATCCTTCAAAGTTATTGGTACTACCATTGCCGGAAGGATTGTTGTTGAAAGTACGGTTCGAGTTGGAACCGCTTGATTGGAAACGATTAGGTGGGTTGGAAGAATTGGTTTGTTGTGCGTTTTGGTTTTGTTTCCACCTAAGGTTCGGGTGATTTTTCCATGAGGGGTTGTATGTATCACCGTAATGGTTTGGCTCGGGTTTGAAAGTGTACCACTTGTCTCCCGCTCCGTCGGTACGCGAGGATGCGTAGTCCACAAAAGCTTGTTCGGGGAGTTCCATGCAATCACGAGTGTCGTGAGGACCACTACATAATTCACATGAAGAAGTGATTTTGTTCACTTGGCTTGAAAGTTTAGGAGCCTCGTAGGATTTTATGAGAAACTTGACTTGGTCTTCAAGTTCTATGATCCTACGGTCGGAAGTGCTTGAATTGTTCGAAGGCAAAGATATTGCCTTGACCGTTTTATTCAAATCACGGGGATCACTCCAACTTTCGTTGTCATAAAGAGCAAGATCCTCTAGGAGAGCCCATGATTGTTCCGCACTTAGATCACGTAGCTTGCCACCGGCCGATTGGTCAATGGTTTGCCTCGTGGAGAGATTGATATGGTCATAGAAGATTTGGACTTGGAGCCAAAGTTCTATGCCATGGTGAGGGACTTTTTGGAGTAAGTCATTGAATCGAGTCCATGCCTCGTAGAGAGTTTCGCCTTGACGTTGTTGGAACATCAAGATATCATTCCTTAGCTTGGTAGTTCTTCCCGGTGGGAAAAACTGAGCAAGGAAACGAGTAGTGAGATCATCCCAAGAGGTGATGGATCCTGCGGGTTGACGTTCTAGCCACTGACTAGCTTGGTCCCGCAGAGAGAATTGAAAGAGACGCAATCGGGTCGTCTCTCGAGTGGCAACATCAAGGTCTATAGAATCAACAATTTTGAGAAAGTCCTTGAGATGTTGATTAGGATCTTCAGAACGAAGTCCATGGAATGCGCATCCACTTTGCACCAACCGGATGGTGTCGGATCGCAAGGGTGTGATATTGGCCCCTTGAGTGAGCTCAATGGTGTTTCGATAGCCATGGTGGCTAGGACGGGAGTACTCTCCTAAAGTACGGGCTCTAGGAGGTGGTGGTTGTTGTTGTGGGTTGTTGGGATTAAGGATATTACCATCTTCCATGATGTCTAATGGTAATGGTTACGAACAAAGAAACGAAGAAAATAGATAGACTAAAGAAAACCTAGAAAAATAAAATAAAAATCTCACTAGAAAGGAATCTAGTGAGTAGACCTATAAAATAAAAATTCAACCTAAACAATAACTATTCCCCGGCAACGGCGCCAAAAACTTGATGCGTGGTTTTGCAACCTTACAACAGGTTTTACCTCTCGAGGGATCTCAAGAGGCTTACAACCCCACCAGGCAGTGTACCTGACCGATGTAGTATAGTGTAGTGGTAAGTACGGGGGATTGATCGTTCTCCACAGGGAATAGTGTTCGTTAGGTATGAAAGACTACTCTAATAGGTCTAAGGGTTGAGGAAGATTCTTTTTTTATGTTTTTATATTTTTTTATGAAAGCAAGTAAAATCTCGGGTTTGAAGGAGTGGGCGGAATTAGTTGCTAGTCAACTAACCCAAATTACTACGAATGCAAATAAAATAAATAACTGAAAATAAAAAGTTGGTGAAAACTTATGTGTAGAGAAATGTGTTTACTTAGATTTCCTTACTCCTTAACTATCTTTTACCGGTTGATTAGTGTGTATTAGTTGCGTGGATGACGGGTGTATTCCTTAATACCATTCGTGGGGTGGCGTACGTACTTCCCCAACTCTACAAGCTCCTACTTCACTCCTATGTCGAGCCGGCTAGGAAGCTCCTAACATGGGATCACTAGAATTCGCTTGTGCATTAAATACAACCATAAAAACCTTTAGTACGCATTTGGTTCATGTTTCTTAAGACGTTCAAGCAAGTTACCGAATAGGAAGTTAGCCAGTTTTCTTAAGCCTAACATAGATAAACAATCATCCAATACAACTAACAACACACTAATAACCAATAATCAATAGCTAGGTTTCATTAGATCTAAGCAAACACAAGATAAATCTAGCCTAACATATTAATCAAAAGACAAGAACAAGATAGAATCAAACAACACATAGACATATTGAATGATTAATTGATAACTTATCTTCAATGTAACATGGAAGATCTCAAGGCAAAAAGCCTTGAAAAAGATGCTAAAATCGTCTTAGGGTTTTCTCCCAAAAATTCCACACTAAGTTCCACACTAATGACAAAGAATTGCAAAACTATATATAGATTTTTACATCTGACGGCGTCACGTTATGGAGTGTGACGCCGTCACCTCGCCGCTTCTAGGGTTCCCGGATGGCCTTCTTGACGCCGTCCCTCTTTAGCTCTCCAAAATCCGTTCTGGCTTATCAAGGCTTGACGCCGTCAGACCTTGAACGTGACGCCGTCCCTCTTTGAATTAAGCCGTGACGCCCTTGATCAGGTTAAAGCGTGACGCCGTCAGAATTCACATGCAATTTTCACTGGCTTATCATGAGTAAATTTCACATCCACCTTTTCTTGCCAAGCCATGACGCCGTCTGGAGTAAATCCTGACGCCGTCAAAGGTAACTTCCAGCACGATTTTGAGACTTTGTCATTTTCTTCACTTTTATGCTCCAAAAACGTCCAAAATGCCTCCTTTTCCAGATTTCTTCTCAAAAGTACCTAAAATGACAAAAGGAACGATTTAGGGCGATATTTGATCAAATAAATACGATTTAGGGCTTAAATGACCCCTTAAAAGCGGTACACTTTTCGCTTCATCAGAACACTAGGTTGGTGTAAACATGAAAGTTGTAGCCAAGACCTGTAGAAAACTTTTCCCACAGGCCATGTGTCTATTAGACCTGTATTTAAAGAGATACACCCTTTTTGCTAAACCCATTTGGATGCTGAGTATAATATTTAGAGACTCAGGGGTAAATTGGTAATTTAACCCATGTTATGGGGTTCTCAGTTATGTAAGGCCTTGATTTTCATATAGTACAGAGTCATAACTTTCTAAGCATATAAAGTTCATAATTTTATCCTTCACGGTTTAGAAATGGCAACCCAATTAGTGTGGCAATTTTATAAAATTTCCATCAGCTTTGCATTTTAAACCGAATAAGTTTTTGCAAACGTCTTTTCGACCCATAACTTGCTATAATACTTTTAAATAAATGACCACATGATATTTTGGGTTCAAGTACTGAGTTAAATCATAAATATAAAGTATTATACCTTAATCCCTGAGCCTAAGTCGTGTTATATTTTATTTAGGTCACTTGTGATCTTGCGGTTTTCTCGACGTGCACACTTCTCCGATTTTCGTTGCTACTTCATCTTTGGTGAGTTCATAGCCCCAAGTTTTACTTTAATTGTTTTATAAACTCCGTGGGGGAGATACATGCTATAAATATTTATGATCACAGTTGTTTTGAAATTGGATGCTATCATGTTATTATTATTGCCTAAGTTTCACATAGCCAAAAGTCCCTTTATCGTGAACCGTTAATCACTTGCGAGTGAACGCGAATACAGTGAATAGATCTATTGGAACTAACAATCCCCACCAGAAAGAACGTGCCTATATGGCAGTCGTGTATTGTATTCGTCCAAAATGATAGGTGTGGCTATTACCTATGTATAAGGGCTGATTCGAAATTAGATACGTAGTGTCGGGGTCACGAGCTTAGGGCAATAATAACTGAATTAGACTATGCATTTGTTGCTTAGTCATTTTTATGAACTGTATTATATTGTGATCAACTGCTTATTACTAAAACACTATGGATTCACTCAACCTTTGTGTTGACGTTTTAGCATGTTTTATCTCAGGTTTAAAGGCATGAAGGTCTTGGATGGAGTCGCACGGATATATTTTGAGGACTCGGCATATTTTCACATTTGAAGAGACTATATTTTAAAGATTTATGTTATGTTTAAAACATTTGCAATCTTTTGAAAACATTGTGTTTTATGAAAACTGTTGGGACCTTTGCAAACTCTGAGAATTTAATGTATCAAATGTGAAACACTTTTAAAACGTCTCTTTTCAAGGGTCGTTTTTCATGACTTGTACTTTGTGCTAGGAAGTAATACCCCAGTGATCTATCTTCCACTGTTATAATTTTGGGGGTGTTACAGTGTAACCCGTAAAAACGGTCGTGTTTAGCCTGAATTGAGCACCACTAGTAATAGTCTCATACTCATTCTCCAACCCGAATACATTATTCTTCCTAAATATACCTAACGATAGTTTACTGTTATGAACTTTGCTTTTCACTAAAGCTTTTCATTCCTAGATGTATGTCATCCTGCATATATAAAATTTCTAGATGTTTACTTGCTCCTATGTGATTTGACTGCATGCCTTCGTAATTATTTGTTTAGTTGAATGCATTGTCATTATAATAGCTTTTGTTTTTCTCTAACTACTCTGACATGATGTAGTTTTGTATTTACTCATAATACATGCGTAAATGTCATAGGATATGTAGAAAGAGGTAGCATGTGACAATAGACTTGAGCATGAGATCTTTTATAAACCATTATTTTTTTAAACCTATAATTAATGGGACTTATTTTTAAATTTGCAAAAAATTCACATTTTGGAAAAATAATTTTTCAGAAGATTATGACACATTTTTATTTTACATGTTTCACCATCCTACCTTTCATCCAAACTTGTGTCCATAATTACGTGTTTATCAAAACCAAAGATTGGAAAAATATGTTTTCTTTCCTCATAGAAACATTTTGAAATAAAACCAAAACTATTTCATTAAAATATTTTTCACATCCACATAAAAACCCACTTTCAAACATTATTGAATAATGCTAAAAACATTTCTTTAAATCATGCATGGTGATCTCATATCTGTCATCTATATTTATGTATGTGACATTTATAAGTGAACTAAATTTGAAAATAACCATAATTTATTCACTAAGACCTCACTTGGTACAAGTCTAGAAGTCCATGCTATCACAACTCTACATTCCCATGCACATAGATATTCATTAGGATTATTTAATTAGCTTATTAATCTTACTAAATATGAGACTATGAATTACTTGGTGCTATGTAGTGTTTTCTTGTCTAACATATATATGTTACATGCTAAATGAGTTGTTTGCATGCTAGATAATAATGTCTAATGAATATGCTTAGCATACATAAGTTATTAAATCCTAAATTGCCTTGAAAGAAGTTGGACTTGCTTGAAACTGAACCCAAAAACACAACATTTTCTACAAATTTATGCCAAAAACCCATTTCCAGTAATCTGGAAGTCAGCAGATGGGCGGCCCCCTTAAATACCCAGGCGGCCCCCTTAAAATTAAGGGGACCGGCCCCTATTTAAGGGGACCGGCCATCTGGAGTGACGGATTACTATTTTCCTTTTCAATTTCCAACCCATTTTATCCTATACTTCCCAAAATTCACAAACACATATTGTCAGAAACCACTTTCCAAAATTTATCTTTCACAATCACATCATCACTACACCATAAATGCCCATTTGGAGGAGGAAGCTTGACATTTGCCATAACCCAACAAATGATGTTGTTCAAACTCAACCAACACCTAAACCTCATCCTAATGAACCCTTTTACACACATAACCAATCATCCATATGTCCACCTTCATTCACTCATAATTACCCAAGTTCACAAATGTCTCCACCACCAAAAGTGTCACCACCACTTCCACCAAATAACAACCACTCTCCATCATCATCACCTTCCACTCAACATTTGAAGTTCATTGAAGAACTCAAGGAAGCCCATGAGCTTAATGCTCTCCTTGCTTTGCAACTTGCTCAAAGCAACTTAAACCCATCACCATCCATATCACCATCATTACCATCATCACCACATCACTTGAGTCAAATTGAGAAACATGTCAACAATTGTCCTTGTTGCATCTTTCTCCAAAATCAAACCATCATTACCATCATCACCATCCATCTCACCATCATTACCATCATCACCACATCACTTGAGTCAAATTGAGAAACATGTCAACAATAGTCCTTGTTGCATCTTTCTCCAAAATCAAACCATCACCTTAAATGAGCGTCTCACTTGGATTGAGTATCTTCTCACTAGATCTAATCCAACACCACCACTTGAACAACATCAAAACCCTCATTCAACATGGTCAAGTCCAAGCTCTCCACCTCCAATTCATCTATCAACACTCTCTCCAACATCCATACACCCAAACTTACAACCCCATTAATCCAACATTTTTTACCCCCTCTTTACCATCATCCATCCAAAATAATCCAAGTTTTCATGTCTCAAGCAAGTCCAATGGATCTCTTAGGCAATTTAAAATTTTCTACTTATTGCATGCTATAAGCAAAATATGTGTTGTATCAATAATTATGTTTTTAACATAATTATTTTCAACTAATGAATGCTTTATTTCTTGTCTTTAATATATGATTGTTATGCTTATTGCTTGTATACTTGATATCATGATAGATATATACATGCTTGATGATTAATAACATGCTTATTCCATAATATGTTTTAAATGTATGCATGCGTATTTAACATGTTTATGCCACTATTTAATCATTCTTGATGTACATGATTCAAATGGAGCTTGCTGCAAAAACACCCTAAAAATGACCCTTTTCTGGAAATTTTTCAAATTTGGTCGCCTGGGAAAACACCAGATGGGCGGCCCCTTTAATTCCCTAGGCGGTCCCCTTAATTTTAAGGGGGCCGGCCTACAATTAAGGGGACCGGCCATCTGGGCAGTAAAATTTACTGTTTTCTTTTGCATCTTGCGACCCTTTTTATCTAGCCCAAACCTTACGTAAATCAACCATTACCTCCATCAAACACCCATTTTCATTCACCATGCTATCACCAAAATCATCTCTAAGACACCAAAACTCCATCACCACCACCTCAATGTTAATCACCAAGTGCACCAAATGCACCATCAAAAACACCCTTCACTCATGACACAACATCTTCATCCATACCTTCCACTTCATCCATCAATAACTACATCAACTCACACCTTTCATCACCACCATCAAGAGCATCAACTCCACCTCCTACTCAAGAACCTCCATTCACCCAACTTGTCATTTCCATATCACCAATAACACATCTTGATGCTCATTTCTCATCATCACCAATACCACCACACCCAAAAATGAACCATCATCTTTGGTCTTAGAGATGAGATACACTACATGTTTTCATCCCTTGAACACATGCTTAAAACCAACCTCCACCACAACCTCCATCATTTTCACCCACTACACTACCACCACCTTCATTCTCACCAAATTAAGCATATGCAATGCTTAATCAAAAATAATTTTTCAAACCATTTTGTGTGCAAGCCCCATGGAAGATCATGTACTCCTAGAATGATTATGTAGATTGCATTACTTACTAGCTAATGTAGGATTGAATATACTCTTGGATGGTTGTGTATTGATAGACAACATTTTTAATGAATGTCTTTATATGCATGCTTATTTTTGCTATATATATGCTTGTGCTTCTAATATTTTTCTTGCAAGTATTCCATATATCGATTACTTGGTACCCCCAAATGAGGGGGAGTACACATCAAGGGGGAGTTTTCGTCCCGACAAATTTCACGTTTGAATTTTGTCGGCTTAACCTTTTTGATTCTACAAAAAGGGGGAGAAGTGAATGTAAACTCACTAAATACTTGTCCAAAAATAAACTTTTTGGTTTAATGAGTTTAGGTTTTGTAATCATCAAAAAGGGGGAGATTGTTGACATAAATAAATGCCTAAAAACATTATCAATATTTATTCATATCTCTATGTTTTGATGATCACAAAATGTAAACTCATTAAAACATAAACTTATAAATTAAACAAGTACTTAGTTGTAAATATTCACTTCTACAACTAAAATCACTTAAGGTATGAATGAACTAATGCTTAATGCATTATATGATCAAAGAAACATTTTCTTAAAAACTAGATTTTTTATAAAACATCAAAAACATTTTATATATTTTTGAAAAACATTTTTGGCATTAAATAAAAATGTTTAATCTTTTATAAAAATATGAATTCAAATTTTTAACCAAAATCAGTTAAAATGTTTCAGAAAAACCTTCCCCACAAAAGGATAAAATTGGCCAACGTTCAGTAGGGGCGGCCCCCTTAATTTTACTAGGCGGCCCCCTTAATAATTAAGGGGACCGCCCCCTATTTAAGGGGACCGCCCCCGCTCCAGTAGGCTCCAGCTGTCCAGATTTTTCCCTATAAATACAAGCCTTCTCCTGGATTTTTTCTCAACCCTTTTGCACTAAAACTTTCTGTTGTAGATCTCATTTCATATCTTAAATAAACCTTTGATCATGTAATCTTAAGCATTGGTTTCCAAGTGATCCAAGCTTCCACCATCCAAGTGCAAAAGAAGAATACTTCTATCAATCAAGATTAGAAGTATTACAACTTAGTATCATTTTGTTACTTAAGTTGTGTGTTTAACAAAGTTTGTAAATCAATCATTCATTTGTATGTAAGGTGTGTGTTGTAGATTAGTGTTGTGTGTAAGTAATGAAGATGTTGTATAAGTAGTTGTGGTATAGAAGTTGTGAGGTCAAAGTGTAGAAGTCTTGAAGCCGTTGTGTAGAGGTCGTGAAGCTGTTGTGTAGATGTCGTGAACCCGTGGTGTAGAAGTTGTGAAGCCGTAGCTTAGAAGACGTGAAGTCATTGTGTTGAAGTCGTGAAGCCGTAGCATAGAAGTTGTGTAGCGGTCGTGTTGAAGCCGTGAAGTCCTAGTCGTGAAGTCCTAGTGTTGAAGTCGTGAAGCCGTAGCATAGAGGTTGTGTAGCGGTCATGTTGAAGTCGTGAAGTCTTAGTCATGAAGACATAGTGTTGAAGTCGTGAAGCCGCATCATAGAGGTTGTGTAGCGGTCGTGTTGAAGTCGTGAAGAAGTCGTGAAGAAGTTGTGAAGCAGTCGTGAAGCCGTTGTGAAATAGTCGTGAATAAGTTGTGTAGAAGTTGTGTTGTGAAGTTGTGAGATTAGTTCTAGCTACGATTAGAACTCGACATTTAGCTTTGTGTCGTTAAACCCGTGTAAGCCAAAGTTGTGTACGGTTTTCTCCGCCATAAGGGAGCTTATTGAAGTTGTGAAGAAAACTCTCGAGCAAGGTGTGCTCGGGGAGTGGAGTAGGGCAAGGAAGGTGTCCTTGTAGCCGAACCACTATAAATCTCTCGTGTCTCGGTTAGATCTTTCCATACCTTATTTATTTCTTTACTTGCATCGTCATTACTTTCATACACATAGGCTGACATAATTGCTAATATTAATTAGAGGTCGACTTCACATAAAGATCAAATTGAAAATCCATTCAAGAAACCAAAACTTTTACAATCAATTTAAAAGAATACATATATAACTAATAATAAGATTTAAGTTTTATTTTTCATAACAAACTAGAATCTAAAGTTTTTTAAAAGTATAAAACAAAGTTTTTATAATAAATTAAAAAGACGTAAAACTATTCAACCCCCCTTCTAGTTTTCCACATTGTGTGTGCTAAATCAATACCTGGAGGTGAATGAACACCTCTGTATGGTGGGGGGACAGACTTAAATCCAACACCAGAATTAACCTTATCAATTACTTGAGCTTCCCAAAGCTTATTGAATCCATCTGAGGCATGAGCCAAAACATCTACAGATATCTTAACATTTTCTCTTTCATTTTTGTGTTTAGCTAATGAATCATTCAACTCAACAATACACTCATCTCTGATCTTAATGTCATTTTTTAGTATATTGATGTCATTAGTAAAATTAGATTCATTACTTTTAAAATGTAAGACTTGTTTTTCTACAACACCTAGACCTCTTTTGTGATTAGCTAAATTAAAAAGAGTATCAATTAGCTCTGCTCTATGAGCATCAAATATCTTACTAAGGTCTTCATAAGCTTTAAGGTTAGGACATGATTCAGTACAATTTTGAATAGAATTTACCTCTGAATCAGAATGAGCCATTAGAGCAAATTCATTGGCCATAAGAGCAGCATTTGGTGGTGCTTCCTCTTCAATAGCCATAGAGCTCCAATCATAACCAATACCATCAATAGCCAACATAGCCTTTGGCTCTTCAACAGTAACTTCCTTTCTCCTATCTTGCTTATACCATGTGTTTCTATTCTCCTGTTTCCTTGGGCTTCTACACTCCTTAGCAAAGTGTCCCAACCTATGACAGTTGAAACATTCCACTTTCTTCTTGTCAAACCCAGCAGTATCATTACCATTTATGGTAATTTGCTTCCCAGTTCTCTGCCAATGCTTCTTGGCCCTCATGCTGAGCAAAGCAACCTGCCATTTGATGTCCATCTCTTCCAAATCATCACCATCAACCTGCTCAAGGTCTTCATGATTTAGAGGAGAACCACTAGATTGACTAGACATGAATACATAGAATGCTGGATCACCAAGTCCTGCAACAGTCTTTTGTGAACTAGTAGACGGACCACCATGAGTAGCATTAGAAACACCTTCAACTTCTTCTACCTCCTCAGACTTACCAATACTAGGAGATGACAAAAGTGCCACGTTCCCAGAACTAGTACCATAAATTCTAGATTTTTTAAGACTTTGTTCAACAATTTTGAAGTTGTTGTACAAATCATTGAGCTTCATTGTTTCAATGTCTGGTTTGTTCATCCAGACAATAACATGAGTATGGAACTCATCAGGTAGACTTCTCAAAAACTTCATGTTGAGATCTTCCTTCTCTGTCTCAACACCTAACACAGCCAACTGGCTAACAAGCTTTTGTAGCCCTGAGAATAGCTTATCAAGAGACTCATTACTAAAAGCAGTAAAGTTTTCAAATTGTTGCTTTAGTAATGTCTTCTGTGTCTTTTTGGTAGTCTCATTACCACCAAAATATGCACAAATCTCTTCAAAAAGAGTTTTTGCATCAAGATACTTGTTAAAAGATAGCATCTGTTCACTAGGAATGGTCATAAGCAACAAATTTCTTGCTTTCTGATCATTTCTCTTCAGTATCTTCTCTTCATTAGAAACTGGTCCAGTATTTCTTTTCCTAATTGATTTACCTTCTAGAACAACCTCTGAATAGCTTGGTGAAAATGAATCACCATATATAATGATATCCCAAAGAGTGTAATCTTGGACCATGAAATATTGCTCAATTCTCATCCTCCATAACTCAAACTCATTTGGTTTGATCATGGGCAACTTTGCAGCAACATTTGTTTGAGCATCATGTGCATCCATTTCTGTTTCTTCTAATTCAATTATATAAGCCTGGGCTCTGATACCAACTGAGAGGAATTCGACACACGGTTAAGGTGGTTAAACCTTGTATACTTTGTGTGTAATGATATATTGAGTTTATATGATTAAGTACGCGGAATTTACTTAATCACACTTAGAAGGTTATGTATGTTATAGAAATGGAAGAATTATGTTTGTTACTTAACAATGAACAAAGAAAGTTTATCACTAAACGATTCAATATTATTCAAAATAATACGAGTGATCTTGTGTTTATCACTAGGGTTACAAAGACCTTGAATCTTATGTTTCTAGATTTGTGATATATGTTTTTGTTTGTTCTATGTCTTAACAGATATGAGTTTTTAATAGTTCATATGTACATAATCACTAATCTAAGATCTCTTTTATAGTCCAAGAGATCTATTACAATATTACTTTAAGTCTAATCAACACTTGTCTTACAAAAGATAAAGTCGAGCTAGCGTATGGAAGTTTATATCTCACAAGTTGTTCAAATGAATTAATGTAAGCACATGCATCAACTTGTTGACTGAGAACATATCTAGATATTATTTTTGCATAAGAGTGACTTATACAAATAATATCTTCTTCGATCTTATCCTTGTAGCAGCTCTATGACTCACTGATCAGCAGTACCATTCTCTACTAGCAGTACCTTCTACTTGAACTAGCAGTACCTTCTTGTTCTAGCAGTACCTTGATGTACTAGCAGTACCTTGATCATGAACCAGCAGTACCTTCTTCTTAAAGTATTTTACTATACTCTAACTTCAGAATATTTAATTCCCAACAAGTGCTTACTTAGTACTAGCAATAGTAACTCGGTGAAGGATTAAACATTCTGATGAGTTACTCCTAGCCACTTTTTGAGTCAGGGTAGTCAGGGACCTGATGGGTGTACACTCCGTACCTCCTGACCCATTACCAGGTGTGAACCGATCCCTCAAGTGCACTAAATTTTCCAACAATCATCCCCAAATTTAGTTCACTTCCTTTGTATGAAAATAAAACATTAAACATAACAAGTGCATAAACGAAAATATCATGAGGATTGAATTTCCATCTTAGTACATTACACGTTCAAATATTCGAGAATCAGGGTGTTCTGAGAATTGAACCCTCCAACCCATTTGAATACCTGAAGATAAAATACACACAAGTTTTCAAACACTTAAACGCTCTTGACACTATACAAGCCATGTGTCCATATCCAATTCATAAATGTTGTAAGAGCCAAAAGTCCTAAGCTCCCTGAAGCGGCAAAACTTCAATATTCACATAGGTGGTTCCTCTTTATTCGTGCTCCTGCCAAACACTTTTTCAAATAAATTAACCATTAAGAAGTAAATACTCCATCCTCCTTTCCAGCAGGTTTCTAGCACAACCTTGGGATGATTGTAAAACATGTGCTCCAGTCCCCTGAATGTTCAGCTTTCCACATTGAACTCAGCTCCCAAGTTTCTTCATGAGGGAGTTGGGTGTCTTAGCATTCAGTGACTGAGTTGGACCTTAAACCCATCCCTTTAGCAGACTTTATAACCAAGTCTCTAACCAATCCCTTCGTCAAGTGATCAGCTAAGTTTTGTTGAGATCTAACAAACTCTATAGATACCACCCAATTCATGATAAGCTCACAAATCATGTCATGCCTGACACCTAAGTGTCTAGACTTCCCATTGTACATTTGGCTATAAGCCTTTGCCAATGTAGTTGCACTATCACAACGGATAGAAATAGGTGCTATAGGTTTAAGCCACAATAGAATCTCAGGAAGCAAGTTTCTCAACTATTCAGCTTCTTTACCAGCAGCTGCTAAAGCCACAAATTCAGATTCCATTGTTGAACTGGTGATGCAAGTTTGCTTATAGGATGCCCAAGAAATTGCACCTCCACCAAGTAGGAATACCCAGCCACTGGTAGACGAATTGTTTTCAGTGTTACTGATCCAACTTGCATCAGTGTATCCTTCTAATACTGAAGGATAACTAGTATATGAGAGACTATAATCCATAATTCTCTTCAAATACTTCAGTACCTTCTGAATTGCTTGTCAGTTCTGAGCACTAGGATTACTAGTATACCTGCTCAGTTTTCCCACTGCAAATGCAATATCAGGTCTTGTACAAGTCATGTCATACATTAGGCAGCCAATCACCCTAGAATACTCAAATTGAGATACAGCCTTGCCAGTATTAGGCATCAGCTTCTCAGTTGTATCCATAGGTGTACTCACTGGAGTACAATCAGAGTGGTTGAATTTTCTCAGTACCTTCTCAATATAATGAGACTGAGTGATAGAAATTCCCTAACTCTCATGTTTGATTCTTATACCAAGGATAACATCAGCTTCCCCCATGTCCTTTATGGAGAACCTTGATGACAAAAATTCCTTTGTCAGGTCAACCTGATTTTGGTCAGTGAAAAAGATCAGCATGTCATCAACATATAGGCAAATGATGACTCCTTTACCAGATTCATCAAATTTGCTATACACACATTTGTCAGACTGGTTAAGTAAATAACCACTAGACAAAACCACTTCATCAAATTTTTGATGCCATTGCTTAGGTGCCTGCTTCAGTCCATATAAGGACTTAATAAGTTTATACACCTTTTTTTCATTGCCAGGCATGATGAAGCCCCGATGTTGGTTCATATAAACCTCCTCATCCAATTCATCATTCAAGAAAGCTGTCTTCACATCCATCTGATGAATAATCAGATTGTGAATTGATGCCAAAGCAATCAGCAATCTTATGGTACTGATACAAGCCACAAGGGGGCATAAGTATCAAAGTAGTCAATCCCTGACTTTTGTTTAAAGCCCTGAATGACTAGTCTAGCCTTGAACTTTTTAATAGTTCCATCTACCTTCATTTTCCTTTTGAAAATCCATTTGCAACCTAAAGGTTTGCAACCAGGTGGTAGATCAGCCAACACCCAACTGTTGTTGCCCATGATGGAGTCCATCTCATCATTTATTGCTTCTTTCCAGAAAACAACATCCTGGGACTTCATTGCTTCTTCAAATGTTTTGGGCTCATCCTCAATATTAAAGCAATAGGAGTGTTGGTCAAAGACCTCATCCTTTGTACCTTCAATTAAGTATAATTGAAACTCAGGTCCAAATGACTTGGGAGTCCTGATCCTTTTGCTCTTTCTGAGCTCAGGTTCATGTTGTTGAACCACAACCTCATCAGAGACCTCTGATACACCAATTTTATCAGTTCCATTAGGAATCCTCTGACTTTGTCTAGGGACTGATGAGAATCTATTTTCATTAAAGAGTGCATCCCTTGATTCAATTATTGAGTTAATTGAAATATATTCATTAGGTTCAATAACATAGAACCTATATGCCTTGGAATGCTCAGTATATCCAACAAAGATGCATTCAATGCCTCTTTCACCCAAAGTTTTCAGCATTGGATCAGGGAGTCTTACAACTGCCCTACAATACCAGACCCTGAGATAGTTCAGGTTAGGTTTCTTTTTAGTCCAGAGTTCATAAGGGGTAACCTTGTTCCTTTTGTTGGAAACCCTATTTAATAAATAGCAAGCTGTTAACATAGCATCACCCTAGAACCCTTGACTCAGCCCTGAATAGGACAACATGGAATTAACCATCTCCTTCAACACTCTATTTTTCCTTTCAGAGATACCATTTTGCTGAGGAGTATAGGGAGCAGTCGTTTCATGGATTATACAAACAGACTGAAAATACAGAGTATCCATGTACTCACCTCCCCTATCAGTCCTTAATCTTTTGATCAGGGACCCAAGTTGTAATTCAACTTCAGTTTTAAATACTTTGAATTTGTCTAATGCTTCATCCTTAGTATGTAACAGATAGACATAACAAAACCTAGAAGCATCATCAATAAATGTAACAAAGTACTTCTTATTCCCCAAAGAGGGAGTGGCATGCAAATCACACAGGTCACTGTGTATTAGCTCCAAGAGCTCAGTCTCACGTTTTACATCCTGAAAAGGTTTCTTAGTTATTTTGGTCAACATGCAAGTCTTACACTTTTCAGTGCCTATATCAAATACTAGGATTAACCCATCCTTGGACATATCTTGCATCCTTTTATAGTGTACATGGCCAAGTCTAGCATTCCAAAGGGTAGAGTCATTCACTTTAGAGGTTGACATAAAAGCTGAATTAACAATATTAGTGACAATATTAAGCCTGAACATTTGATTACACAAATAGCCAAAACCAATAAACACACCATGTTTAGATAATATAAATTTATTAGATTCAATAACTTGTTTATATCCATGATTATTCAAAACACTACTTGAAACCAAGTTTTTCCTTATGTCAGGAACATGAATAACATTAAAAAAAGTTACAATCTTTCCAGAACTAAAACTAAGATCTACACAACCACAACCATGCACCAGGGCTGTTGACTCATTTCCCATGTGAAGAATAGAACCATCATTCAGTGACTCGTAAGTCTTGAACCAGTGTCTATCTTTGCACACATGAACAGTTGCTCCAGAGTCAACCCACCACGCAACATCATCATCCTGCACATAGTTAGATTCAGATACATATGTAACATAATAAACCAGAAAAGATTTATTAAACATATTCTGACCTTTCAGTGAGTTGGTAGAACCACCATTCCCTGAACCACTAGTGCCTGAACCATTGGCTTTACCACCAACCTTAACACCTTTGCAATAACTTTTAATGTGACCAGTTTTGCCACATTTTCAACAAGTAGGTGTTGCCTTCTTGTTAGGGTCAGCCCTTGTGTTATCATGATGTTTATGTTTTCCCTTGTTGTCATTGTACCTGGTGGAGTTGTTATATTCCACCATATTGAAAACAGATGCACCAGTAGCATTGCTACTCTTTGGCTTGTCACTGTCCTGCGCCCTGAGGGATTCCTCAATACGCAGATAACTGCCCAACTGAACAAGAGTCAGTTCTTCCTTCTTATGTTTCAAGGTATGCTTGAAATCTTTCCAAGAAGGAGGGAGTTTGTCAATGATACGAGAGACAGAAATAGCCTCATCCATGTTCATTTTATGTTGTGTAAACCTTTCAAGTATACCAAGAAATTCATTGTATTGTTCCATAAATGGTCTTGAATCAGTCATTTTGTAATTTGTGAAATTACTTACAAGAAACTTCTTACTTGATGCATCCTCAGCCATATATTTGGCATCCACGGAATTCCATAGTTCTTTGGAAGACTCAACATTCTGATAAATATCAAAGAGAGAATCAGACATACCATTGAGGATTAAACCTCTAAAAATGTAATCATCATTCTCCTATTTGCTCCTCTTCCTCATTTATTCCACAGTAGCATCATCAGGAATAAGAGTGCTTAGAACATACACCACACTCATGCTTGAAAGCTAGAAGTGCATCTTCTTCTGCCATCTCCTGAAGTCCACCCCTTCAAACTTATCAAGCTTGGCAAAGTTTGAAGCCATGTGTTTCATAGCAACAACAACCATTGATTATCGCAAAATGGTTTACTTTGATTATTGGTTGTTGGTTGGCCAGAACAGGGTGAAGATAATCAATGATCTAACAAAGTACCAATAAATGGTTACCGGATATCACTTGGAATCGTGTTATCACTTTCCAAAGTAAACTATTCGACCCGTATGCTGCATTGGTGATGGATGATGAAGATGGTGAAGAACGTGTTGAAAATGTGTTTGATGAATCGGCCAATTTATTTGATTCAGGGGCTAGTTCATCTCGCACGTTTCCTGCTGGTTAGCTAATCTTCAGTTCTTTTTATAGATACATCATTTGTTTCTAAAGTTGTAAGTGCTTATGGCATGTCATAAGCACTAGTTTTAGGTTTTTATCAAGCCTTGTAGCTTGAGGTTAATATGGTACTTCAGCCATATTTCATTTGTACTTAACTTTTTCGGTTTAATATATTTACCAGGGTGCAGGATTACTCCCCTATACCCAAAAAAAAGTAAACTATTCGACCCTATTGCCTGGGTGTCACGAATATCTACTTAAGATAAGACCAAATATTTGTTATTGAATTAGGCACAAATCAATAACCCTTTTGCTTTTAAATGTTTATGTTTTATGTATTTCACCGTCATGCTTGATCGATTTCCTATATATAAGAAAGTACTCACAGCTAGTCAAATGGAATTATGAGGATTAATCGGCCCATTAATCGCCTCATAATTATCCCCATTATAGCCACTAGTGGTTACATGACCAATTAAACGTGGTCATAAAGGCAGTTTTAACTGCCATTTGAATAGGTTAGAGTAGTTTGTTAGCACATACTTATTCTAGCAGTACTAACTTAGTACCTGTTAGCAATTAATTTAGTTAACTGTGAAAGTGATGGTCATTTGTTTAGAACTCAAAGTGCCATGTATAATATTTAGTTAAAGTGTGGGCTAGTAGCATTAGTATTGTTAGTAGCTTAAGTATATATGTGTAGTGCATATATTAGCCCACACAATAGGTCCAAAAGAAAAGCCCATCAAGCCTTTGATGAGGCAGTCGACATATAAGCCACACACTCTCTCATTTTTCATGTGTGCTTTAGAGAGTGTATGTGTGTATTTCTTCTTTCTTGTACTTCTCTCTCAATCTAATATACTCACATTCCCAGGTTATCCATTCTCTACTGCCACCATCTTCCTCTCTATCTCACCTCATCTATTTCTCTCATATTTCCCATCTATATTATCTCTTTTATCTTGTTCTTAAAGGCCATTCGATCAACAGTGAGTTTATGGTATGATAAAGGAGTGTTTTTCACTCACAACAAGTGGTATCAGAGCCATACAACGAGGTAGGAAGTTTTTGTATTCGGTTTGTGTTTCATAAAAACCCACTGTCACGTTTTTGATCTCTTAAAAACGTGAGTTTTTGAGTTTCTTTTCTGGGAATCGTTCACAATATAAAGATCAAAGGTTGTGCTTGTTCAAAAATTAAACAATCTGTTGCGTTTTTACCTTCAAAAACGTGACCCTTTGTGGCTTTTCTTGGACATTGTACGCAAAAGTCAAGGCAGAAAGTTGTGTTTGTTTATGATCATACGACTTGGTTTTTGAAGTTTACTAGTTCTTCACTCATATCTTGGTTTGGAAGATCAAACTCTTGTGTTTGTTCTTAGTTCTTCATAGATCGACAATCATCAAAATCTTGTATAAGATTTGTTTGTTGATAAGATTGTGATTGATTAGAGTTAGTAAAGTTGGTGATTAGTTGGTAAAAGGTGGCAGTGTAAAGACTGACAAGTATGGGCATTGCATGGGCAAGTAGCAAAAGGTCAAAAAGTTGGTGAGAGTGGGTACAAGACTGCATCTATCGAAATTCAGAAAGTCAACCAATTTGTCGAAATTCAGTCAAGTTTTCAGAATTCAGAATTTCTATCAGAATTGAAAGCTTCTGTCGAAATTGACAAAGTCTGTCGAAATTGGCAACTTCTTTCGAAATTGGCATGTTCTTTTGGAATTGAGCTGTTTTATCGCATTTCAGGAAAAGTTTCGCAATTGAACCAAACCTTCGCAATTGGAGCAACGTTTCGAAATTGGATCAGAATTTCGCAATTAGAACAAACTTTCGCAATTGATACAAAGTTTCGCAATTGAACAAGATTTTCGCAATTGAACATCCTTTCAAATTTTGACAGAACCATTTCGCTAACACAATCTTCGTATAACAGTGAAATTTTTGGCCCAAAATTCAAATTTTTAGGCCAAAATTCGAATTTTTCGGCAATATTTGACGTAAAAATTTTCAAAACTCAAAATTTTCTAATAACCTTATAATTGCATTTTATGGAGTATTTCAAATCCTGATAGAGAAATTTTTCAAATTCAAATTTTGGAAGGAAATCAGAAATCACGATTCAGCAATCCGTCATCAAACCAACTGAACTTAACCTTCAAACAACCTCTACTCCTACTTTGTTGCAACGATCCTGCATCATCGTTATCATACCAGTCATCATCAATGACAACTCACCAAGATGATATCACAACTTCTTTGGCAAATGGTTTTGCTTTGTTATCCAGGGCATTAAACATCAAACCACATAACAACAACCAATGGACTTCATCATACACTGACAACATGCAGTTAAATATGGGACAAGAAGGACAAATGGTTGAGGTTATCGGGAATCAGCAAGGAAATGCTACAGGTATACAGACGGGGAATCAAATGCAATATGCAGGGCAGTATACGGGAAACCAAGCAGATCAGTTTGTGAATCAGAATGGGGTCAATCAAAATGAGGATTATTGTTTCATGACTTCATCTGATATCCACAGGAGTGATATAAGCAGAATTGGTAATGTTCCTGCAATGACAAAGGTGGAAAAGCTCCAGTACATGTTGATGCTAGCCAACAAGGAACATTCGGGAATACCGTTGACTGCTGAGGAATCCGACTTCATGCTTACAACCAGAATCAATGATAATTCTACAGAAGTCACAGGAGTCTCCGATCCTATGCCAGATCAGCAAGAACCAACATCATGCAGTGATTCTGAAACTCCTCCATCTTATGACACAGAACCACTCCATGAGGTACCACATTCGTTTGCTCATGAAAAGCCACATTCTGTGCCTCTCGAACCTAATTTCGATACATATGTGGGGGAGCAAGTTAATAGCAATGTTAACTGTGAAACTTCATATATAGATCCTAATGAAGTTCAAGTTGCACAAAATGATGCTAATGATGAGGAAACCCGTGCTCTATTTGAATCATTACTTCAAAATTGTCAAATGGAGATTGAAAAGGTCAAAAAGATCAATCGCGAGGTAAAGGCCGCGAATGAAAAATTGACCACTGAGCTTAAGAGTTATAAGGATAATGCAAGAGCTTTTGATTTTCACAACAAACGTCAGTCAGATCTTGAGGTTAGCTTAAGAGATTTTGAGTTAAGAGAGAAACGTTTGCAAATAAAATTTGACACTCTCAATGTTAATTTGAATTTGCAAATCAAATCTCTAAACAAAGAAATTTCTGAACTAACCAACCAGCTTTCAAAACAAAATTCAACTTATTCCAATCTTGAAAAAGAAAAGAAGGAGTTGATTGAAAGGTTTTCAAAACGTGAAAAGGATCTTCAAAAAGAGATCACTGACAAAAAGGAAACCATTGCAAAGTTGGAAGATTTACTTGTAAAAACTGGACATCCTGCACAAACAATTAATTTGCTAATAAACGATCCAAACCCGATTTTACATACAATAAAGAAAATGGCTATTGGATGTGAAAACCGTTGTTATCTCAAGAAAGCTCAGAAAGGATAGAATGTGCTTTATAATGGGAATTTAATAAATGATATCCATGACCCTCCTCCGGGTTATGATTCTTGTGAAACGATTGAGCTTTCCGAAAAGAGCAGAAACAAAATGCGACAAATGAACAGAGAAATTAAACCCATTGACTATAATGAACTTAACAAACTTTCTGGGGTTCATCTTGATCAAAAAGAGTCACCAATGTTTTTCAAAAGACCAGTGGCTATCGCAAAACGTTTATTTGTTTCAAAACATCTGCTTAACATCGAACAAATGGCATCTAAAAACACTTATGATACAAGTGCAGCTAGACTATATTTGGTTGATCTTAAAAAGAGAATTGAAACACTTCAAGGTATTGTGGCTTCCAAATCAAACAGTCAAAAGTTCGAATGGTTTTCAGGGGGTGTTCAGGATGAACTAAAAAGGATTTTTGAAAGGGAAATTAATCCACATATTGCTGCAATCTATGCGGTTGTTCAAAATGTGGAAAATAATCTTTTGAAAGAGTCAGCAGAATTTGTTAAGGACCACAAATCCTTAGTGAAGGAAGCAAATGAAAACATTGAACACATCAAGGCATTGGAAAAACATAATGACAATCTCTGCTTCGAAGCTCTATCGACCGATATTATGTCCATTATTTATCAAACATATTCTGTGGAAGATGATGAAAGACTTCGAGCTGAAAATTCTGAAATGGTTATAAAATATGAAAAGGCTCTTGCCAAGATTGAAAAACAAAATGTCACATATTTTAAACAACTTGATCATAAAAAGGAAGAATGCAAGTATGACAAATTGTCGTATGAGCGTTCCTACCACAACATGCAAAAACAAATTGATCTTTTGAAATCTCAGCTTGAAAGTCAAAAAGGGCTGAGTGAGGAAACTACGGGTATAGCACCATTAACCCCCTTGCCTAGTGAGAAACAAAAAGGGAAAGTTGTTGTCAAAACAACAACATCGAATGTAATAGTGCCTGACCTTGATAGGATTAGTCTCACTAATGCGGCTGCCTCTACATCTCAAACATTTAGGGCGTTAGACAAATGTGCAAACGATAATCCAAAAGAGTCTAGGAATGCTACTACAAATTCAAAGGACAACAAGCTAAATCCAAATGTAGATGTCCGTTATCGAAAAGACTTGTCCGGGACGGGTAATAATTTCAAGCTGGTTTTCCAGTAATGTAAACGTGTCTCGCAAAGGACTTGTCCGAGTAGAATGTACCAATTCGAGAGATGATCTTGAATATGACCGGGACGGGTAATAATTTCAAGCTAGTCTATATAGTGATGTAAGCGTGTCTCGCAATGGTCATATTTAATGAAAATCGATCAATTCAAAATGTGCGAACTCTACCCAACATGTGCAATTCTTTCTTAAATCTCATAAGCACATGTGAAGGGGGAGTATTTCAGAAAAATGCAAAACTCTCGAAGTGTTAACCAAAATGTGTTTATTCATAAACACTTTGAGAGATTTTCACAAAAACGGTTTTATGGCAAGTGATCAACATATCTAGGATAATCATGGAGTAATAAGGTGATTATGGTTAGGTTATGTCCAATGATCCGCCAGAGCCGGAGGGATCTACCCAAGGACAATTCCAATAGATTAGAATTAGAAGTCCTTAGGTATGATTGAAAAAAGGAGTAAATGAGAAAGGAGAAAGAAGGGGTTGAAGAATTAAAAAGAAAAGTTTAATGAAAGGGTGAAAAGAAATAGCCCTCCATGAAAACTTAGGTCAGAAACCGGGTCAATACATCTGCTATCAGTACTCACTAAGGTGATACTGATATTGAAGACAAGACGTCATGGACCCAGTGACGCATTGCACCACCCCTCCTATCCACTCAGATATCTCTTAAAAGATATTTGTTTCATTTCTCACGGAGAACACTACATAATCTATCGACCTCTCACTCCGAGATGTGTTGATATTGAAAAGGTGGCACTCTGCTCCATGCCTCCGACGTCTAAAACCAAAACGCACATAATTGAGTCTAGAGACATGAGATTCATCAAAGATCTCTTAGGAACACTTCCTATGAAATACACTTGTGTTCATCAAAAAGGATACAAGTTGTATGAGTCTTAATGAGATCTAAGGATCTTGCCTTGCGTTATGATGGTTACACGCTTCAAGCGGTATACAGTCTTGAAGTGATACTTCGGTATACTTCAGAGGCTCTCAACGGCCTTGGTAAAAATTAGAGAAAGTTTTCACTCTATGCTGTTAACGATCTCGAAATCTGAACCTATAAGCGCTGGACGATTTATTGCTAACTGTATTATGCAGGTACTGAGGAAAGTCCATCAACCATCATATGTTTCAACATCTACAACGTCAACGTTATGAATACATGAAGATGTTGATCAAGGCAAAGATCAATCAAAATCGATACTTTGATGATCACAGAGCATGAAGGAACAATGAATCAAGAATATTATACATTGACACACCAAGTTCAAGTCATTGAAGTTAAAAGACCAATCACCAGAGCATCATTGAAATGACCATCCCTTAGGGGGAGATTGTTAGCAATTAATTTAGTTAATTGTGAAAGTGATGGTCATTTGTTTAGAACTCAAAGTGCCATGTATAATATTTAGTTAAAGTGTGGGCTAGTAGCATTAGTATTGTTAGTAGCTTAAGTATATATGTGTAGTGCATATATTAGCCCACACAATAGGTCCAAAAGAAAAGCCCATCAAGCCACACACTCTCTCATTTGTCAGGTGTGCTTTAGAGAGTGTATGTGTGTATTTCTTCTTTCTTGTACTTCTCTCTCAATCTAATATACTTACATTCCCAGGTTATCCATTCTCTACTGCCACCATCTTCCTCTCTATCTCACCTCATCTATTTCTCTCATATTCCCCATCTATATTATCTCTTTTATCTTGTTCTTAAAGGCCATTCGATCAACAGTGAGCTTATGGTATGATAAAGGAGTGTTTTTCACTCACAACAGTACCAGCAATACTAACTCAGCAGTACTAACAAAGTACTAGCAGTTTTAACTGTGCTCCAGCAGTACTAACTTAGTACTAGCAGTAATAACTAAGTGGATGATAAAACCTTCTGATGAGTTACTCCTAACCACTATTTGAGTCAGGGTAGTCAGAGACCTGATGGGTGTACACTCCATACCTCCTGACCCATTACCAGGTATGAACCGATCCCTCAAGTGCACTAAATTTTCCAACATTGCCTCTCAACATAATGCCCTCTTTAGAGGCATCAATGCCAACTAATTAACTTATACAAATTCTATGCCAAAAACCCGTTGGTTCTTAATGCCCTCTTTAGAGGCATCAATGCCAACTAATTACTATAATGGGTGAAAATGAAACAAGTGGCATGCCATTTAACTAGAAACACAGGTAGTCAGAACACCAAAGAAGTACATTAAGTCAGTGTTTTTTCGGCCGAAATATATAAACCATTTTGTAGACAATTTCCATGATCATAATAAAAATTTACCCTATTAGACCTATACGTTCACTTTTGAGCTCTTGGCAGACCAGCCCATTTGCCCCATCTTGTCTATATATCACCATTACATAAATCTTATTTCTTATGATCTCATAACTTTTGCAACATTTATTTTTCTTTCTTGAAAAGTTTCATGAATTTCTTATGATATCATAGATTTTGGTAGAATACTGCCAGGGAAAAGATAGTTATATATAACAAGAAATCTTGTTTTACTATTGTTCCTGCAAAATAATTCAAAGCCATTTTGCAAATAGAACTGATAAATCTGCTGGTTAAAGTTCCAACTGAAACATAAATCTCAAAAATAAGTCCAGCATTACTATATTGCGAACCACAACAATGACTTGCATAAAGATCCACTCATGTGGTTGACAAAGTGTAGCTCAGTTGGTCATATTTTAAATTTTAATATTTTAATATGATGTCAGTCCAAGTCCCGTAGCTCAGTTGGTTAGAGCGTTGGTCTTATGAGCCGAAGGTCGTGGGTTCGAGCCCCTCCGGGACTACTTTAATACATTTTTTAGCATGAACTCCTTTTTTTGGCTGGCATAATTTTTAAATGAACCCCTATCTCTCTCTGGCTCGTGGAGAATACACACGTTTTTTCTTCAAAGCTGGTTAGAGTTTTCTAAATTGTTCTAGGGTTTTTTCTTTAAATCGACTTAGGGCTTCTATCAATAACTGCTGATCTAATTTTAATTACTATTATTTGCTGGCTTGCTGCTAGCTATTCAAGCCTAAGTTAAAACACCCTAACTCTCAGTTAGGGTGTCTTTATCTAATCTTAGCAATTTCTTGAGTCGAGTGGGGTTTTATATTGCTGCTGAGTGCGCTGTTCTTATCTGCTGCACATTGGATCTCGTGGGTTTTAACTAGTATCACGGGTTGTTTCGTGTTTGATCTGGTGGCTGTTTTGAGGGTCGTAAGAGTCTGATTTTGGTGTGGTATGATGGGGGTAAAGGGAGATGGGAAAACTTATATTGCGAATGACGGGGACGCGAGTTCTTTAGCTGCAAAGATTAGTAATATTGAACGTCAAATGCTTGAAGGTAAACTCGTGTTATTGGGAGATGATGGGGAACCTTTAAAACCTTCTGGCGCAAAGTCGCAAGCTAAAACTGTTCGGATGGTGGATGGGAAAACTATTGGGCTGATGGAGTCCTGGTTGAGGTCTAATTTAGACGAGTCTCTGTCTACTAGTGGGGATGAAACGAATGGGAGCAGCCCAGGTGTGCGTGCGATTAAACGCACCTATGATCGTGTATCTCTTGTGGACAAAGACGATGTTCGGACTGAAAAGAAGACATTTAACACTCGAACACCTCGAGTGGTTCTATTTGAGGATGACAAAGTGGTAAAAGGGGTAGATGAGCCGGTTCAGTATACCCGGTATCATTTGCTAGTTTGGTTGGGGCTGCGCCTACTCCTCGAAAGGTAAATTTTAGACCTCGTGATACTAGTAAACCGCCAAATGATAAGGCTGATCTCCAAATTCCTATATCTTCTGTTTTGGAAGTTAATTCGGGGTTTGATAACTTGTCCGGGTACTTTATTGGCAACAGAGTTGCATTCCCGGTTGTCGAAAACTATGTTATGAATGCATGGAAGAAATATGGCATTGTTCACGCCATGATGAATGCCAACGGCTTGTTCTTCTTTAAGCTTTCATCGGCTGATCGAATGAATGAAGTTCTACAAAATGGAACTTGGTTTAAACGCTCCATGCCTATTATTTTGAAGAAGTGGAATCCGAATGCTAGCTTATTAAATGAAGATTTGTGCTCTATTCCGGTCTGGGTTAAGATCCATGATATTACTATTGTTGTTTTTACCGAAGAAGGATTGAGTGCTATGGCTACTAGACTAGGTACTTCTATTAATTAAGCTTGATTCGTACACTAGCTCTATGTGCATGCAAGCATGGGGTTGGTTCAACTACGCGCGTGCATTGATTGATTTTAGGGCTGATCGGGGTTTAAAGGAGACCATGGTTATTGATATTCCTTGTAGGGTAATGGGGATGTTTTGCATATGGTTAGAGTAGAATACGAGTGGAAACTGTCTGGGTGTGGAATTTGTATGTGTTATGACATGATGATAATGTATGTCCAAAACACGTTATTGCTGATTTGAATAAATAAAGTATGAAGTCCAATGACGGATTTCAGCAAGCTCCTAAGAAGGTATTTCGTGGCGTTAATACTGGTTCCAAATTCCAATTTGCTAAAACAACTAAACAAGTGTTTAGACCTGTGTCGAAGAAGAATGAGGCTAGTACGAGTGGTACGAAGAAGATCTCTGATGTTACTAGGGATAAGATAGTTACATCAAATCCATTGGACATGAAGTGTTAGATGGAAATGGGGGTAATCCGAAAAAGGCAAATTGTGAGGTGACTATTATCCCTAATGTGGATTCAAGGGCTGAACGACTAGTTACTACTAGTAGTAATGTAAATATGGATGGCAAGTCGATTGCAACGACTTTGGAAGATAGTGAGAGTGACGTAGAGGATGTGTATGACGAAACTGCAAACTTTATGGCTTCGAAACATCCGAAAGGTGGTAGTGGAAATGAGAAAATGGAGGAGGTGGAAGTGGGATGTCAAGCTTATATGAACGTTGAAAGGAGAGCTATGGTGATGACCCATATGATGATTATGAAGGAGAAGATTTAGCTGAAAACGAACTTGCATTTTGTGATGCATTTGATATAAGTCTTCCTAGTAAATGTAGACGTTAGTTTATATTTGGTCTCGAGTCAAATGTATTCTACTGGGTAGTTGTTTATTTCCTTTTTATATGAATGGTAGTGTGTTGTTATGTTAGCTTTACCGCTTATGTTTTTTTGAGTAATATATTCACCAGGTGTGAAAACCTTTTACCAAAAAAAAGTGTAGAAGTGGCTACTAAATAATGATCAGTCATAACGATTAAAGGAGACTACAAAGTGTAGAAGTTGCTAAGAATTGAAGGATTTACATGAGCAGTAAGGGAAAACAATTCTTAATTGTTAGATCAAAAAGTAAAGAATTAAGCTGATTCAGTATGAGTCAAGTTTTACTCCTTTTTATTCTCATAAAAAGGCAAATCATAAAGGTTCTACCAAAGATTGATCTCTTATTTCGTTTATTATAGCCAAATCGATCAAACTATATAATCTTTAAAGAGTTCTAGTTACAAACCAACTGTATAAAGAAACCACATCACAATAACCAATACTTGGCTCGAACACAATGCACAAACTCGATAGTACAAACAACAAATAACACTTATTTCCACATCTTGTGTTTTCCAAACTTTCCATGCTTGCCAAACTTTCCATGCTTTCCATGCTTGAACTTACCATGGTGGTGCCCATAGCCTCCATAGCCATGGGATACAAGACCATGGGATCCATAACCATTGGATCCATAACCATGAGATCCATAACCATGGGATCCGTAGCCATGAGGCAAATTATGAGCTCCATATGCAGCAGCACCAAGTGCTGCTGCACCACCAGCTAACAATCCCATACCAGCATGCCCTCCATGGCCTCCATATCCTGTTGAGGATTAATAAAGAAAAAGGATCCGTAAGTTAAGTAATTAGTGACGATGCTTCCAGTTATATATATGCTAATGTTTTTCTGTAGCTAACAGGAATGATAATAACCTGATGAAACCGGATAGCCTTGTGGAGGATATCCACCATATTGAGCATAACCGGATTGAGGGTATCCTCCCGGAGGGTAAGCATACCCTTGTGGAGGGTACGCTCCATATCCACCATGATGAGAGTAGAGTCCTTTGTCCCCGTTATGTGCCATATCTCTTCACCCTGAAAACATAGTATATTTAGGATACCATTACTTAATTAGTGATCACCAAATTTGCTACTTTTAACCATGGCCTTCTTTAGAAACGCATAATATTTGCTTTCACACACAAAATAACAATTGATGATCAAATACTCTTATTGTTTGACATGTCGTTTAGCAAGTGTTTTACCCTTATGAACATAATCAATATCACACATACAGAAACATAACTAAGCAAAATATGTAAAACTGGACTAAAAAGTGAAAAGAAATATGGTGAAAACTAACCAAATTAAGTAATATTTGTTAATTTCACAGTTGTAGGTTATTAAGCTCTGATCCAACTTGCAATAAACTTATTTAAGGGGTGAGTGTTATATATAGGAAGGTGGGAATCCTCCTTTTATTTGATTCACGCGTTACTTAGATGGGCAGTATGTTGATGGAGAATAAACATGCGTCAATGTATATCCAGCTAATTGAAAAAGCGTGTCGAATGAGTTTCTTTACAAATTAAGGGCTTGTAAGGGTACTTCTTTGACATTGCAATTTGGATATAATAATCTAGCAGGGTACCCGCGCGATGCAGCGACGGGTACCCTGTGATTAATTTTTCTGGCAATGTGATGTTCTTCGCCTATATCTTTTTTTAACAATTAATTTACAAATAACAATAACTTTAGTTAAGAGAGTAGTACAATTGCAAGTACTTTAAAAGGTTATGTGATTGTCAATGCGTTGTTGCGATGACAAGGATGCTGATATCAATTGCATGGCGATGTAAGAGGTTGTGGTGGTCGACATTAACGGGGTAGTTGCAAATAACTAAAAGGTTGCGTGATCACATACTTATGCATATATCATTTATAACGTAAAACTTTTTGATGCATTTAACATGTAATCTCCAAGATCCAAAAAAATACTTCTATATAAGTTATATGTCAAAGTTAGAATTTTAAAGTAAAAATAGTTCTAGTATATCAATTTTATTTACTTTTCAAATTGTTTTGTACATAATTTCGTATTAATAGTTGCATGTAAATATGTAATATATCAAAATAAATGATTGAAAATAAATGGGCTTGTTAACTGTGTAGATTGAGATTGCAAGTGTAACTGGGCTCTTATGGGCTTATTCATAATATAAACAAGGGATAATTACTAAAATAGCCCGATTGCCCAAGTGCTAAGAGTATCTAGCCCGCTCACAGAAAATTCCCCCCTTAGCCCAGGGCAACTGATCCGACGGACCACAGGACGCCACGTCACCGACCAAAGTATATATACAACTGTTGATACGATGTATAAGGGATGTATTGTATTTTGGGCAACTTTTGAATTTTGGGCAACAAATACATGAACAAAAGGATATTTTGGTCATTTTACGTGCATTAAAATTAGAAACTTGTTATTTATTAACGTAATCCTCCTACTGGTACTAATCCTTTTTCATTACTAATCCTCCAGCAACAAAAATACCAAGACTTATATCAACCAAAATTTAATCCGCCTCTTTCAATTTAAACCCATTAGCTATCCACCTCTTTTTTCATTTCATCTGGGTAACGGTTCAAGTGTTTGTTTCCCTCTTCCCCTTTCTGGATTTGATATGGTTTAATCACCATGGATGATCCGGATTATGATCCTAACCTCCCTCCGTCCTCTAAAAGGACGGATTCATCTCTTAAACCCAGGAGAACTACAAGAACTATGAACCCACTTACCAAATCTACTATGAAACATGTGAACATGATTTCTAAAACTCATGAAGGTACATATCAGAAAGTTATCTCTAGGTCTGCATCTAAGAGTATTGATGAAACTATGGATATGGAAGATTTGGAGTATGGGAATAAGGATCCGTCTTCACCTGTCAACAATAAGTTGTTTTTATTATATCTTCACTTTGTAGATAAGGTATGGACATTATTATCAATTTAGTACGATTGGCAAAACACATGGTTGTCCAACTGAACGTTTCACTTTTATGGATCTGATAAGTGGGCCCTACTTTATTTGCTTAAACCCACTCTTCGGTAACTTGTTGGGGGGTTTTTGATTTCGATTTTCGAATTGATATTGTGTTATTTGGTTTATGATGACACGGATTTAGATGCTATTTTTATTATTGGTAAGATTTTGTGGGTTTTATTTAAATAATGTTTAGATTTAATTAAATTGTAGCAGTTGTGGTCTTTTTTCAGAACATTGAATCAAAAATGTTGGATTTGGATGGCACTTGCCAGATGTGCTAGTTCTTGATGACTGCTTTTTACTAATGTCTCGAATATATGTGATGAATCAGGTGGTGAAGATACTTTCATGTTACTTACGTTAGGTTAATGTTTGTTGTGTAGGCACAACAAGACCGGTAGGACAATGCTATTCTTAGAAATGATAATGATAACTTAAGAAATGAGAACAGTCGCTTGCAAAATGCATTGCGTTCACTTGTTTGCTCAAACTGTGGAGGGACTTCGATATCTTTTGATGAGCAACAACTTCGAATGGAAAATGCTCGGCTCAAAGAGGAGGTACCTAATTATATTTAATGTTTTAGATTTTCTTGTCTAGAGACCGTTGAGGCATTAAGGCGAGTTTCAGTAAAGTTAGCAAGACTGATAGGACCCTTAGAGCGGGTTAGACTCCAAAGAAATAAGAGGAAGACAGAGACTTGGTTAATACCAATTATATTCATTCATATCTAAAACACACACTAAACTAGCCTATTTATAGGCTTGAACACACAAACAAAACATAAAAGAAATACATGGGATCCTACCACTAATTGAGTGGTTGATCATGCCACAGCAAACATGGAAAGGAAATGCAATAATTAAATGCAAGAATAGTGGAGGAAAACATGGATAACCACTATTACAAAGTGTATGCAGAAAATAAGGAAGTGGGGCAGTTGGTGGATCGTAACAATACTCCCATCCTCAAAACGTCCTTGTCCTCAAGGACGGGTTTATGTCACCATGGTGGACGCCATTGTCGTCTGCCGATGGTAGGTGTTTCTTCATTCTGCAATGGCAAGGCTGAAGGAGTGTGTGGTTCATTGTGGACTTGGTGTTTGGTCGGTTCACATGTGGAGATAGGGGCTGGTGTTGTTGAGGTTCTCGGGGCTGGTCGGTGTGGCTTCGGGGTTGGTTTAGGTGGCTGTAGTTTTAGTGGCACATGTTTCTCCACGTCTTTGTCCTCAAGGACGGGTCTATTTCGCCACGGTGGTCTCCATTCGAGTTGGACGACGGCGTTCAGTGCAGTCTTGACGGATCGCAGCGGTGGTTGCCGCTCTCGTCTTTCCATGAAATCCGTGTCGGTCTCTAGGAATGGTCCTTCGAACCCGGGTAGTGGAGGATGAAGCTTATCAAAACCGTAGTCGCTACCTTCAAAAACTTGTGCATCTATACCATGTGAACCAAGAGAAAATACATTCAATGGCACAACAGGCGGAAATGGTGGTAGCTGTTGGGGCTGTTTTGGTGGTGGTGTTGTTAGCAATGGCGTGGCGGAGAAAGCTTTTGGTGGGGCTGTTTTTGGTACCGTGGAAAAGGTTGTTATCATGTCGGTAGTGAAGAACTTCCATGTGAGGTTTTGAGGACCACGATACCATGAATTGAACCAATAAAATGGTTCATCATCGAATAACTCAATAACCCATGCAAACCGTTCTTCATCAGAAATTGCATAAAAGGAAAAGTATCGTTCAACCTCACAAAGCCACCGGGTAGGATTGGAACCAGTGAAGCGTGGTAGAGATACGGAGAGCTCGAGTTCTTCCATAGCCATGGAGGCTAAGGCTCGATGAAAGCACCAATGATAGGACCCTTAGAGCGGGTTAGACTCCAAAGAAATAAGAGGAAGACAGAGACTTGGTTAATACCAATTATATTCATTCATATCTAAAACACACACTAAACTAGCCTATTTATAGGCTTGAACACACAAACAAAACATAAAAGAAATACATGGGATCCTACCACTAATTGAGTGGTTGATCATGCCACAGCAAACATGGAAAGGAAATGCAATAATTAAATGCAAGAATAGTGGAGGAAAACATGGATAACCACTATTACAAAGTGTATGCAGAAAATAAGGAAGTGGGGCAGTTGGTGGATCGTAACAAAGACGCTAGAATGGGAGTACAATAGTATTGTAAGTTCGACACGCTTGAGATCATTGATGCATTACTACTTGTGCTTCAGTCATTAATTCTTGTCGTGTAGCAACTAATTGCTGGATTGAGCATTATAATACATTCAAGCGAGCGCAGAATGGGTGTTTTTTTGGTACTTGTTTCATTAGTTAGTTCTTCCTAAATTGAATAAATCACGCGACATCTACGATGAGTATATAAGAGTTGTTATCAAATTATTTATTACAAAATTATACCGTTAATCCGTTATAATGTTTCACTATAGTTTTAAGTCTTTTCTATGCTAGCTAAAATTACTTTATATGTACATATCAACAGTTATGTTTCTGCATAATCTATCTTTTTATGAGCAAGTGCTAGAAGATGAATCAAGCGCCTAACAATTTTCATTAGAACATCTTTAATCTTCTATAAATGCTGTTTATTATAAGTTTGTAACTAAAACTGGAATTAATGTTTTCGCGCAGCTGGATCGTGTATGTGCTATCGCGAGTCAGTTCTGTGGGAATAATCCAATGCAAGCACATGGGCAGGGTCATTTACCTCCATTGATGACATCTAACCGCAGCTGAGTTAATAGTACTTCACTTGCAGTGTCATTTGTTACTTTAGAAACCTAAATGTTTCTCTCTGTAAACATAGAAAAAATGTGTGCTTTTTATCGTACGCGTGTAATATACGTGTGGTGCAGCATAACAGATCAGGATACTTTTGATGCTGTGACACAGGCCTTCTGTACTCAAATACCCATACAATTTTTCCAATGTGATTCGTATAAAACAATGTAACAACTGTTGTCCTATCATTGCAGATTTGCAGATTGTAGACGTGCAATTGAACTTCATAAACTAGGCTAAAATGCTAGCCTAATTTGTGAAGGTTTTGATGCAGGATAAGGGCACGTGCTGCTATAAAGGAATACATGGTTGATGTGTTTCGTATAACCGTGGTACGTGTATACTTTCCAGTGCTTTCATTTATAGATTGCATTAATAGATTTTGCTTCACGTCTTCTTTCGGGTTAAGAGTATCTTATCTTTTTATTTTACAGGGTGCAACGTGCAAACAAGTGCCGAGTGAACAATAATGAATCCACCCGGGGAAATGTCACCACCATCAAAAGCTGGAACCCGTTAAAAGCTAGACTGAGGTATGCATAGAGAAAAAAACTTTTCCGCTTCCACTAATTATTTTTCCCAGAGCCACTGAAACACTGCTGTACCAAATATGAATTGCAATGCACTTACAATCTGGAACGAAATAGGAACGCATATTGAACCGAACACGTCCGTGGACCTGGAACAACCTGTCGTCGCTGCTCAGCACATGCTGGCCCAACAGAGGCCTTACAATTGTCATTAACACCAACAAATTTGTGTGGGACACGATCTCTGTACCGACCATCTACGTATTATATTTTACTTTCTTTTTTCTTTTTTTACGTTACGTAGTAATACAGATTTTTTTTAAATGGTCTGTAGGAATGAGTTAAAGAGGTGCTTCAGAAAAGAAGGTGTCACCAGCATACGGAAAGTCTCATCTTTAACCGTACATTGGCCAATGGTCGAGACACCTTCCCAGCTTGCGTCACATGATCAGATCAAGGAAACAACATTAGCAAAGTTGTGATGGAAGATGCCTTGGACACATGTGACTGCGAGTTTTGTAGAAGGGTTTGTAGCTGCAGTTTTGTTGAATCCAGTGGATGTGATAACGACTAGAATGAGAAATATGAAGGTGGCGGAGGTGGTCGAGCCACCGTATAAAAGGGACGGTTGATTGTGTGGATGACACAGTTGAGGCGGAAGTGTCGATGGCATTATACAATCGCTTACCACACGGACTATTTATCAAACTTCATCAGGTAACCCAACCTTAATTTCATTCACAAAGGTCCGTTGCTCCATTAGAACTTCTAACTTTTTCTCCGCAATATGACTTTTTCTCCGCACACGGACTATTTATCAAACTTCATCAGGTAACCCAACCTTAATTTCATTCACAAAGGTCCGTTGCTCCATTAGAACTTCTAACTTTTTCTCCGCAATATGATTTTATTTTATAAACAGGCTTCTTTACAAAATTTAGAATACCAATCGGCTACTTAGATTCCTAGAAACTACAAGAAAAACATTGTCTACAGCAAGCGACATAATACTGCCGAGTCACTTCCGTCTGCACTGTCTTTTCAAAGTATGTTTTACGCATTACCTTTTATAGTCTATTTAGCACATGCTTTTTCACACATTTTTCTGGATCAAAAGGTTGACATAATCAATGGGACCAGGTAATGTACTTCGATGTGATGTGACGGGTAAGGTTCTTATGAAATGGCTTCTTTCTGGAATGCCTGATTTAAAGTTGGGATTCACTGACAAAATTGGACTCGGGAAAGAGTGAAATTAAGTCGCGTCGAGAGGTAATTTCTGATTTTGCTTTAGTTTAGTTTTGAATATTTGATATTTGATTTGTTGAGTAATTAAATCTTTATTTACTACGAATGCAGTAGGAATGTAATAGTTCATGAGGGATGGGAAAAACGCCGATTACTGAAAGGTACAGTTCACATATACACTGTGATCTTAATGGCCACTCAGGCATTTATTTGACGTTCAGTTTCTGGTATGTTCACCGAGCTGGAGACTAGATGTCGCTGAGAACGCTGCTAAGATCAGAGAGGAACCTACACATGAGTTAGATGTCGCGGTGAGTAAATTACCCTTTTACCCTTACAATACTTTGATGTGTTAATCTTTGTTGTCAATAATTTTCTTTTCATTTTGTAGGATGCACCTGAGGATTCATAGTTGGAGTCTGATACGGGCACCGAAAGCAATTCAAAGATCGAACAAACAAAAGCTGATGAGGAAGCTATTACTAGGGGATTGCAGGTTTGTTTGCTTTATAGTCGATATATGTAATTGGCGTTCTTTAGTAGTTACAATAGCAGTTAATCTGCATTTCTATCTGTCTGTAGACCATTAATGATCATTTGGAAGAGATACGCCAGTTAGGAGCTGGTACGTACGGATCCGTTTATCATGGAAAGTGGAAGAGTCCTGATGTTGCAACAAAGAGGATTAAAGCCAGTTGCTTTGCTGTGAAGCCAACTGAAAGAGAACGTATGGTATGTATTATTGCCATGATGAACTACTGTTAATCGGGTCATTTGGAAAGATGGATCGTGAAATGACCAAAATGTAGTACTATTGTTTCTGAGTTTGTACAATCATATATCCAACACTGAACTTTTCCTTTTTAGTTATTTGAATAACATGAGCTGCATCACTCCATTAAAATGTGTATACTTGCGTTTCTTAGGTTTCTGAGTTGAGTTTGTACCATCATATATGGGTTAGCTTTTTGGTTCAAACTGAACATCCTCTGTGTTTGCATTTGCCATGGTTATGTACCATTGTTTCTGCTAATGGTTACAGCCGTGCAACCACTGAAAAAACATTTGACGGAATAAACAGGCACGCCTGCAACGCGGCGACCATCGCCAGTCTTGTTGTTTACAATAGGTAAGCATATCATCCATCAGATCCCGATTTTAGGCAAACTTATGAATGTATGTTTCCTTAGTCAAGTTAACTGGATGGGTTTATATTTTGTGCATATTAATGTTTATTTTGAGGTTTCTTTTTTATGCAGAAAAACCAATAACAGCAGTTCATGAGTTCATTGCTCAGTTGCATATTCTTGAGTTGCTGGATAACGTATGCTGTTTCAACTATGTTTTTTTTCCTCTTGATGCTGCTCTACTCTTTATAACTTGTATTCTGTAGTTGCTTATACGAATTTCATTTGTTTGTATTATAGGCCATCTTTACTGCTGGATACAAAGCGGTATTGCATATTCATTCTGTTGTTGAGGATAAAAATCTATCAAAGACAAAAATCTATCAAATATTACATTCTCTTATGTAATAGTGCAAAACCGCGAAACTGTTTATTTTGAATTTTCGATAAGTTTGAGCATGTGAATTATTTGTTTATTGTTTGTTTTTTGATTAAAGTTTTATACTTCTAGCAGATATATCACTTTGGCTAAGCTCATTGGCTTAAGTCTATATGTACTTTGTATAGAATATTTTGGTATTTTTGTGTGTATTCTCCTTGTTTAATTTAAATCCATGTGAATTTTGGTTACATAGTGCAAGTATTTAACAATAATTTTAGTTTATGTAACATTTCATAGTTTAGTTTGTGATGAAACCACTAGTTGCTGTTCTATTTAGTTGATATGAAATTTAACTTTGAGATAGTTTGTTGTTTACTCATCTATTTATAATGAAGTTGGACTTTTTGATCTGTCATGATATATTGATATTCTGATCAATATCACATGGTGTTGGTCAAAGTTGGAGCAGATCAGTATTCAGAATTTGTAACTGTTGCTACGCTATTTTGATTCTGTTGCTGCATTCATTGCTGCTGGTAGTGACACCATTGCTGCTGGTGATCCTGCTGGTCGCTCATTCATTGCTGCTGGTAGTGACACCATTGCTGCTGCATTCATTATTTTATGGGCAACTATTGAATTTTTGGGCAACTTGTGTATTTTTTGGGCAACTATTGAATTTTTTGGGCAACGTTTGCTTGCCAAAAAATACACAAGTTGCCCAAAAAATACAAAAGTTGCCCGAAAATACAAAAGTTGCCAAAAAATACACAAGTTTATTTTATGGGCAACTTTTGAATTTTTGGGCAACTTGTGTATTTTTTGGGCAACTATTGAATTTTTTGGGCAACGTTTGTATTTTTACCGAGAGCAGCATAATGAATGCAGCAGCAATGGTGTCATTACCAGCAGCAATGAATGAGCGACCAGCAGGATCACCCCGGGTGTCTTTTTCTTAGATAAATAAAAATAAAATAAAGAAAGAAAATGAAAAGATGCAAAATTTACAACAAGTATAAATATTCTATACAAAGTACACACAAAATTCACGTGGATTTAAATTAAACAAGGAGAACTATTTGGACAGCCCCACACTAGCCTATGAAATAGAATAGCAACAGACATGGACAATCCCCAAACTGAAGCAACATGACAGCAAAAATACTAAAGCTAAAAACCAGATAACAATAACCAATAACATAACCAAAATTGCAAATGACCCATAATAAAAATGCAGACCCGAGGAGACCAAAAGACAGCCACTTCGTAGCAGCCTCCAAATCAATAACCATGAACAATGCCAAAAATTTGATGACCTTCAATTGACTAGGGCCTGAGTAATCCATGATATCCCAATATCTCAAAACATCAAAAGGCTTGAACACAGAATAATCCGTAATCATAATGCAGCAAAGACCCATCCGCATACTAGGGGACAGAGCCGTAGCTTGATCACTGAACTTTACTATCATTGGACGTTTGACAGGTGTGATGCATCAGCACCACCGTTTTGTGCCATAGATTTGTCGATAACATTTGCGGTATCATTCTGGACCATGAATTGAGCAGAAAAACTTGTATCCTCCTCCACTTCATCCGCATAACAAGAATCACCCATATCAGTTTCATGACCGTTAATAGGGTAATTTCTTTGAATTGTACGTACCAGCTCCTAACTGGCGTATCTCTTCATCCGCATAACGGATCCGTACGTACCAGAAAAACTTGTATCCTCCTCCACTTCATCCGCATAACAACATCAGGACTCTTCCACTTTCCATGATAAACGGATCCGTACGTACCAGCTCCTAACTGGCGTATCTCTTCCAAATGATCATTAATGGTCTACAGACAGATAGAAATGCAGATTAACTGCTATTGTAACTACTAAAGAACGCCAATTACATATATCGACTATAAAGCAAACAAACCTGCAATCCCCTAGTAATAGCTTCCTCCTCAGCTTTTGTTTGTTCGATCTTTGAATTGCTTTCGGTGCCCGTATCAGACTCCAACTATGAATCCTCAGGTGCATCCTACAAAATGAAAAGAAAATTATTGACAACAAAGATTAACACATCAAAGTATTGTAAGGGTAAAAGGGTAATTTACTCACCGCGACATCTAACTCATGTGTAGGTTCCTCTCTGATCTTAGCAGCGTTCTCAGCGACATCTAGTCTCCAGCTCGGTGAACATACCAGAAACTGAACGTCAAATAAATGCCTGAGTGGCCATTAAGATCACAGTGTATATGTGAACTGTACCTTTCAGTAATCGGCGTTTTTCCCATCCCTCATGAACTATTACATTCCTACTGCATTCGTAGTAAATAAAGATTTAATTACTCAACAAATCAAATATCAAATATTCAAAACTAAACTAAAGCAAAATCAGAAATTACCTCTCGACGCGACTTAATTTCACTCTTTCCCGAGTCCAATTTTGTCAGTGAATCCCAACTTTAAATCAGGCATTCCAGAAAGAAGCCATTTCATAAGAACCTTACCCGTCACATCACATCGAAGTACATTACCTGGTCCCATTGATTATGTCAACCTTTTGATCCAGATAAATGTGTGAAAAAGCATGTGCTAAATAGACTATAAAAGGTAATGCGTAAAACATACTTTGAAAAGACAGTGCAGACGGAAGTGACTCGGCAGTATTATGTCGCTTGCTGTAGACAATGTTTTTCTTGTAGTTTCTAGGAATCTAAGTAGCCGATTGGTATTCTAAATTTTGTAAAGAAGCCTGTTTATAAAATAAAATCATATTGCGGAGAAAAAGTTAGAAGTTCTAATGGAGCAACGGACCTTTGTGAATGAAATTAAGGTTGGGTTACCTGATGAAGTTTGATAAATAGTCCGTGTGCGGAGAAAAAATCATATTGCGGAGAAAAAGTTAGAAGTTCTAATGGAGCAACGGACCTTTGTGAATGAAATTAAGGTTGGGTTACCTGATGAAGTTTGATAAATAGTCCGTGTGGTAAGCGATTGTATAATGCCATCGACACTTCCGCCTCAACTGTGTCATCCACACAATCAACCGTCCCTTTTATACGGTGGCTCGACCACCTCCGCCACCTTCATATTTCTCATTCTAGTCGTTATCACATCCACTGGATTCAACAAAACTGCAGCTACAAACCCTTCTACAAAACTCGCAGTCACATGTGTCCAAGGCATCTTCCATCACAACTTTGCTAATGTTGTTTCCTTGATCTGATCATGTGACGCAAGCTGGGAAGGTGTCTCGACCATTGGCCAATGTACGGTTAAAGATGAGACTTTCCGTATGCTGGTGACACCTTCTTTTCTGAAGCACCTCTTTAACTCATTCCTACAGACCATTTAAAAAAAATCTGTATTACTACGTAACGTAAAAAAAGAAAAAAGAAAGTAAAATATAATACGTAGATGGTCGGTACAGAGATCGTGTCCCACACAAATTTGTTGGTGTTAATGACAATTGTAAGGCCTCTGTTGGGCCAGCATGTGCTGAGCAGCGACGACAGGTTGTTCCAGGTCCACGGACGTGTTCGGTTCAATATGCGTTCCTATTTCGTTCCAGATTGTAAGTGCATTGCAATTCATATTTGGTACAGCAGTGTTTCAGTGGCTCTGGGAAAAATAATTAGTGGAAGCGGAAAAGTTTTTTTCTCTATGCATACCTCAGTCTAGCTTTTAACGGGTTCCAGCTTTTGATGGTGGTGACATTTCCCCGGGTGGATTCATTATTGTTCACTCGGCACTTGTTTGCACGTTGCACCCTGTAAAATAAAAAGATAAGATACTCTTAACCCGAAAGAAGACGTGAAGCAAAATCTATTAATGCAATCTATAAATGAAAGCACTGGAAAGTATACACGTACCACGGTTATACGAAACACATCAACCATGTATTCCTTTATAGCAGCACGTGCCCTTATCCTGCATCAAAACCTTCACAAATTAGGCTAGCATTTTAGCCTAGTTTATGAAGTTCAATTGCACGTCTACAATCTGCAAATCTGCAATGATAGGACAACAGTTGTTACATTGTTTTATACGAATCACATTGGAAAAATTGTATGGGTATTTGAGTACAGAAGGCCTGTGTCACAGCATCAAAAGTATCCTGATCTGTTATGCTGCACCACACGTATATTACACGCGTACGATAAAAAGCACACATTTTTTCTATGTTTACAGAGAGAAACATTTAGGTTTCTAAAGTAACAAATGACACTGCAAGTGAAGTACTATTAACTCAGCTGCGGTTAGATGTCATCAATGGAGGTAAATGACCCTGCCCATGTGCTTGCATTGGATTATTCCCACAGAACTGACTCGCGATAGCACATACACGATCCAGCTGCGCGAAAACATTAATTCCAGTTTTAGTTACAAACTTATAATAAACAGCATTTATAGAAGATTAAAGATGTTCTAATGAAAATTGTTAGGCGCTTGATTCATCTTCTAGCACTTGCTCATAAAAAGATAGATTATGCAGAAACATAACTGTTGATATGTACATATAAAGTAATTTTAGCTAGCATAGAAAAGACTTAAAACTATAGTGAAACATTATAACGGATTAACGGTATAATTTTGTAATAAATAATTTGATAACAACTCTTATATACTCATCGTAGATGTCGCGTGATTTATTCAATTTAGGAAGAACTAACTAATGAAACAAGTACCAAAAAAACACCCATTCTGCGCTCGCTTGAATGTATTATAATGCTCAATCCAGCAATTAGTTGCTACACGACAAGAATTAATGACTGAAGCACAAGTAGTAATGCATCAATGATCTCAAGCGTGTCGAACTTACAATACTATTGTACTCCCATTCTAGCGTCTTTGTTACGATCCACCAACTGCCCCACTTCCTTATTTTCTGCATACACTTTGTAATAGTGGTTATCCATGTTTTCCTCCACTATTCTTGCATTTAATTATTGCATTTCCTTTCCATGTTTGCTGTGGCATGATCAACCACTCAATTAGTGGTAGGATCCCATGTATTTCTTTTATGTTTTGTTTGTGTGTTCAAGCCTATAAATAGGCTAGTTTAGTGTGTGTTTTAGATATGAATGAATATAATTGGTATTAACCAAGTCTCTGTCTTCCTCTTATTTCTTTGGAGTCTAACCCGCTCTAAGGGTCCTATCATTGGTGCTTTCATCGAGCCTTAGCCTCCATGGCTATGGAAGAACTCGAGCTCTCCGTATCTCTACCACGCTTCACTGGTTCCAATCCTACCCGGTGGCTTTGTGAGGTTGAACGATACTTTTCCTTTTATGCAATTTCTGATGAAGAACGGTTTGCATGGGTTATTGAGTTATTCGATGATGAACCATTTTATTGGTTCAATTCATGGTATCGTGGTCCTCAAAACCTCACATGGAAGTTCTTCACTACCGACATGATAACAACCTTTTCCACGGTACCAAAAACAGCCCCACCAAAAGCTTTCTCCGCCACGCCATTGCTAACAACACCACCACCAAAACAGCCCCAACAGCTACCACCATTTCCGCCTGTTGTGCCATTGAATGTATTTTCTCTTGGTTCACATGGTATAGATGCACAAGTTTTTGAAGGTAGCGACTACGGTTTTGATAAGCTTCATCCTCCATTACCCGGGTTCGAAGGACCATTCCTAGAGACCGACACGGATTTCATGGAAAGACGAGAGCGGCAACCACCGCTGCGATCCGTCAAGACTGCACTGAACGCCGTCGTCTAACTCGAATGGAGACCACCGTGGCGAAATAGACCCGTCCTTGAGGACAAAGACGTGGAGAAACATGTGCCACTAAAACTACAGCCACCTAAACCAACCCCGAAGCCACACCGACCAGCCCCGAGAACCTCAACAACACCAGCCCCTATCTCCACATGTGAACCGACCAAACACCAAGTCCACAATGAACCACACACTCCTTCAGCCTTGCCATTGCAGAATGAAGAAACACCTACCATCGGCAGACGACAATGGCGTCCACCATGGCGACATAAACCCGTCCTTGAGGACAAGGACGTTTTGAGGATGGGAGTATTGTTACGATCCACCAACTGCCCCACTTCCTTATTTTCTGCATACACTTTGTAATAGTGGTTATCCATGTTTTCCTCCACTATTCTTGCATTTAATTATTGCATTTCCTTTCCATGTTTGCTGTGGCATGATCAACCACTCAATTAGTGGTAGGATCCCATGTATTTCTTTTATGTTTTGTTTGTGTGTTCAAGCCTATAAATAGGCTAGTTTAGTGTGTGTTTTAGATATGAATGAATATAATTGGTATTAACCAAGTCTCTGTCTTCCTCTTATTTCTTTGGAGTCTAACCCGCTCTAAGGGTCCTATCAGTCTTGCTAACTTTACTGAAACTCGCCTTAATGCCTCAACGGTCTCTAGACAAGAAAATCTAAAACATTAAATATAATTAGGTACCTCCTCTTTGAGCCGAGCATTTTCCATTCGAAGTTGTTGCTCATCAAAAGATATCGAAGTCCCTCCACAGTTTGAGCAAACAAGTGAACGCAATGCATTTTGCAAGCGACTGTTCTCATTTCTTAAGTTATCATTATCATTTCTAAGAATAGCATTGTCCGACCGGTCTTGTTGTGCCTACACAACAAACATTAACCTAACGTAAGTAACATGAAAGTATCTTCACCACCTGATTCATCACATATATTCGAGACATTAGTAAAAAGCAGTCATCAAGAACTAGCACATCTGGCAAGTGCCATCCAAATCCAACATTTTTGATTCAATGTTCTGAAAAAAGACCACAACTGCTACAATTTAATTAAATCTAAACATTATTTAAATAAAACCCACAAAATCTTACCAATAATAAAAATAGCATCTAAATCCGTGTCATCATAAACCAAATAACACAATATCAATTCGAAAATCGAAATCAAAAACCCCCCAACAAGTTACCGAAGAGTGGGTTTAAGCAAATAAAGTAGGGCCCACTTATCAGATCCATAAAAGTGAAACGTTCAGTTGGACAACCATGTGTTTTGCCAATCGTACTAAATTGATAATAATGTCCATACCTTATCTACAAAGTGAAACGTTCAGTTGGACAACCTTATCTACAAAGTGAAGATATAATAAAAACAACTTATTGTTGACAGGTGAAGACGGATCCTTATTCCCACTCAGAATCGAAAAACCCCGCATCCTTCATCTCAGAGTAGTAAGCAGTATCCAAGAGCAAATCTTCCTCCTAATATTAAAATCTCAGAGTAGTAAGCAGTATCCAAGGACATGGTAGTTTACGGGGCGATGTGAGTGAGTGAAGTGAAGGGTGGTGTTTGGTTTGATTTGATTTTGGTGAGTGAATTGTGGGCGCGGAAATGCTTTTTATTTTGTTCCAGTCCTGGTTTTTAGTAGTATGAGTAATATGTGAAATGACAAAAAAAACCATCTGTACAATATACGGTTACCCAACAAATAAAAGTTGCCCAAAAAACACTGCTGTACAATACGTGAATATACGGTTGCCCTTGGGCTAAGGGGGGAATTTTTTGAGATCGGGACAGATACTCTTAGCACTTGGGCAATCGGGCTATTTTAGTAATTATCCCTATAAACAACTACACTAAAAAGTTAAAAAAAAAAAAAAAAAAAAAAAAAAAAAAAAAAAAAAAAAAAAAAACCTACCAAAATATAGGCGCCTCCTTCTTCTTCCATCATTTACAGAGAATTCGGTTCGCTCATGGTATGCACCCCATTTTCAATGGGTATGCACTCTTCATAAATTCATGCATAAAAGCCACAAATCACTATTTTTTACACTACAATCAGAATTCACATGGTATGCAAGTGCATACTCTGTTGTAGCTGTAGATCCCCCTGCCTCCGACACTGTTTAAGTTCATCTCATTTCATCCCGTTGTTGATACCATTGACCACTTCCTCCCTTTGCCTCCCTATCCATTCTCTACCACTATTTCGATCTGTATCATCCACCACCAATTTGCAACATAGATCCACATTTATTTTTCTTTATTAAAATTATTTTTTTGGTCAGATCCGACTATCCGAATTTGTTTGAGAGAAATATTGTTTGTGTGTGATTCATATATAGTTAGATCATAAGAAAGAGTGAGGGTGTTCTTCTTTTGTTGTTACCTATCATCATGATACTACCATACTACCATGTGTTTTGCTGTTAAAAATGTTAATACATTCAAATCGGTAATATGCATCTTATCAGATTTATGATTTTGTTAAAAATGTTAATACTCTTTAATTTTGTTAAAAAAAGTGTTTTATTTAGTTGTACAATATGAATATCCATTGAAAGCTTGATTAGATTGTACATTGTGGTTAAATGGTTGTATATTTTGGTGAAGGGGTAAATTAAATTGTGTATTAATTGACCAATTTAATAGCATTAATGTGGTGTTTGTCGTACACTATGCTTTATTTCTTGTAAGTCTGAAAATTGGGTGCATTAAAGTGTTGTAAATCATGCTTTATTTCTTGTAAGTCTGAATTTTAAGACTAAGAGGAGAGAGATTCATCCCTACATTATATGTAGTATAGATATAATAATCTTCGTGTTTCATTTTCTAGTATTTGGGTATCGTGAAAAAGTGATTTTGATAATTTAATGACTGAGTGATTTTGTACGATCGTCTTATTATTTAGGGCTCGTTTTGCATCTAATAGCCTTATAATCAGATTTTGCTATACAGTCAAATTAAAAAACTTTTCATATGGAATTATGTGTCTGAACATGGTTTTTTTTTTTTTTTTTCTTTTTTGGTTGCTTAAAGTTGTACGTGCAGTTTAGTTGTGACATGAAATACAAAAACAGGTTCTAACAATACAGTAACGTGGTTAGATATTGTAATTTGATATTTTCGTTCTAGATGTTACACAGCCAGATATTCTGGTATAAATATCTATGGAGGAAGAATACGAATAGCAGAATAATATGTGACGATTATAGAAAGAATCATCAACTAAACGACAAACATACCAAAAAAAGAAAGCAACAAAAATACAGTACGTATTCTACCACACATACGTTTCAACTTTTAGTATTGGGAAGGAATATGATCATGCTTTAATTGTAAGAATAAGAACAGCATGATGTAAGAATATGTTCTCCAAGATGATCAAGCGCATTAAATAAGTTCCATGGTTTAATTAGCACCACAGAGATTCTATACATACACAGTTTTACTACGGCACAAGCTTTACAACAACATTTAAAGCTCAACACATAGCACCATGACCAGACAATGATCTTAAAGTAACTATGTACATTTTACTGCGTTAAGTGAAAGTACAGGACTGTTTAATGTAGAGCAGTGTTGCAAAAAAAGTTCTACAAGGCCGATTAATCGTCGATTAGGTGCTACAAGGCCACCGACCTTGCCGATTTATGTAACTGGGTCAAACAAATAGGTCAACTGTGGTCAACGGCGATCAACGGCGGTCAATGGTGGTCAAACTTGCCGGAAACCTATAAATATTGTCGGAAGTACCCAAAACTCACTGTAAACTTATTTTGATCACTTATAGTAACTGTTTAAGTCTATTACAAGTTGTTTTTTAGAAAATACCTTGCCGGAAATACCTAAAACTCACCGAAAATACACAAAACTTGCCGGAAATAACTAAAATTTGTGAGTAATGCCAATCCGATTAATCCCGCCTAGACCGATTAATCCCGCCTAGACCGATTACAAGCTACAAGGTGGTCGACCGCCCGATTACCAATTCGCGATTTTTGCAACCTTGATGTAGAGTAACCTACCTGTCGACACTTTACTCAGACAAGAAAACTGGTCTGGTTCAAATTCTAAAATCCAAGTTTAAAGATGGGATAATGGTTTGAAAATGTATCAAACTTGATCCATCATTCAATATTTTAATGTATAAACTTTTAATATAACTTCTTGTGTGTATTATTACGGGTAAAGTTCGATACATTTTCAAATTATTATCCATCCAAATGTATCGAACTTTACCTATAACGGCAATAAAATATATTAAAAGTTTGTACATTTAATAGTAAAAGAAATAATTTGACAAAAGAATAATGGGTCAAGTTTGATATATTTTTGAATGAATACATAAGAATCGATGACTAAAAAGCAAGTAATCAGTGCTTTTCTCGTTTATTTATTAATTTAAAAGGTTAATCTAGAGTGATTTTTTACGTCAATTCTCAGAACAATATTTATTATAGATGTTCATTACGTGAAAGACCTTACCTGTATTATTGATGTTCATCATATTGAAAATTTATTAGCTAAATGATCCAAGGATTCACTAACTTGGCTTTTTCATGTACAATATACGTGACTTATGCGTTTTCAGTTACACTGACTTAGCAACCAATGGGATGTTGAAGCATTAAGTCCCACCGGATGAACTTCTGCATAAGTTTTTGTATCAACTTTTAAAGAATTGGAGAAAAACATAAGGGCACAAGGAGTCATGTAGCATAAATTTTCAACCCTCCCAAATTCCACCAATAACATCTCTCCAACTCATTTTACCCTTCCAACCCTCTCAACCAACCCTCCCAACTTAATTCTTAGGCATTCATCACTTTTTCAACCCTCCCAAATTTTTTTCATTTAATTTAATAAAAAACTTAAACAATCAATACAACCAACACAACCAGCCGCTTGTTGCAAAGCCAGCCCATTCCAACCCTTTGAGCAGCCCTTTGTGTCGGCGGCGGTGTTTTCCAGCGGGCTAGCCCAGCCCTTCTTCAACCCGCTGCCACTCCGTAGGCCCTAATGCTATCGCCGCGGGTTACCCATTACTCGGGATTGATTCATTGACTTTCCAACTAATCAATAGAGTTAATTACATAAATGGTCACTGTGGTTTGGCGGTTTTTTCACTTTCAGTCACTGAAGTTTTTTTTTTACTGGTTCAGTCACTGTGGTTTGCATATGTTACGGATCCCGTCCATATCCGAATTGAAATGACCAAAAAGCCCTTGTCATATTCTTTTTCAAATCTTTTGACAATTAAGTAACGGCCGTTAGTCCTTTATACGTTTTCGTCCGTTTTTACACCTTTTCGTCCATTTTTGCACGTTTACGTTCGTTTTTACACGTTTTCGTCCGTATTTACACGTTTTCGTCCGTTTTTACATGTTTTTTACTGTATTTACACGTTTTATCCGTATTTACACATTTTCGTCCGTATTTACACGTTTTCGTCTGTTTTTACACGTTTTCGTCCGTATTTACACGTTTTCGTCCGTTTTTACACGTTTTCATCCGTATTTACACGTTTTCGTCTGTTTTTACATGTTTTCATCCGTTTTTACACGTTTTCATCCGTTTTTACACGTTTTCATCCGTTTTTACACATTTTCATCCCTTTTTACACATTTTCATCCGTTTTTACACGTTTTCATCCGTATTTACACGTTTTCGTCCGTTTTTACACGTTTTCATCCGTATTTACACGTTTTCGTCTGTATTTACATGTTTTAGTCCATTTTTACACGTTTTCATCCGTATTTACACGTTTTCGTCCGTTTTTACACGTTTTCATCCGTTTTTACACGTTTTCATCCGTTTTTTCCACGTTTTCGTCCGTTTTCCACGTTCTCGTCCGTTTTTACACGTTTTCATCCGCATTTACACGTTTTCGTTCGTTTTTACACGTTTTCGTCTGTTTTACACGTTTTTGTTCGTTTTTACACGTTTTCATCCGTATTTACACGTTTTTATACGGACGAAAACATATAAAGACTGGACGAAAACATGTAAAAACGGACAAAAACGTGTAAAAAGAGACGAAAACATGTAAAACAAAAAAAGTGCAAAAACGGATGAAAATGTGTACAAATGGACGAAAACGTGCAAAAATGTGTAAAAACAGACGAAAACGCGTAAATACGGATGAAAACGTGTAAAACGAACGAAAACGTGTAAATACGGATAAAAACGTGTAAAAACGGATGAAAATGTGTAAATACGGACGAAAACGTGTTAATACGGACGAAAACGTGTAAATACGGTTGAAAACGTGTAAATACGGACGAAAAAGTGTAAATACGGATGAAAACGTGTAAATACGGATGAAAATGTGTAATAACGGACGATAACTTGTAAATACGGATGAAAACGTGTAGAAACGGATGAAAACGTGTAAAAATGGACGAAAACGTGTAAATACGGACGAAAATGTGTAATTACGGACGAAACGTGTAAATACGGATGAAAACGTGTAAAAACGGACGAAAACGTGTTAATACGGACGAAAATGTGTAAACACGGACGAAAACGTGTAAACACGGACGAAACCGTGTAAATACAGACGAAAACGTGTAAATACGGACGAAAACGTGTAAATACGGACGAAAACGTGTAAAAACGGACGAAAACGTTAGAAAACCAAATTTTCGGTTATTTACTAACGGCCGTTAGTCTAAAGGACTAACGGCCGTTACTTAATTGTCAAAAGATTTGAAAAAGAAGATGACAAGGGCTTTTTGGTCATTTCATTGGGATATGGACTGGATCTGTAACATATGCAAACCACAATGTCTGAACTAGTAAAAAAAAAACCTTCCGTGATTGAAAGTGAAAAAACCGTCAAACCACAGTGACCATTTATGTAATTAACTTTCCTACTAATCAATATTTATAAAGGGGTATTTGTATAATTGTATGTGCATTCCAAAACCAATTATCAGATTATTGCGATTTAAAGTCTCGCTGATCAGTTTAAATGATTAAGAAACATAATATACCTAGCTAATGCATAATCAGTTTTGAGGTCTCAGTTATTTATTTATTTATTTTTTTAAGTTCAAATATACTTTACTTGACCCATTAATAGCAATTATCACTTAAAGGACTTGATTGCCCCAGGCCCCCAGCTACACACAAGCATGAACTATGCCCAACAATCCCCATAAGTGTATTAGAGGTGACACTTCGGCCTATTTATTTTTTAATAGTAACTCGATTCAGCTTGTGTTCAACCTCTAGCAGGTAACATGGGTCAAACGCGCTAAAATCCGTCTATACTTTAAAGCGTAATTTTTAAGCATACTTAATGCAATACAATCTTCGAAATCATTATAGTCAGCACATTATATTACTATTAGTATAATATTTCAATCTGATCTGATACACTAATAGCAATGAAGTTATGAAAGTTCTAGCGGGCACAAAGTGTTTCGGGTCAACATGATCCGACGCACCATATAAAGATTACCGTTCGTACCCGAACCCCATTTTTGACCGACACATTGTCCCACCTCTAAGATAACTAAATTCCAATTTTCAATCTGGTCATAACGGGTATTCTGGGTTCCTGCATTTGTTAAATCAACATTTTTCACCAAGGACAGTAATTAAGAAGCACAAATTATAAGTTTTTATTCTAAATGCTTTTAAAATTCACACTTCAATTCTTCAAACAAATCATAGCAAGTCAAATCCTTTATATAATATTGCAGGCAAGAGCAAAAGCCGTCAGTATCATCAAGCATAGTGCAGCCCTTGGCTTTAGGAGATCGAGATATAAATCACTTCCATTTCTTGTATCCAGAGTGCTTGCCCTTGTGCTTGCCAAACTTTCCATGTTTCTTATGCTTCCCGTGCTTGAACTTACCGCCACCGTGCTTGCCATGCTTATAATGGCCACCACCATAGTGTCCCGTTGGACCCATCATGTTAGGAGCTCCATGAGACACTTGGTGGCCTCCATGGCCATGTGATGATGTCATATGGTGAACTCCATATGCAGCGGCTGCAGCTGCTGCACCACCAGCTAGCATTGTTCCCATACCAGGTCCATGTCCTAGAGATATAATTTTTCTCATGATCAGTCTTTCATAGTTTAAGTAGAAAAACAGGAACCAAGCAATCATCATCTGAATCTTTCTTTTACTAGGGAGTGTTTGAATGTGCATTTTTCACAGTGATAATCTACGAACTTACCAGTTTGCAGTGTTTGGTTTACCTACTATTGCTCATGGTCATATAAATATTTAGGAATAAAACAGTGAATTTAAACACTAGCTGCAATAAAACGTATAACAATGGGCACAGTAAGATTGCTTTTACAGTCTCGGTTTACTCTGATTTAGTTTTCCTTAAGTAATCACAATTTTATATCGTCATTAAAAGTGACTATTGAGTAGAAACACATCAGACATTAGTTTCTTGCATAATACCCCCAGTTCGAAGGATACATCCAAACACCTCCAAATAAGGCATGTAACACACATGTTTTGAACATGGCCACAATTTTCCACAGGGTTTATCCATATGGGAACATAACATAGTTTATTTGGTTTTAGAAACATCTGATTTAAGTCATATACGTCTTAATTAGCACCACCTACAAGTCAATTTACAACTAATATAGCAAAGAGTGCGTGAAATTTAATTACAATGAAGTATTAGTGATGCTGATATTGACGATGGAACTAACCTCCTGAACTATGTGAAGCACCGGGATAGCCAGCTGGGGGGTATCCCTGCGGAGGGTAGCCACCACCAGAGGGTGGATATCCAGCTGGGGGGTATGCACCGCCAGCGGGAGGATAACCTGATGGAGGATATCCACCGGGTGGAGCGTAACCAGCAGGTGGGTATGCCCCTTGAGGTGGGTATCCCCCACCATGCTGAGGAGGGTAGTGTCCACCAAACAACCCTTTGTCCTGTTCATTAGGATTCGGATTAGGATTCCCGTCTCCACCCATTTTCTTTCAAATTTGTATTGTTATAACAGAATCTGCAAACAAGTTAGAGAAAAGGATTAATTCAGAACAGATGGTACATCATAAAACATTATTTCAAGCACGTGATGTTCAGACACTATATTCCTAAACATAAGAACTACTTAAAACATGACCATAATAATGCATCACTGACGTAATAGTTCTCTCAACTATCCAAAACCAGTAAATCCACTACACAATCAGTCGTGAGCACAAAACAACTTGCATACGAGACTCGGTTAATACCAACTTGCTCAATTAAACTTGACCAATTAAAAAGTATGCAATCAATATCAAAACAAAAGATGATTTCAAAACATATTATATTACATCAATTTACATTACATCAAACAGGGTGGTGTTCAGAGTTCAAACTCCAAAGTTTGAGATTAGTACCCAATCTCATTTAGTCACAACTATATTCCGTACATATGAGAATAACTACTTTAATATGACCATGATATGCATCATCAAACATAAACAGCCAAAATTTGTTGATCCTTTTAGCAATTAGTCTCGAACACATAACCACTCATATAAGAATGCGAGTTAAAAGTGATCAAATCCCACAACAGCTAACTACGCATCCATTAAACTCAATAAACAGTAAGAAGAAACATAACTCATTAAGAAAAACCGTATAATAACAAGATTTTGAAAAGCTAAATCATCAATGAAGATTCCAACCAACAGAACATTATTACCACTTCTTTTTTTACCCGAAGTGAAATTTTAAAGTATATGTATTTTGAGATTTTATCTTGCACAAAATCCAGCACGGATGTACGTAGCCAGGGCTTTCAGTTATAAATATTCGCACGAGATAAAGCCGCAAGGGTTTCATGAATGTACGAGCACGAGATAAAAAATGTTGCCACATCAACAATACTACTAAACCCCTTTTTAGGGTATGCGCGCTTGCAGACATAAGAGGAAAACACAAACGCTCTTTCACAACAATGTTTGGGCGCCCGCAACACGTAAGAGGAAAAAAGTAGTTTCTTGAGAACCACGTGAGTTCATTGTAAAATTTTCTTATGTTTTGGCTTCTAAGATACAAAAACATATATATATGATCAATATATATATCAACATATAACATGCATATAACATTCATCATATGGATAAGATCTGATCATCATAAACACAAATATATGGTAGAAAAAGAAAAAGTAACATGAATTAATTAAAACAGATCGTAATGGTTTATTTATGCTTACAGATTTGACGATGATTTTGTTTGGGAGAATTGTGCAAATATTGTTTGACTAATTATTCAGGATGAATTGAATGAATGAATCTGTGTGTTTATTTATATACTCGTATAAGATTTATGAATGAATATATCTCGCGTAACGTGACGCCATCAACTTATGTACAAAATATCTATGCTACCAATTGATAAAAGGGTCAACGATTTAAATAAAAGTAAATTACATCGTTGGTTCATGTGGTATATGCTACTTTTATGTATGATTGATAAAAGAGTCAACGATTTAAATAAGAGTAAATTACATCTATGGTCCATGTGGTATATGCGGATTTCACGTTTAGTCTTCACCACTGAAAAGTACATAGAGTCTCATGTTGATTTTTGCTCGCTGTTGGTCAAAATATCAAGTTTGTTAAGTAATTTTTACTCCAACGTTGGTTCCAAAAATTAAGTTTGTTATAATCTTTTTCTTCAAAACCTTATTCCTCTGTATTATATTCGATTTTCTCATTTTTTTTCTTATCTCTTCTCTGTATTTTTAAACTCGATTAAGCAGCCAAACATTCAAATCATATACCTTCCTTTAATCTTTAATGACAATAAAATATTTACGTTTATGACGGTGATGAATAATTTGATTTTCGATATTTTATTACATGTGGTTGTTGTTAAGTTTATGTTGGATAAAGAAAAAGTCAAGAATGCCAAAAAAGAAAATAAGGAGAAAAAGATGAAGACAAAATCTGTACGAAAAAGGAAATTACTAAATTGCCCTCATGTGCAATTTACGTGTTGAAGATAACGAGATTACTTAATGACCGTTAGTTTTTTGGACCAATAGTGAGCAAAAATTCAAACGTTTGGACGTTTGCGAACCGGAACCGAAGTTCGCAAATCATTTATGAACCAAATGAACATCTAGTTCGCAAGTTCGTTCTTTAAGCATCAGTTCTCTAATTATCAGATCACTTTTGGCTAAATAATTAATTTACTATATTGACCTTTGATAAAACTGTAATTATGTAACGTATTACTGTATAATATAATTGGTTTCATCTACGTATACAATACTTTCTCAAAATTGTTATGGTATGCGTAACCTAAATGTTACGCATCTCATACATGAACTTGTTATTTTAAATTAAGATGCCTATTTTCGAACACATATCATAACAGAACATTTGAAACAAAATTACATATCTATTTACATTTAACAAAGATAGTTTATTAGTACGGAATACGGAGTACTTAACAAATTCAAGTATTGAAAGAGTGATACTTTAGATACACATACACTAATTGAGAAAATACACATTTATTGTGTAGCTTAAGCTCTAATTTCTTTCAAAATTAGTTTTAGATTTTAAATTTGGTCTTTTGACAATAGGAAAGTTTTAATCAAAACTTTCACATTGACCCATTTCTCTTTTGTTTATAAAGTTTTAGTATGTGAGCTTTTTTAGAGAATTAGATGCTTCATTATTGATGTTTTGTGACCATCATTCTATATTTATATTGAACTTTTTGAAGATACATTCGATTTGATCTCTTTCTGCAAAGAAATTTTAGACAGTATACATTATCATCTATGCTTTTGAATACGCCCACTTGTAAAAATTGATTGCTATGGTATGGGCTTTGCATTTATTCTATGAGTATTGATTGCATTAATATATATGTTTAACTTAAGGGATTAAGCTGAAAAATAGTAAGGAATTTTTTCAAATATACCGATTTGGTATGCGAACTTTTTTTTGTTCCACTTAATGTTACGTACTTTCATGTTTTGTTCCAATTTAGTACGTGATGATGACGTGTCACGTTATAAATGGTGACACGTGTCAGACTTTCAGGTATGACACGTCATCATCACGTACCAAATTGAAACAAAACATGAAAATACGTAATATTAAGTGGAACAAAAAAAAATTCGCGTACCAAATCGGTACATTTGTAAAAGTTCGTTGCTATTTTTCAGCTTAATCCCTTAACTTAAAACTACGTGATAGTATCCTGTTGATGAGCGGTAGCAGCAAGGACCCACTTTTGTTACGAGCAATTAGGAGTGAGCATCGGGCCATCCCGACCCGTCCCGACCCGAAACCGATAAGCTCTAAAACCCAGCCTGACTCCCGACCCGACTATAGGTCGATAGGTGTCGGTTTTGTTTGTTTGTTGTCGGGAGCATCGGTTTCTTTGTATTTTCTCGGTCGGGCTTGAGCAAAACCAACTCCCGACCCGACCCAAGTCCCGAAAAGCTAGAAACCTCAGCCCGAATCCCGACCCGAGTTGAGTTCGGTTTGTGTTAGTCGGGGTCGGTTTGCGTCGGTTATCGGTCGTCGGTCGGTTTTGCTCACCCCTATGAGCAATAAACTACCGTCACGTCAATTTAAACATGGAACTAGTCATATGTTTACCATTCATCTTCCTTATTCTATATTTATGGAAAATGACTAGTTCACATTTTCCTGTTGACCTGTTACCAAAAGTCCAAAGCAACATTTTCTTGGCATGTTTGAGCATTTTAGATTTGTTTATTTTGTTTATGCTATGAACGTATTGAAAATTTGCTACTATTATGTAGACACCATGTGATATAACGTGTGCAATCACAGAAGCATATGAAGTATGAACATCTTGAAATTATGACATACAACACAAATTTAACCCGATAATCGCAAGTGTTGCTTGTACTCCTGAAATATAAATGATAGTAAATGAATAAAACTAAAGGTGACCGCTCCAACCATTTTGGGTTATGAACTTATGAATGATCTTTAATGTGTTGAAAGGGTAAAATAAAAATTTTGAAAAAAAAAATACTATTTAAAACTGAAACGGGTCAAATGAGTTGAACATGTCCGACATAATTCGTGTAAAAGTTGCTAATTCTACTTTCTAATAGAGTCGTTAGTTGAGCAGCTCTCGGAGAGGATTCCATGATTGTATGTCTGTTCAACTTTTGAGTTCAACCACCAACCCCCAATTCTAAGATAACCGATTCTGCGACACTCCAAATGCCATGTGGGCTTTTGTGTGGGTTGTGGGTTACTATTCAATTTTCGGACACCATTTGACTAATTGTGATCTTATATTAATATCGAGGTTCCATTTTGTGCTGATTTGAAGACCAAGAGGCTTGATCATCCCAAAACTAGGCAGGAGTTAAACAGCATTACGAGTTTTTTTACTTTTTTTGGTACATCCTTCTGTAAACCTTTGCACCTTCATATTCTGCATGGATCTCTCTTTCAGTTCTGATCCCCATAGGATTACTCAGCAACCATCCTGCATCGTCACAGAGAATATTGGAGTCGATCTTGTCCACATGGATAAGCTTCTGTGATTCTTCATCAAAATACTGTCGCATGTCAATAGCAACTTCAAGCACATCGGACTGTATGAACACCTGTTTTGAACATTTCCATCCCAGTTATGCATGTCAAATCACCACAAAACATTTAAGCAACATCATGTTTCGTTCTCATTTTTCGCAAAAGTATTGCAACTTGATGCATATGGCAAAAATCAAATGCAAAATCTTGCGAGTTGTCTCCATAAAAGATGGCATAGCATCTCTTGTCCACTACAATTAGAGGGGGCAAATTTTGACTCGGTTACTTATGAATGTGTTGGTTCGGGTTATGTTTTATTCAAAGAAAAACTAAGCTAAAAAATAAATGGGTCAAATGGGTTGAAAGTCACCCACAGAGTATAATTTCATAATTTATGCAGACAAGTAACCTCAATTTTATATTCAACTGTTAGATTAATACTGTGACAAGACAATTTCTGTAAATCATACTTCACACACAATGACACTAATTAATTATAAAAAAAGTAAACGTAGGGAAAAATGCTTTTTTGTCATCCCGTACGGCCGTACCCACTTTGACCAGTCACCCAACCTACCAGACCCACCCTATGCCACCTTGAGCCACAATCATCTTGGTTATGGGGCACGTGCAACACACCCAGCCTGAACGCACATTGATCACATACAACAAAAATGAACACACACACACAAACACACACACACACACATATCTGTTGTGAATGTACATGCCTTATATAGTTATATGAAGACTGAAGACTATATGCACATCCAAATACATCATGAAAGCCAAGTAAACTAAATGACAACTGACTGGAAAAGGGTAACATAAAGGCATCCTATAGAGTTTGGACTCGACTGTGTTACCTGTCCTCCGGGCATTAATCTATCCACAATTGCTTCCACAAGAGGCTTCTGCACAATCCTTCTTTTATGGTGCCTCTTTTTGAAATGAGGATCTGGACACTGCATACACGTCCAAGAAATTTTCAAAACCAAAAAAGTGACTAAACAGTCTGGGGAAGTATTACCAGATTAATATGTTATAAATTAAATTACATAAAGGTTTAGAAACACAAATGCACTCACCGATACTGATACCAACATCAAAGGCCCAGGGTACGTTGAAAGGAGTTGCTTAAAAGATATTGAGGCATTTGCGAACAGAAAATGTCTGCGTAATAGTTTTTAAATGTACAGGGCATAGGTGTCAAAAATAAATGTTACACAATAACGTTTAGCGGAGTAAAAGATAGTTGCTATTTTAGTCAACTTGCGGAATGGATGGAAACTTACATATTACTAAGAGCCAGCTCCTTCGCCCATGTTTTAGCACGTGTGACCAACTACATCAGAATGGCATCTTAACATTACAAATATCAAGTAGTATTTGATAATCAGATATATTAGATTAAACAGTTACCATACTTTTTCCCGTATCTCAAGACCCATATAGTTCTTGGAACCAGGATTTCTCTTAGCAAGCCACATGAGAAATCTGCCACTTCCTAGATTAATAAAATTGTTGGGATGATTAGAGCTTATTTAATCAAACAGTAAATCAACTTTAAGACAAGGGTTCTAGTCTTCTAGGGCATCTCATATGCAAGTAATAGGTTCACATAGTAACACAATGATGAGAATCATTTAATACGCATGGGCACATGGCGGCTAACATCCAAATGTCTAACCCTGAATCGTGATCTATATAGTATGTGACGTCCTAGATAAACTAAAAATTATCCCACTCACTTTCCATACATCGGATCGTGACCATATACTATGTGACATCCTAGGTAAAAACTGTTGACGAATTCAAGACAGATCATGTTACCAGCCACCACATTAGCCACCCACATCCTCAAACATCTTGTTTTCCAACGTTAACTGTACCATATCCTTTACATTCACACAAAAACAAAGTTTGGTGCAAGTACGATATTTTTGTTGAAGACTAGAATCAGCACAAACATGAGATGGTTCCATTTCTAGCATGGAAGGGTAGACTTAGACCAAGAGGATAATGTCAAAGAGAGGTAGGCGTAAAATTGACATGTTTGACAGAGTTGAAAGAAATGAAATGACTTGGATAGACTTTAGATAAAATCCAATAGTCATAGACGGATGATATTTACAGTACTAAATCTAAGCAGATCAGCTCCTTAGATATTTTGCTAGCTTTCACTTTAAGGATGCCTCAAATTGTCATTGCATTGGCCTTCGAGTACATCAAACTTTGACAAACACCAAACGTCTTTCTTAAGTCGATCCATTAATTGAAAAAAAAACAGCATAATAATGCATACATCAAAACGAAATTGTTTTGCAATGCAAGCCATATTAATCATGGGATTGATCAAGTTACGGAACAAAAGTAAGATATGATCATTACCACTTCCTATGTCCACCACTAAAGGCAACTTTGGATCTTCAAATACATCATTCCAATTTGGCGGTTCAACAGGAACCTATCAAAATATAAAAAGCCAGAAAAAAATGAGATGCTATTAAATCCATCATTTCCACCCAAACATGAGAATATGATATTATCTTCAAATTTTTGGGTAAAGGGCCTTCCACCCGGTAAAATAATTATCTTCAAATTTTAGAAACATAAACACTAAATTAGGGATAGGAAACATATACCGATAACTTAGTGCTAAGCGGATTAACATGCTGCCTCACACGAACAGCACCCTCCTGATAATCAACCAAAAATAACAAAAATAAATCATCCCGTAATATCGACATATCATTTCTAACAAATTATAGCCCATCCATTCAACTAAGGAGGTCTTTGGTGTAGGTTTAGTGTAGGAGCTTCTTACCTAATTGTATTATGTATTTGTGTCCAATAAGCTGTTTCGAGTATCCAAATAGTGTATGGTTAATAAGCTTTTTATAGAAGCCATGATGGATGAGCTTATCTAAAAGAGCTTATTTAACTCATCAATTGATAAACCTATGCGTAGAAGCTATTGTAAATAAGCTAACCCAAACACCCCCTTAATTATTATCGAATCCATATATCATTAGCATTTTAAAACAAATCAAAACCAACCCTTTATAGATTAAAGCTAACTGGCAATCTCTACTCAAATTTAAAAACTAATTCCATAAAGCTTATGGACGCAGCTTATTAGCTTATTATCTGGACACAATAAGCTGTTTTGAGTACCCAAATAGATCATGTTTAACAGTTTATTCAAAAACAGATACTAGCTGATAAGCCAATAAGCAGAAGCCTTTTCAAATAAGCAAACCCAAACACCCCCTAGTTATTACCAAATTCATAAATCAGTTACATTTTAAAGCAAATCATATTCATCAACTTCATATTCATGAACATTTTAGAGCAAACAAAAACTAACCCTTTATAAATTACACCTAAATTTGAAATTCCAAACTAATTCCAATAGAAAAAACACAAATATTTATTTTTTATTATCTATGTCTATAAAGCTATACTACATATAAAGACAAAACACATTTGCTTAAAACTTACAAACTTAAAAAATGGGCACTAGGAGTGGGGTGTGGATGAATTTATCATCCTCCCAAATTCACCAATAAACTTCAGCCAACTCATTCCCATAAATTCTCATCCATCCAAAACCTAATTCACTGCGCCCCGATAAATTCTCATCCTCCATAAATTTTCAGCCAAAGTACATATAAACAAATTTCATCCCTCCCATATGCAATTCACCACCAACGGTACGTAATAAATTCATCCATAAATTTTTGCATAAATTCGATGCCGGCGGCGGTGTTACCGCCGTATGGAGCATAAATTCATCCATAACCGTCGACCATCCTAGTGCCCTTACAAACTTAAAAAATGAGTAATTTTGTTATACTACGTAAATAAACAAGACTTTGAGGAAGACTGAAGTTTATCAAGTCTTTCTAAAAAGCTTTTTAAAAAGCTCTCAATACAATGCAAGAAAACCCTTTTAAAAGACATTTTCAAATAGTAAAAAAGCTATTGTTAGTTTACCCGGTGCGGGCCGTCTATTAAATATTTAAATACTTAATTATAATTTAAACCACTAACTTTTTTAACTCGTGCTTATTACTCCACACCAGTATATACATACAAAAAATTACACACAAATTAAAGCTACTATACACAATCGCCGCTATGCGCAGGTAATCATCTAGTTATGTTAAACTCATATACCACTAACATTGTAAGGCAAATAAAAACTAACCCTTTACAGAATAAACCTAAAGTTGCAATTTTTACAAAACTAATTTCATTTACAATTAAGCTACTGTATTATTTATGGTAAAAAAAGTTTAGTTTTATTATTTGGGTACCTCAGAGATAATATGTGGGATACTAAGATCAGCATATTCCAACGCAACCAATTGAGGGCTTCTGATTTGTGGCTCTCTTTGTTGTTGTTGAGGAACAGATATGGTTGTTGAACAGTGACATATACGGTGGATTAGTGAAGAATTAATAATTGATGAGTTTGAGGATGACTTAAGAGCAGTTTTTGCTGTTAAGAAAGTTGAAAGTAGTGGGAGTTTTAGTATTGTGTTGTTAGCCATTGCTAGAGACCATAAAGAAAGTGTTTCATGTGTTACAGATAAATTACCCTTAACGGCTTAAAAGTAGGCTGAGCATGGTCCCGGACTCGACCGGACCGGACCGACCAAGTTCGAGAAGGAATTAGCCCAAAAGCCAAGACCTAGGACCGGACAGAATGTGGTCGGTCCAGTCTTGTCGGTCTCGGTCGGTCGTCCGGTCCAACAAGGCAAAATAGTCTGTTTATGGACCGGACCAGACCGACAAGACCGAGACCGAATTAGCTCAAAAGCCGAGATCGAAGATCGGACCGAATATGGTCGGTCCGGTCCGTTCGGGTGGTTTGCTCAGCTCTACTTAAAAGTGACTAGTGCTTAGTTGATTATTTGATTAAGCTTATTTGATTTAGACTTATATTTTTGAAGATTTTCCGTTTTTCGTGGGTTTATTAAAGTTTATTATGTTATAATAACTTTATATAAACTAAAAAGATCTCAAGATAAGCCAAAAAATAAGCTTATGATATATAAGCCGAAATCAAATAAGCTTATAAGCGCACAAATAAGCTTAAACAAACACCCCTAAATAAAATGGAAAATCACGTTATATAAAATTGTAAAAAGTTTGAATGATGTTCAGTTTCTACTATGTGCAAATGTCTTTGATGTGTTCATGCAACCATTTCAAGAAGGGGAGTTTTTTCTATAATTTTTGTTCATGTGATAGCGAGCTCAAACTCTGTGGATTAATCGATCGAAATGTTGAAAACCATGGTTACAAAAGAAAAATATGGTTAAAACTATGAATGTGTTGGGCGAACATTGATGTGCAATTATCTTTCCTAACAAAAAGATACATAAACTTTAAAAGTACATATGTAATCCTTACCATAGATGGTAGTTAAACACGTTCTCTAAAGAAACCGCACATATACTTTTAATGTTGTAAGAATTATGCTTGCAATTTAGACAAACAATATTAAGAATTTGCAATTTAATCTTTTTCTTATCAATGAGTTTTGGTACAGGTGTCAATGAAAAAAGAGAGAAAAATTAACATATTTTTAGTTGACTCGACTCGAATAAAAGTTATTTGAATCAGATTAATGAAGTTTTGAATGGAAAAGAAATCCACTTACTTGACCTGATCCAAGTTGAGGGTCTGATTTTTTGGATTATGATTAATCAGGTTCGGTTTAGTCGATATCAGGTTGGTCGGACTCAAGTGAACCCGTATACAAACTATCATTGAAAGAGAGATATTTTTTGTTAAACTTGAAAATATCATATTTATCAAAATAAATTTTAGATGATTAAAATTACGGGTAGCATAATGGTAAAAATAGATTGTGACTATCAACAATTTATCATGAGAGGTTATTATTATTATTATTATTATTATTATTATTATTATTATTAATTTTTGAAAGGCATGAGAGGTTTTAAAATTAAATATTGCAAGGTGAAACCAAGACTAAAGTAGTAAAGTGGGTGTTTTAACCGGTTTGATTCTATAAGCCTAATTAGGGTGTTCATCGGATTTGATTCGGTTAGTTTGGTTAAAAAAAATTTTTGGGTAAAACCGAGTCGAACTGAAAATCGAATTTGAATTTGGTTCAGTTTTCGGGTTGACTCGAATTACATAATTTATATTTTTTATTTAATTATATAGATTTTTAACAAAAAGAACCTCCGGCTTAAAAAATGTTATATTTATAATAGGAAATAGTTCTAATTGTTTTTTTATATAAATATAAAAAAATTATATTTGTGTGATTTGTTTTTCGGTTCGTATAGTTTCGGTTTTAATTTTTTCAAAATCATATCTAAACCGAAAACCGAATATCTAATTCGGTTCAGTTACAAATTTAGTTCGCCTAGGTGTTGTTTGGATAAAGAAAGCCCAAGAAAGAAAGAAAGAGCCCAAACATTACAAAACTTAACCCAACTTAAAGAAAAGGCTTTGCAGTCTGTCTGGTCTATCTTTGTTTCGTCCTCAGACTCTGCTGCCTCCTTATCCTATTTTTTCTTCAAACACAAACAATAATATCTCCTCATTTTCATTTCTGTCTTCATTCAATCTTTATCACTACCAATTATTATCATATGTGCACTTGGAATTCAGTTTTAGATGAGAATCATTAATTAATGCCATCATCATTACATGTATACATCAATAACAGCAGCAGATAAGAACATGTCCTGTTTGCTCCCACAATTCAAATGTCTGCCAGATTCTTTCTCAATCCAATTCAAAACCACCCTTCATTCTAACAACATTCGTAAGTTTACTTACTTTCTTTCAACATTTTTTTAATGTTTATGCAACAACTTACAACTGTTTTTTTTAATATATAAATAGTAACCCATGTGAGTATGCACCAAAATATAAAATGGATATTAAATATTTTATTTTTTTATTCAAAGTTACTGTATGTTTATAACATTGAAATTTGTCTCTGAGAATGTGGAATCAAATTCCAAATTAGCATAGACGAATTTAGAATCCTTGCTAAAATGTTACTTGACTGCTTAGCTTCAGGTTTAGTGTTGATTTGTTTCTTACTTAATGCTGGTTTAGATTTAGTTACATTTGCTTTAGAAAAAAGTTTCAAGTAGTATTCGCATATATCTAATTTAGGGAGCTCATTAGAAGCAATGGCCTAGTGGGTAAGTAGGGGTGGCAATCGAGTCGTGTTCGGGTTGACCTATTCGGGTTCGCGGGTTAGTATAACCTCTACCCAAACGTGACCCATTTATTGATCGTGTCAAGAAACTCAACCCTAACCCATACCTACATAACACGTGTAACCCGTTTGTGACCCGCTTAACCTGTTTAAGTAAATAGGTCAAGCGGTGAATAAGGTTAGTGGTTTGTCGATTTAACTAGTTTAAATGCAAAAACGATATAAGGATCTAAAAAATGATAAATATAATAATATAACATATAAATAACTATACGACAATTTCAGCTGAGTTGTAATAGTACCTATATTAAGTACATAACAAATTACATTTAATCCAAATCCAACATAAAACCAAGTTATATATTTTATTTTTATAAGCTTATATACTTAAATGGGTTCATGGGTTGACCTGTTTAATATTTACTCAACCCAAACATGACCCGTTTATTAAACGGGTTAGACGGGTTGACCTGGTTTTGACCCAGACATGTTTATCCTCAACCCAAACCTTAACTTCGTGTCGGGTTCATGTCGGTTATTGTGTCGTGTCGAGATTTGCCACCCCTAGTGGTAAGGTCCTTGATTAAGAGGTCAAGGGTTCAAACTTCGTTAGGTGTGTACATTTGGGGGTGCCTAGGGAAGGGTCAGAAACGGTCCCGAGATTAACCCGGTGAGGCCGCATACATCTAAGTCAAAAAGGGTATCTGTTTATTAGAAGCGAAACTGCACATAAAGATGGAGTAGATTTTGCATAATAATAGGAACCAACTGATGCCCATATGATACACATTACTACATCATGTTGCGTTTTTTTCTGCGAAGCTTACAAAATTATGGTTATCTAGAAGGCATAATGTGATACCACTTTTAACAAAAGGGTAATGATGGAAGCCCATTAAAAAAGTTCCCCCCCCCCCCCCCCCCCCCCCCCCCACCTATCCTCAAATCCATCACAAGTTCGCTGCTTTATTTGTACATGTGATCGGTTTGCTCTTAATGTCAATCCTTGGTTTAAATGCAGCAAAATGTAGAGAGCCTACTTTTTTCCCAACTCGGTGTATTTTATCGACCACGGCGCCACCTGTATCATCTACAGAAACTACAGTACTTAACTTAGAGAAGCTAAAATTGTCCTCTTTAGAAGTTCATTCAAATTCAGGTGCTGCTGATAGACAATGGTCATCCTCGTCTTCCTCATCATCATCAGCTGGCGTGCTTGATATTGAAAATTTCAAGCTACCGTCTTTAGAATCTCATACAAATTCGACTTCCGGGAGTAGACCATGGGCCTATTCTGGTGCAGTAGGCCAGGTCAGAATCAGCTGATGGGTCAAAAAGACCAACTTTTGTTTCTCTTCATATTAGTAAATGTGGTTATAAAGTGTTACATTATTAATTGGCATTATAACCTTTTGTTTAGGGAACAAGTCTGCCTTCAGAGTTTGTTACAACTGAGTATGCCGATGCGGCTGCTGAAGCAATTGCATTAGCAAGGGCTGCAGTAAAGGTTGCCAAGAGTGCAGCAGCAATGATGATGAATCATCAAACACCCAAACCATTAATTACCAAATCTGTACCTACAGTACCCGAGACTGATAACTCCATAAATGATCTCGGGTCACTACCCTCAGAAGAAGACGAACCCACCGTTGAAGAACTTCAACTTCTTGAGGAGCAGCTGTCAGCCAGCATAGCTGTGAGATCAAAACGTCAAGTGGAAAGGAAAGAAAGGAGAATAAGGGCAGCGGAAAAGGCGGAAGCTGGTATTGTGTCAGTTAAATCTGCAGGACGGCGGGTTGCCGCTAGTACTGTGACGGTGAAACCAGGTTTGAGCAGAAGACGTGGTGAAAAAAAAGACGTGTTGGCTTTCTTGGGAGGAATGACTAATGCAAAGCTTCTAACTGCTGCTGAGGAAGTAGAACTTTCCAAAGGGATACAGGTATGATGTTCTTTTACCTCTTGTATCATGTCAATGTTGTACCAGTCCCTTCTATGTTTGAGCTAATCTCTCTTTTACTTTACCTGTTTGGCCTATTAGAAATATAAAATAACCCCAAACGACCCATTTGTTAGTAAATGGGTTGGAATTGCCACCTGTACTACTTAGGCTATCTTCATTCTGTACTTTTAGTAATTTCGTTTTGTTACGGGGATGTGTGTATCAATAATCTGTTTGCAAATTGTGTCAAAAAAGATTATATTGGGGGTCAAGATATTCATCTTGTCCCAAAAAAATAATTATTGAGATTTGCAATAATAACTTTCAGAACGCACATCATATTGACTTCCTTCCGCCAAGATGGCTAACCTTTTTCTGCGTTTGAATCAATATGTTAAGACCTGCGTGCATTGATCAGAAGAGCACCCGTTTTGTTTATTATTCTTTAGTGGCTATCTTGCAGTAATATGTGTTCTTTTTATCTGAAACATTGCATGATCATAAATCACTTTGTGTAAACTCCTTGTCATTAATACGCAGGACCTATTGAAATTGCAAGAAGTTCATAAGGAGCTCACAACACGTTTTGGTGTGGAACCCACTTTTGCAGAATGGGCTGCTGCAGCACACATTGATCAGATACAATTAGGGAGACGTTTACACTATGGTGAAGAATGCAGGGACAAAATGATCAGGAGCAATATACGACTTGTTATTTCTGTTGCAAGAGGTTATTATGGTACAAAGGTGCATCTTCAAGATATCGTCCAGGTAGAACTTTCACTCTCATTTTGAGGTGACATTGATCATGTGGTCTGGTCAGGTCAGCCAGGTTGGGCCCGAGGTCAAAATAATTCGGCTCGACACACAAACACTGTTTATCCATCTTCTCCTTATGTTTTGTAGTCTAAACGATTATATGAAAACAGTTTACAAGGTCATAAGTACACTTTGGGAGACTTTTCACTCCGTTTAAGTTGTCTAGTCAATTTGACCCATTTCGTTCAACTTGTCTCAGGAAGGAATCCGGGGCCTTGTGAAAAGTGCAGAGAAATTTGATGCTTCAAAGGGGTTCAAATTTTCAACATATGCTCATTGGTGGATAAGACAAGCTGTCCAAAGGTCACGTGCTGAACAAAGCAGAATTATTCATGTTCCGGTGAGAATAATACTTTCTATTTAGTGGTGCTGCATTAAAAAACGAAACCGATTCTTTTAACGGTTTAGTTTTTGTCTTATGTGCTTGGCTGAACCAAAAAGTTTGTGTTTGTTTTCTTGCTTGTTTATGGTACAGTACTATATGGTGGAAGTGCAAGCTAAGGTGAATGAGGCCAAATACCGATTGGATAAAAAGCTTGGAAGAAAACCTACTCGTGCAGAAATTGCAGTTGAGACGGGTCTCTCCATTAAAAGAATCCAATCTGCAGAAGATGCCCCAAGGCCAGCTCGATCTCTTGATATACCTGTTGGGATCGATAATAATACCAAACTTACGGTTTGTCCTCATTTTAGCCTTCCAAAAATCTGAAAAACGTTATTACCATTCTCCTAACCCATTGTTATCAACATTCATCTAAAATGAAATTCTAGTCTTTTTTACCATTTTGGTTGTGTATATATTAATTATCAAACATCCAATTTTAGGACATTCTTGATGATCCTGACCAAGAGACACTCGAGGAGATATTAATCAAGCAAACTATGTCAGAGGACTTAGAGAAGGTGTTGTGCACATTAGGCGAGAAAGAACAACTAGTGATTAGATGGCGGTTTGGTCTAGAAGATGGTAAATCAAGAACATTGCAAGAAATCGGGGATGTAATGGGTGTGAGCCGTGAGCGGGTCAGACAAATTGAACTTTGTGCTTTTCGCAAGTTAAGAAACACGGATAGAACTGAATCTTTACGCCAATACTTGCCTCAATAAGTCATACTTTGGTTTACAGTGAGGAATCACTACGAGTATGAGATTGATAAGAGGGTGTAATGAGAAAGTGTATGAAAGATAGAATATATATATGCACATGTGTCTCCTCTTTGTACAGGGAAATCTTTAGCACCAAAAGGTCTTCGGTTCGAGTTAAGTGACGTCTTTCTCATGACCGGAACCATGACCTTGTTGCGAGATGAGTAACTTTACTGGTTGTTTAAAGACTCGCTCTTTTTTGTTTTATTTCTTAATTTTGCTTATTCTTGATCTTAAAGGCCATGGCAATGTATTATATATTCTCAGAATATTTTGTTCTTCATTCATGCATACAAGCAAAATCTTTTAATTTAGCAGTCATTTTTCTCATAATTATAATCTGTGTTTGGGTAACCTAAAATACTTAAAGAAGTTGTATATTGTAATGAATTGATTAATGTCTTTATTTTATGTGTAGAGATGATTAGAGTTTGGTTCAATAAAGACCATTCAAAAATCAAGTATTAAATGGGACAGTCATAGACACTTATTTTACAATCAAAATTAAAATACCCATTTACATTTTTTTAAAATTATATATGTCATAAATCGTTGATCGCTAAGTAAAATTAATTACACTATCATGTTGGCCATAACATTATCTAATTTAAGAAGGGCATTTTTGTATAATTTTGACGAACTTCTTTTTCGATTTGTTTTTTGTGAGTGTAAGAAATTTATGGCCATAGACATCACATGTAATTTGTTACGTTAAAAATCTCATGTGATTTGTGAAATCACATGTGATTTGTTATTTGAACTTTAAAACTCACATCACACATCACAAATCACATGCGATTTCATATCGTGTAATATTTAATACCCATAAAAAAAATGAAAAAATACTAAATTTTCCGAAAATATATCGAAGTGACTATCTATTGAAAGATATAAAATCGTTCATTTGTTCATACATAATAGGAACAAAGGTATTTCTTTAACTTATGCTTTCTTATTCTGTCCTAACTAGTTTGTTTTTTTTTTTTTTTTTTTTTTTCACATGCGATAATTCATTTGTTAACTTATTTTACTATTTTGTCCTAAAAATCATTTGTAATATCACATGCGATATTTTTGAACTAATTTTTTTATTATTATTATTTATTATTATTATTTTATTTTTTTTCTTTCACATAGATCTGTTCAAAAATCAATGATAGACACTTGACTTTAAAAGAAACTTAACCAAATTTTATGAATATGTATATTGGTCCTTAGGAGTTTGAGGATAGATGGGGAAAGTTAATGGAAGCGTTTTAGTTGGGGAATCATAAGTGGTTAACAAAGATGTTTCGTATACGATCATCGTGGATGCCTGCATATTTTATTGACTATTTGCTGTTATAAAATCCCGTCGTTATGCACGAAACAGTTAATCACAATATCTCAACTATAATTACTTGCCGTTATAAAATTTTGTCATTATACACGGATACTGTAACACCCCCAATTTCGGGATACGCAGCGGAATTCAAGCTGAGTGTTACTCGCTGGCACAACAGTTATAATAATAGAAAACGATCTCTAATTGAGTCGTTTTGAAAGATTTATCATTCGAATTTTTATAAATATAAGAGTTTACAAAATGAGGTCCCAGTAGTTTTACAGTTTGTTAAATAAGTTTCGAATGATAATTAGATTTTTGCCTTCTATCAGTATCCGTGCCCCTCCGTGCCATCCTCGTTAATTATGGACCTGAGATAAACATGCTAAAAAGTGTCAACACAAACGTTGGTGAGTTCATAGAGTTTATAAATAAAACAGTTGATATCAATAGTTTCAAGTTTGAGCGATAATTGTAATAATTACAAATATTGATAAAATGAATAGTGGGCTACGTTGTTTTACACCCATAGTGTTTGTTTACCCTAATCGGGTAAAAAAATTGTGTGAATTCGTAGTGTTTGTATGCAAATCAATTAAACACAAGTTTCTAGTTTAATAGACAGTGGGCCCCGTGCTTTCACCCATAAATTCAGTAGTGACAGTACCATATCATTACAATACCGTAATATTGCTCTAAGTCTCATGAAGCTCAAACGTTAACGTGTGTGATATCATAAAATGATATAAGTTATTGACATTATAAAAATGTAAATAACAAGATCCTCTGGTAGGAGTTTGCCAACTTCCTATTGTTCTCTCAAATAAAGTGCATTTGACCATCTATCCGGCTAGCACAAAGGCTATCTATCTGGCTAACACAAATGGGGCGTCAACTGCCAATAGATCTATTTACTAAATTCGTGTTCACTCGCAAGTGATTAATGACTCATGATATGAGGGACTTTTAGTGGCAAAAGTGTGCCTTAGACAATATTAATCAGGATAGCATACAGAAAAATACTTGTGTTCGGCATTTAATAAGTTTCAGTAAACAAATAGAGTGTTTCATAAATCAAGTAGAATGTTTATGAATTACGAGTAATATTTGTAAGTTAAACGAGCATGTATCTCCCCGAAAGAGTTAAAAATAAGAAAAGAGGGGCTATGACTCACAGTAATATGTAAAAGTTTGGAGTACTTGTGAAAGTAAAAGCAAGTAGTTGAGCATGCATCTCCCCCAAAGATAATACGAAATAATTGAAAATATTGGCCATGAACTCACGGTAATCCGTAAAAGTTTAGAGTACTTGTGAAAGTAAAAGCAAGTAGTTGAGCATGTATCTCCCCCAAAGATAGTACGAAATAATTGAAAATAGGGGCCATGAACTCACGGTAATCCGTAAAAGTTTAGAGTACTGGTGAAAGTAAATAAAAGTAGTTGAGCATGTATCTCCCCCAAAAGTAATTCAAAACGTATAAAAGTAGGGGCCATGAAACTCGCCTTGAACTAATGATATCAAAACGTATAATGGAATCGATGGATAGGCCGGAGAAACCTCTACGTGCAACCTAGAATATGATGTTATGTCTTAGGTTCTAAAACAACGAAGTGAATATATAAACATGACTTATATAGTTATTACATTAATTATGCTTGGATACTTAATGTTTGTAAAGTTGAATAAGTGTTTAAGTCTAGTTTAGGATTTTCGTTTATTTAAGTTTTTCCGTCTAAATCTACCTGTTATTTCTAAACCGTAAATGATCACGACTCGGTTTTTACATCTTCGGAAAGGTATTTAAATGAACTTTACAGATTTGTGGGTCCCACTGCCTCTAAAAAGTATATTAAATGAGTGGTAAGTTTTATCGGGGTGCTTAATTGTCGTAAAAACCTAAAACCGTAGGCTTAAAACGCGTGAAACGCAAAACCGAAAAATGTAAATTTCCAAAACTCTTGAAAATTTCGTAGGAGTTAAGGAACAAGGTGACATGGTGTAAAGTTGTTTGATCCATAGCCACAAAGTTAGGGTTTGGTTCGAATGGTTAAAAAGAGAACACCTATGTGTATACTTGTTTGAATTTTAACCTTTCGGTTTGAATGGTTATAAAGATGAACACATATGTGTATACTTGTTTTATTCCTAGTCTCTTGATTCGAATGGTTATAAAGATGAACACATATGCGTATACTTGTTTTATTCCTAGCTTCTTGATTCGAATGGTTATAAAGATGAGCACATATGCGTATACTTGTTTTATTCCTAGCCTCTTGATTCGAATGGTTATAAAGATGAACACATATGCGTAAAGATGAACACATATGCGTATACTTGTTTTATTCCTAGCCTCTTGATTAGGTTTAGAGTATTAAAAGTATAAATTTTAATTCCATGCATTAAGCACTTGTACCATAGGCATTAGGGTGTTGTACTTAGTGTTTATAAAATATAAGAAAATCTTATTTAAAGCTTGTGCATAGGGAACTTGTATTGTGTGTTTTAAAATAGGTACACTAAGGTTTATAATAGATTTTATATTAATAATTAGTTTCCATGCATTAACGACGTACTTATATATGTGCAAGAAAGACTTGTAGATTTATATTTTATAGGAATCATGTACACATTAATTAGGGTTTGTGATTTTATCACATAAAATCATAGGTTTGTGAAATTAGGGCTTGTAACGGGAGAATAGGTTAAAGCTTAGGTTTCCGTGCTTTAAGGGCTTGTACATTAGCTTTAGGGTTTTTGTTATTTAGGGTTTGCACTTTAGAGGTCCTTAGTGCACTTTAAGGGTCTTCGGTGCACTTTAGGGGTCATTAGTGCATATTAGGGGTTATAGTGCATTTTAGGGGTTTTTTGAGAATTTTAATAGATAGCAAACGTTTAGTTTGAGCGTTTAATAATCGTGTGTTAACGAAATAAAGTAAAGTGATAAATAAAAGTTGAAAACTTTTATACTTGAGATATAAACCACGTTGGTGTCGTGTGAGCAGGTTTATTAATAATGTGAGTTACGTCACATTAGTTTGTTAATGTGATAAACTAATAATGTTTAAAAAAAATTTAGACGTAGAAAATGGATAAGTATTCTTTTGTTAGAATATTAATATAAGTGAAAATTTACTGGTGGTTACAGATACACGTCCAGTAACACGAACACGTAACACATGAAACCATCTTTATCATTTACCGAATTTTGATACACCATTACAATTCTTTGCGACACAAACAATACTAATTAAACATAGATATACATAGAAGAGTAGCACATTTGTCACAGAGACACTTTTTTTTTTGCTACCAATATCTCATGAAGTTAGAGAACTAAGAGTTGGTATTATTTGTATAGGGACTTTCTTATGTATAGCACCTCCAAAACTCCCTGTTAAGTCCATATCTTTAGGGCTTAACCCACCAGCTAGTTTCCAGTTGAAGTAATACAGCATGTTAGCAAGAGTGATCTCGACAACACTTACAGCAAAATTAATCCCAGGACAAATTCTTCGTCCCGTTCCAAACAGTGGTGGCTCAAAGGTAAAGCTACTAAAGTCACCGCTTTAGGCCCCCAAATATTTAAGGCCCCCAATTTCCTAATGCCCTTTATGAATATATAGTCGGTCACATATTTTTTGCGTCATATTGAGGTCTCGATATATAAAAGACCCCTATTACTAAAACTACTAAAATTATCAAGGATGTTTGCTTAATTATTGTTTATTTTTTAAATCCATACCACTAAGTCTTTATTTGAGTTTAAGAAACACGAATCGGTCCATCTTTTTGTTATTACAAATGATGAATTAAGCTCATTTAATGCTACAAATTCTAATTACTTTTAGCCGATATTGTAAACAAATTAAACGTTTCAAGAATCACTCATGAATAGTGTCTTAATAAACGGATAAGATAACCTATTTTTCAATGAACAAAGATGAACACTAATGTCCGTTTGTTTAAGTGTTCATATTAGTTCGTTTGTTCGGTTACCCAAAACTAAGAAACAAGAACAAGCCTCGTTCATGTTGGTTCAGTTCTTTAGCCCTACTTATAGAGTATTATAAAGTGAAGTTTTGTCTTTTCACTTTCTTATATTCTCTATCAACAATAAGCTCTTAGATTTTCATTGTGTTCTTGGTTTAATAATCGGATGTTCTATAAATCCAGTGAATCGAAAAGCTAATATTTAGCAAAGAGAAAAAATTAAAAATTTTATAAAGGCCTCATATTTGAATTTCGCTTTAGGTCTCCACAAGGCTTGAGCCGCCCCTGGTTCCAAAAGGAATATGCTCGTGGTTTCTACCAGTGAAATCAAGAGAAGACTTCTCAAATCTCTCTGGCTTAAAGCTTTCTGCAACATCCCAATATTCAGGATCAGTTGCACATGCAAATGCGTTAATGATCAATTTTGTATTCAACGGTATATCATAGTTATCAATCTGGCATTGCTCTCCGCATTCCCTCAGGAGTAATAATGGAGCAGAAGGATGGAGCCTTAGAGTTTCTTTTATTACATAGTTAAGATAAACTAAATCTTGTATGTCTGTTTCTGTTATAATTTCCTTTGCTTTGAATGCTTCTCTTACTTCAACTTGTGCTTTCTTCATCACTTCACGGTTTCCCATCATTTCTGTCATTGCCCATTCTATCGCGACAACACTAGTGTCAGTGCCACCAATGAACATATTATGTGATCATGAGAGCAAAAGGTGTGGTGAAGCACCACTTCTCTTCATTTGGGCCCCACGTGTGCCAAATCACTTTAACACAACCACTTCAAAATGAGAATTGCTAAACCCACAAAAAAAACTTCCACAAAACACAATAAAAAAGAAAAGAGAGAAACTATAACCAAATACACCAATCAAATAATGACAACTCATTTTGTGAATATTTTTTGCAGAAGTTTTTTTGTGGGTCTAACAATTCTCCTTCAAAATATCCACTCTATCATAACACAAAATAAACTCTTCATTTGGACCCCACCACCCCTAATTTTCTTTTCTTTTCCATTTTTCAAATAAACTAAATTCATTTCATTCAATTAAAATTACAATACCAAACTAAAATACAATACTGAAAAAAACGCAACAAATTACGATACGAAATTTAAAACACAAATGACGATACGATACGAAAACACTTCTCATCAAGCTTTTATATTGCTCCGTAATAGTTGATGAGAGCTTGCTTCTCATTTACTACTTTCAGAACTTCTTCCCTAACGGCCTTCAAGGCGATTGAGAGACGCAAATATGATTGACGCTGTTAACTGGCTGGTCTCGAGGTAGCTCACGAAACCTTTCGACCTCTTCACCACGGCTAATCATCTGGAGCATAATATGAGTCATCTCACCCAATAAATTGTTAACCAGCTATACTTCTTTTTTTTGTTCTATCCGTAGTCGCCTAAGGATAGCCTTTTGCACCTCGTTTGGTTCGTTAACCATAGTGTTTGTGTGAAAATGAATGATACTTGGGAGAGTTTGATAAGAAGTCGTGTGAGAAAATGAATGATGGTAAAGGAGTATTTATAGGGGAAAATACCCGTTGGAACCTATCAAATTCAAAATTTAAAACGGCTGCGAAAATTTAAAGTGCATATATTTATTTAAAAATAAAAGTTGCAATACGAAATTTAAAATTACAATACGAAATTTAAAATACAATCGTCCTAATTGTATTTTCTATGTATCCAAATAAACTTAGCATGATTTGTTCTTGTATTTTTCCCGCATTTCTAAATAGAGCATTATGTATCTCGTAATCTTTCAAAGATTATTCGTTTAAAAAAGTGACTATTTGAGCACGGTTTTCTGGCGGGATGTCATTGCATTTCTCATATGCTTGTCTCAGATCATCTTTAGTTTCGCATGTCTTGTCAAATTGCATGGCTAAGTCGATCAACGCTTGCTGACGAGCGCTATCCTCCGCAATTATTTTATCAACTAAAGCCATGATGTCATCGATGGTATGTGAAAGTGAACAAGCCATATCAGATTTTTGGTAGGGATTAAGTGTGAAAATTTTAGGTAAAATAGAGTGTTATTTATAATGTAAAAGTGTGTTTAATTCTTTTTATAAAAAAAATAAAAATAAATAAATAAATAATAATAAAACACAAAATTTAAATGTTCCCCTGTAAAAGTTCCCTGTCTTTAGTTGCTTCACTTCCCCGGCGAAGATACAAACGGCGAGCAACGAATAGGGGGCGGTGTGGTGGAGAGAAACGGTGAGCCCCGTTCGTTAGCTACGTAGGAACGGCGAGCGCCGTTCGTTAGCCACGTAGGAGCGACGAGCTTGGTCTCGTCACTACAGCTATTGCTCTGAGCATAATTCTTTGGAGTTTTGCTAATGAAGTCATGTAGTTAATAAAATGAATTCCATTACATAAACAATGATGGATGGGTTGAAAATCATCTAATAGTAACCAAGTTTGATATATGTTCTAATTTGGTCATTCAAACTTTATATAAACTATAGAAATCAACAAAGTTTCAAAACTGTTCCATTCTTATGTAATTTTTATGTTAGAGTGAACTGAACGGAATACTTCTCAAACTTGGTTATTATTTTTTCGTTATTGTTCATGTTAGTCGTGCATTAATAGGTTGTACATAAAGCTGGTTGGAAATAGTTAAAATCAGGAATTGGGTGTTTATAATTGATGTACAACATGTTAATGCATATATGAATACTTAAGCACACCGATTTTAGAAAATTACACAAGAATGAAACAGTTTTGTGATATAAATTTTGAGTGACCAAATTAGAACACTCATGAAACTTGATTAATGTTAGGTGATATATTCCCTAATAGGAGCTAAATTTGTTAACATAGCGGTTTAGAATAGTGTGCATAATGTTTTTTTTAACGGCCATTTATTAAAAACGCTCTAGCAAGACCCTAGAGACCAACAAGAAAGACATATTACAGATTACATGGAGTTGGAACAAGCTTTGATTGGATCATATAACCAATCGATCCAATTTGGTTTAACAATTTTGCACCTATGAGAGATCCAAGTATAAGATAGGATTTTAATCTCATCAACAAGGGTATATTTTCTAGGGGGTTTCGAGTTGAAGCAAACCCGATTGCGGTATCGCCAAATGATCTAAGTAGTACTTTGAATAACCGCATCGAAGCATGTCTTTGTGATACTACCTCCGTCCCAAAATAAGTGTCTAGTTTGACTTTTCAGAGTCAAACTGGTTTAACTTTGACCTTAACTATTTTTATGGGTGTTATATAATATTTGATGTAAAATATATGAATGAATTGGGTTTTAAATATATTTTTAATGGTATAATTTTCATCAAGTATTATATAAAATATATATTTACATATATATATATATTATATATATATATATATATATATATATATATATATATATATGTATATATATATATATATATATATATATATATATATATAATATATTACATATATAATAATATATATATAATACATATATATACATATATATATATATATATATATATATATATATATATATATATATATATAGTCAAAGACTTATTTTGAAACGGAGGGAGTACTATTTAGTGTGCATAATGTTAAACATACATTTTGAGCGATTCACGCCGATTCTTAGCTCATTTAACCTATTTCTTGTTTTAGTTACGTTTATTTTAGTAATAAAATATCCAAAACGTTCTTTCAGAATGTAAAGCGTTAAACATTTGACATTTTAAAGATGTAGATTCTAACCAAAGGGCTTATATCTCAATGGTATCCCTTATTGTGTGAGAAGTTCCCCAACCAAATAGTTGTGAGTTCAAGTCCTGCTTAAGATATATAAGATAATATGTGATGCGTTTATTATGAGATAGTTAGTTATCGTTCTAAAATGAAAGATATGACGTAGATCCTATCAGGAATAACTAGTGTTAAATTGAACAAACCGCATGAATATTTAATCTTTTTTCAAAATGAGCGATTTCACTCATTTAACCCATGCTGACTTATTTGTAGGAAAATATAAGTGAACTTACCCCATCCTACATAAATGGTTTTGTTAACCACAACCCATGAGGTTGTGTTTAAACATACCTTAATTGAAAATTTTGCATTAAATGAAGTAGTATATTCCAAAATTATACATATTTTTTCATTTTACACATGGAATGTGATGTTAAACATGGAGTATTTAGTGTTCATTTAATGCAAAAATTTTAATTAAAGTATGTTTAAACACAACCCCAAGAGTTGTGGTTAACAAAACCCTTAAATAAAAAGAAGTCCAACCTACCCGTATAAAATTATATATACTCATTCCACATTATACTGCAGTCTATGGTGCATCACTAAGCTTAGAGCACTTCACCACTTGTTCCTTTCCTCATGCTTAACATTTTTGCTGTCATAATTTTCAGCCCTATGGTGGAAAACTTGATGCCGATTCTTTTCTTATTGATGCTTGTGATATATACTTCATTTTCGCCTATTTTCCCTTCCCCGATATAGATGTTATTTGACATAAATATATAGTGAAAAGCTTATAATAGTTGTTTCACTATACTTTAACTATGATGCTTTTGTATTTGGATTTGGATCCGAATTTTTATGTTAATTGAAAAGTAATTTTGAAATAAATATTATTTGAATTAGTGAAATACTTTTAAACATTTTTACAAGTTAAAAGTTTTCATGGTAGATTCTTAGAGTATAGGTATTAATTTATACAAAATTTTGTATGATATGAGCAACGCATGATAATTAGCGAACAACAGTCTTTGATCACAATCAATACAATGACATAGTTGCACAACAAAGAGATTATATAGATTATACATAAATCATAATAAGGACACACAAAATTAAACAAAAACATTTATTTAATTATTTGGGAAAACAAGTATTTATGCAACACCAACAATGCATATTGAACATAAATAAAGATAAAATGTAGGCCGGTTCCATCGATCATCTGTCATATACTAAACTGAGCTCAATGGTTCTCCTTGTCTCATTTGTGTTTACCAATTATTCATGAAAGTGGATAATAGCGAGTTGGTACAATTTCTAAAGGAACTTTCTTATCTGCAACAACTCCAAAGTTCTCTGATAAGTCGATGTCCTTAGGACTTAAGCCATTAGGTAGTTCCCAGTCGAAGTGGTATATCAGTTTAGCGATAATGATCTCAGCAACATTTAAACCAAAAGTAATCCCAGGACAAATTCTCCTCCCTGTGCCGAAAGGGAGATACTCATAGTTTCTTCCCTGGAAATCAAGCGCAGACTTCTCAAATCTCTCAGGCTTAAAGCTGTCTGCATCATCCCAATATTCAGGATCAGTTGAGCATGCAAATGCATTAACAAGCACTCTTGTACCCACTGGTATTTCATACCCATCAATATGAAATTTCTCTCTACTCTCCCTAGGGAGTAATATAGGAATAGGTGCGTAGAGCCTTAAAGCTTCTTTGATCACACATCTAAGGTAAACTAGTTGTTCTAAGTCTTTCTCTGTTATTGTTGTCTTTCCCTTGAATACTCGTCTCACTTCAGCTTGTGCTTTCTTCATCACCTCAGGGAACCTCATCATTTGTGTCATTGTCCATTCAATTGTGACAACACTTGTATCAGTACCGCCAATAAACATATTCTGTGATCATTAAAAAAAGTAGTTAAGTTTATAATGGATTAATTTAGAAACTATTTCAAAGATTTATGCACTAATATTCTTAGAAGCAAAGTTGTATGTGTGCGTGTGTGTAGTAAGAGTTTAATCAACTAACAAGATTAACATAGATGTACTACAGGCATACCACAAATATCGCCTTGATATTGTTATCTTCGATGGGGAATTGAAGACCGCCGCGTTCTTTGATGTTAAAAAGAACATCAAGAAGATCATTCTCAGTTGCTCCATTTGTTTGTCTTTTGATTTTGCGTTCTCTAAACAGTTCATCAAATATATTATCAAGCTCATTGTGAACATTCGTTAACTTCGATTTCATCCCAGACATAGCGGTAAGGAATTTCACCTTAGGGAAAAAATCCGCAAGCTGAAAACCACTCGCCAGTACGACTAATTGTTCCACTATATCGATCAGTAAAGCTTGTTGTTTGGGATGATCCCAAACAATGCTCTGCAAATAATGTTATTATTTCGTTGCATAACCCCTTCACGTAAGTGAAACGGCTTTCCAAGTGTGGATCGAATAGACTCTATCATATTGTTGATCTCTTGGTCTCTTATACCACTGAATTCTCGCACCTTTTTGGCACTTAAGGCTTCAGTAGTCATGATCTTCTTCATTTGTCTCCAGTAATCTCCATAATTACCAAAAACTACGTCAGATCCCCCATACAGCACAACATCACCAACTAGTGAATACGGGCGGTTTGAAACTGCAAGATCATTGGTTTTTAAGACATGTTCGGCTAACCTAGGGGATGACACGACAATGGTGGAGAGTTGTCCTAGTTGTAAGTGCATAATTGGGCCGTATTTCCTGGCCAAGTCACGGAGAACACGATGTGGTAGTTTTCCAGCAACGTGGGGGATGTTTCCGATAATTGGTAGCTTTGGAGGGCCTGGTGGTAGTTTTCCCTTGGGTTTTTGGTTGAGGATGAAGAAGTAAAAGAGAACGAGAGAGGAGGCTATGAAGAGGAAGGTGATATAGAGAGCCATTTTTAGATATAAAATGAGTAATGGAGCTCTTTCTATTTATACTAAGATGTTGTGATATCTCTTTGAAATATTTAACAAATAATCTTCCTTTTCTTTTATTTGGGCGCATTATTTGATTTAGTGTCAGATATTTATGTGTTCTTATTTTATGCTGTACAAATAGCGAAAAGTATAGTATTTCTTAGTAATGCTTATAACATCATTTCTGTTCTTTCCATTAGTCCATTTTACCATGAATCTTACATTCTACGCTGCAAGGAATACTGGTGAATTGATCATGCGAATCACTCTTGAATCATTTGATAGCTGGGATGGAAGCAAATTTAGAGTATATTTACACTGTTTCGGACACGGAAATTATATATATATTATGGTACTCAATCTTCAATCACTAGCCAAAAAGAATTTTTAGGTACATTATAATAGGACATGAAAACAGATTTTCAAAGCTCAAGAACATAGGGATCGAGCCATCGAGGGGAAAGATTTTCAGTTTGCTATGTTAAAATACCTAATAGCAAAAATACGAGTTAAGTATACATACACTTTTACCCCTGCAAAAAAAGAATTTCCATATACACACTTACTAGATCCTTTGGATTGTTGTACGTACGTGTAGAGGATGCCATAGTGCAAAAACAAAGTGGTTAGGTTTATCCTATTGTTCTTGTGAATAGATGACATCAAAGATAAAAATGTTTTCTAACTTCTTGTTGGATTCTCTTGATAAAATTCAAACCGTTAAAGATAAAAGTGAAATTTGTTGTGGTTGTGTGAGAATGTATATAGTTGGTGCGTAAGTGAGGTCTGAGATTGTCTTTAAAAGAAAAAGAAAATATCAAGCTGTTAAAAAAAAAATTATAACATGTGACATAAAGTTTTCATTATTTATTAATATCGATTAATACCCGTGTTTTAAGTTTAACAATCATTTCCCCGTTAATCATAATTTTAGTCATATTTAACTTTAAAACCGTGTACGCATGGTTAAACTTATAAAGAGGAATAACATGAGTCGTTATTAAAATGGATACTAAAAAAATATTTTCTGATATCTTACTTAAACTCATAAAGAGGAATAACATGAGTCATGCGTATATGTACAAGTTTCTGTATTTATTTACTTAAGTAGTCTAGCGGGTATAAAGTATAAAAAATAGGGATAATTCCAAAATTACCATAGTTGCCCAATGCTTTTGCTTTACTGGGCGGAATCTTTTGCTTTTGCTTTTATAGACCAGGGCAACCTGTAGAATTGGGCAACTAAAATCTGCAAGTGACAAGTGTGACTTTACGGATTACAAGATAGGGCAACTTGTGTACTTTTTGAGCAACTTGTGTACTTTTTGGGCAACTAGTGTACTTCATGTTGGACAAGTGGCGACACATGGTTGGCTAATTCAAGTTGCTCAGGGCAACTGGTCTAGAAAAGAAAAAGCAAAAGATTCCGTCCAGAAAAGCAAAAATATTGGGCAACTGGGGCATTTAAGAAATTATCCCTAAAAAATATTTGTTAAACATAAAAAGTTAATAAAAACATGGAAAGTGATAAGTCACAATTTTTTTAAAATTCAACAGCTAAAGTTTTAATTATTACTTTTTTTAGAGATAATCATTTGTAAATGTATCTAATTTGTCACGTTTTACGTTTTTATGTATAAAATAAATTTTTTTGCAACTTCATGTATTAAAGTGCATTTAAGAGAATACATTCTTTATTCTCTGGTAGAGTACATTGTTTATCCAGTATGAAAAAAAGATACATCGGTTTATCCAGGATACATTGGTTTATCCCGTATGCGATTTTCAAGTTTGAAGATTTGTCTTCGAATGTTGGCGGATTTCTTCAACAACTAATTATGTTCGGTTTAATGTTTTGCTTTTGTTGCATGTTTATGTTTGTTGCTGTTTGAAGACCAGTCTCCGCTTGTTGTCAGATGTCTTCATCAACTAGTTATGCTTTTATTACGTTAATGTTTTTTTTCTTTTTTCTAGTTAACTATTCCCGTCCGAGCTTTCGCGATTTCGCCGCTCGGACTGCAAGGGAGTATTAGAGGATAGATATGGCCCAAGCCCGATTGTGGGATTAGGTCCATTAGAGTTTCATTATGCTATGTACTCTATAAATATCGTATCATTAGATGGGGGTTTAGTGTCTGACATTTATCACTTGGATGATAAGAACTGCATTAGCTAGGATCACGAGTCTATTAAACTATGGGGGGACAAAATTTTACCTTTCCAAGAAGAGAGGGAAAAAAAATAAAATAAAAACTATAGGGGACCAACCTAAGTGTATTATTTACTTGAATGACAATCGTATAAAGGGTATAAACAAAGTCATTGGTTATATCATATCTTTGTAGATTTGCAACTCTTTATGAAATAAGTAGTGAATGGCATATCTAACTCAGAAACCTAATCGTATGAGTTACAAGGATAACGGGATACATTGAAAAAATCAATTAATAATAAAGGAATGGAGAAATTGCATAAATCATGTGTCATAGATTGAATGATTTTTTGCTAAAAAAAATAAAAAAAGATTGAATGATTTACTTAACATATTATTAGGCTTGTCTAATCATTTCTTTGTGAAATATGAGGATCGCCCGTCATTTGCTCTAGTAACTGACAAAACCAATGGAAACTCATATTGCCATACGAGATTACAAAATATATTGACTTATTAAAGAAGTTGAAGTCGGAGAATGGGTAAGAATTTCTACAAATGAATAT